>JAKOGI010000106.1:953194-1202720 GCA_029747015.1 Carnegiea gigantea | reverse complement strand
ATATATATATATATATATATATATATATTCTAAGAACTTAAAAACAGACAAGAGTAGTTACTTTAGATTGAAAGCAAGTGGCAAAGTGGTAATTAACTTCAACTTGGTGTCTGTTTGTTCCAAGAGAATTTGATGAGGATGGAAAGCAGATGATCATTTCAGAGTCATTTTCCACAGCTGGAGCCTGGATGTACATAGAGCAGAACTGCTACCTTCTCGCTCTTTCTCTTCCTGTGAACCTCTCTTTGGCTCACTCTCCACTATTTGTAGCTGGGGTTTCTTCTTACTTGCTCCTCCTATTTTGTCTTCGTTCCTATTGCTCAATTGATGGTAAGATTTTATTTTTTTGCCCAATTTTTCGGAAGTTTTTATTTGGTGTTCTAATTAAGCTCTACCAAATTTTATGGCTTCTGATAATGTTCTGTTTTCCTTTGCTCCTCTTGTTTTGCCTTCGTTCCTCTTACTTTCCAATTTCAGAGAACTTTTTATTTGGTGTTCTAATTGAGGTCTAGTAAATTTTATGGCTTCTGATGATGTTCTGAGGCATCGTGGGAATGTATATTTCAAAATGATTTTAGTGGTTTGCTTTCTGGCCCATGAAAGTCGAATCAAGATATTGAAATTTTGGGGAGTTTAGGATCTGTCAGCAAAGTCGATTAAATTAGAGCATCATTTTTTGAACTGGATTAAATGAGATGGAATTGGTTAAGTTTGAGGACTTCAGTTTGGGTTGATGTGGATACTATGAATCTTGGGTTATTTTCTTCTCTGTTTTTTGTTTCCCCTTGCTGCATGTCCCCCTTTTTTTCCTTTTTTGAATTGGTTTAAAAAGGATGGCATTCGTAAAGTATTTGGTTATTTTCTTAATTTTTTCTCTGTTTTCTCTTTCCCTTTGCTGCATGTTTCACCAGCTCTCCACCATTACCCTTTTTTTACTTCTTCTTGGAGTTATAGGATATAATTCATTCTCTCTCTTCTCTATCTTGTCATTTTCATGGGTGAATTTGATTTATTAGGCTAAGGGTTTGTGAGTTAATTTGCTTCCTTGATTTCAACAGGTAGTGGATTTAGTTTATCTGAACTTCGTTGTGGCTCATATGCTTATTGTTTCTCGATTTATGTTATTCCCTGATGAAAATTGATGGTTGAGGATGTATGTAGAGCTAACAAATATAGACCAACGACTACTATGTGCAGCTTGTGGCTACCACAGGAGTTTTCACAGAAAGGTAGAACAAGCTGACATTGTCTGTGAGAGTTCTTTGCCTTCTTGATTTACAAAAAAGGAGGCAAACTAGATTGTTGCATATTATACAGTAAATTGAATATAATTGCTGATTTTGTAATTATATTATATGATTTTTCCTTCCTTTGCAAATTGAATATATGATTTGTCCTTCCTTTGCATTCGTATATTGTGAAAAATTATCTCTTCAAAGCTCAATCTACAGCCTTTTCTTATGAAGGATAAAAGTAGATATTATTTGACCTTTCGAAGTTCTATTGGAGATGAGGCTAAGATAATTAAGGTTATAGAAATCTACTTTAAAGTAGGATGAAGCTTGACTTGTAATCTAAGGGCGTTGCTCTACATTTGGGCGTTGCTAAGTGTTTAGGGGTTAATCCAATCTTCCTTATGGCCTGATTACTAAGTGTTTACCAATTTATGTTGTTAAGTACTGATGGACCTCACACTGTAAGGCTTGGTGCTTTATTTCGCGGAGTTTATTTTCTCTTATCCCTATCCTGTCCTTATATATATATATATATATATATATATATATATATATATATATATATATATATATATATATATATATATATATATTCATTGGTGAAATTGTTCTATTAGGTTAGGCGTTTGTGAGTTAATTTGCTTATTAGGACCATTTTTCTCTTGCTAATTACTCATGTTTGTTCACATTTTATAATTCTAATCATATTACACCCACTGTTACAGTTATCCTAAATCAGGTGCTGCTTATATCCTGTGAGACTAGCTGTGGAAAGACTGTACAGGTAGCCTTTTTTCGTAGTTTATCTGAACTTCGTTATGGCTTGTTTGCTAATTATTTTCCAATTTATGTTGTTCTTTGATGAAAATTGATGGTTGAGGATGTATGTAGAGCTGACAAACAGGTTGGTTCACGTTGGCTTATTTAATAGTCGTGCCAATTTATGGTCTGTCTTGAAATCTGTTCGAATTTACCCCAAAACACTGAATAACATGCTTTCATAAGAAATGATCAAACCCATTTCGAGTCAAAATTGCATCATGTTGTGTTCAGCTCATGTTTCTCTCGATAACTTATGGTTGGGTCCATGTCATATTACTGTCTCGTCCCTATCAGCTTTAATTTTATGTGATATAAATTTTTCCCTGCATCCTTTTCCACACCATTTCTACACAAGCAAGTTAAATATCTTGGTGGTATTTATTAGGAAGGTTTAGATGAAATTACTTTGATTCCATTACTTGAGTTTCAATTACATTGGCTTGTAGAGTAGCTGGATTGATCTTGGGCCTACTTTTTGAAGAAAATTATTTGGACAGAGCGTTAGAAAATTTGAAGCTGGATGCCACGAGATTAAAAATGTTTCCTTCTGAGGGAAGATTATGTTGCTATTGTAGTATTGTGTTTAGGTTTCTATATGATTTCTTTTTATCATATTATTAGTATTTTCCTGTAATTAAGGATGGACAACATTTCCAGTGTGTTCTCTTCATTTCTAAACACTATATTCAGCTGCATTTCCCTCCAACTCATTTCTCGTAGTTCACCTATAATGACGTAGCCACAACAACTATTTTACAGCAACGATTATGGGTGGATCCTGCGTATGTAAGTACTGGAGGGTGTAGATATAACTAATATTGCCCTTAATAAGCAGGATCTCTATTTAGAAAGGCCCAAATGTTTTCAAAAAATATTTTATCGAGTAGGAGATATTTAAAGTAAATTGCAAAGTGGTTAGAGAAGAATGGGTGAAAAATATGGGAAAAAGTAATATGAGGTCCCTTTTGCTTACCAAACTTTTATTTAGTCCCTTTTATATGTTTATGCAAATGCATGAACTGTGTAGATAGTTTTGCATTTGATGTGCATAGACTGTATAAACTATTCATTTGTTATATAAAATGAGTTTGAACTCAAGTTCGTCGAGTGAAAGGAGCCTCATAGTGGTTTTATCAAATTCTTTCAAAATTGTGCTATTTGTAAAAGCTTGGTCTTGAGGGCTATCTATTAGCTAAGGGAGTAAAAAAAGGGGGTGGATTTGGTGCATTTAGGTAGTGCTCAGGTAGTTTGTATGCGCTTGCTTCAATTCACATTTATTTTATTCTATTTTGGTAGTCTCTACTATTGTAGCTTCAACAACATGTCACATTGTCCTCATCTTTTTAAAATTAACTACGTTGTGGAACTGGAAATTTTGCAGCTCAGGATTGCTTATTAAATGTCATGAGCCCCTCAAAGAAATTGATTGGTGAGCTCACAGAGAAATTTGGGCATTGCACGCTAAAGGTAAAGATTATCGAAAATTTTAGGCCTATGTGTTTACCTAAGAAGACAAAATACCAAAGATATATCATGCGAGATGAAAGGTGTGTTAAAAAAATGTGTTGATCGATTGTTGTGATCAGTTAATGTATACACCTGACAATTTGACTCTATTGGATAGGGCGATGAGATTAGTGCAACTGATTTGGTGATGATGTTGATGTGCATGACAAAACCATCTAGCAGCATCGACAATATGAAATTTCAAATGTTAAGATAAAGTTGGGAAAGAAAGAGTTTCAGAAGAGGCCTGACCAACTTAAGATACAATTTACGCCTCACACTATAATACGGCCACTATTTGGTGCTGATGATGGAGAATCCATAGTTAACTATGTTGCATTATCATCAATCGTGCCTAATTCAGATGCAAAAGAGTTGCATGGTATTCTTCTAACTTATTTTCCTTATACTTTAAGGGTTGTCTATGATTTTTGTTTTTAAGTATTTTTGCTATTAAGCTTCTTGGCAAGCTCCTCAAGCTGGCCAGTTGGCCATTTGTTTTAATATTTTTATGTTCCTTCATATTGTCTGGATATGAAAATGCTAGATGTTGTTGGGATTGTGCTGTTTCTTGAGCCAAATCGCACTGTTTCGAAGAGAGATGGGTCTGGGGATGTCGATGTCCGTGAACTGGTTATATTTGATGACAGGTTCATATGTTATTCCAACTTTTCTTTATTTCATCACCTGTTTGGTTTCTTTTAATCTAAATTTCAACGCCTTTATTGTTGTCTAGTGTTAAGCACCTAATGATGATAACTGTTTGGGGTGATTTGGCAAAAAATGGATGTGAGCGGGTGTCTTCACTTATTGAATCTGCCGCAATTATTGGCATTACGTCTTTATGAGTGTCCAACTACAAAGGTTTGTATTTAAAATTATGTCTTCTGTATGAAATTTTTCTCGCCTTTGGTTTGCACTAATGAATACGTCTATTCATTCGAAACAATGTTCTGTGGTTGACTAAGATGGCTTATGATAGGTTTCTCTCTTTCAACATCATTGTCAACACAATTTATATTTGAGCCTTCGGGAGAAAAGCCTGCAGCATTAACTCAATGGTTTGTGTTGTTCTTGAGTATTTCGATAGACATTCGATAGATTAAATATGTTTCTCTATCCCCTAATTGATTCGTCTGTTTTAGGGCTATAGATAATGTTCATCTGTTAAATTCAATAAGGACAAGAGTTTGTAAGGCACGACTTTCCAAGATTCACCCCAAGTTGTTGAAGGTGATTGAACTTAATAGCAAGCAGGTGATCAATTTATATATTTTTTATATAGTCAACTACTTCTTAAGTCTTTAGTTTTAGGAAATGTAACTATAATAGTGTCCCATGTTTTAAGATTCTGAAATTATTGCGGATGAAAATTTTGGCTATACAGCCACATTGCTGAGGTGGATAGCAAAGGGATAAGGTTATATCTTGGGTGTGACACTTGCGGGCAAAAAACTGAAATAGACGGGTCAACAATTTACATGCACAAGTAATTACTACAAAGGGAAGCTACACACATCTGGCCCTAGGTGCTTGTTTATTCTTTTGTTTAGCTTTTTTTTAAAAAAAATAATAACAACTTAACTGTAGGGAATGCAAGTATGGTAATACAACTTTGTGGACAGGATGACGCTTCCTTTTCAATTCACGGATGGCACAGCAATGGTGAAGCTATCTGCTTTTGCAGAAGATGCCAAAAAAAATACTCAGAACCACGGCTGAACATATGTATGATATGTCTTATGAGGTATGTTATTCATACTTGGTAGGTTCAATAGTTGCTTGTGATTTGGCTTACAGTGGTTTTTAGATCGAGGTTTCCTCCTTTGTTACCTGTTAAATGTGGTTGCTTCTGTTAACTAGATGTAGATGCGATGTTAAGAAAGAAGATATGCATGTATGTGTGTTTAGGTGTGGCCAATATCCTAGAATGACAAGAAAGAAGATATGCATGTATGTGTGTTTAGGTGTGGCCAATATCCTAGAATGACACAAGCAATTATCTCAAACTAAGTGCTTTCATGGTTCTGCTTCTGTCATGTAGGAGCATGACCATTTCTTGCATGAAATTGGTGTGGAATTAGTGAAGAAGGCATTCTATGTTGAAGTGGCACCTTGTCCTGGCTTGGTGATTAGTCACATGCTTAAATGGTTACTTAAGCGAGTTTCATTTGATCAGCCGCAGGGGATTTAGGAGGTTGGAAGGATTAATGTGTGTATATTGTTGGCGCCCTTCAAGCTGGTCGTGGATGTTAGGTGGGGGATATTTTGGTTGTGGTTGGCCATATGGGGCCTTTGTTATGTAATTTATAGAATTATGCAGGTTTGGATGGATTTCTGAGGAGTTTTTGGGCTAGCTAAGTATTTTAGTGTTGTGTAGTTAGCCTTAACTGGTTGGCTAGGTATTTAGCCAATTTTGATGTTTAGAGGCAGGTTGGCATTCCCATAGTTGATACACTATTGATCAAATTGTAATTTTTGGGGATTTTTAATTGCTTGGTGTGGATCTGTTATTGGACTCGGTAGATGATTAGTGTAATGTATTTGGCATAACCTAACATAATTTATAGTCGATGGCCATTCTAGCTTGTCAAAGTCAAATGTAGCATTTTTGTTTAGTAAAAGGTTATTTAGGTACACCTCCATCATAAGTGGTGACAATGTAATGTCATGGTGTAGCGTACCTAGTGATCCGGAACTTTACTAAATTTTTTTTTGACAAAAACAGCCACTTGAATGTTTTTTAATGGACAACCTTAAAAATAAAGGTGAATGTTGTGATGAGGATTTGTAGTTCTTTAGTACATGATCTGATTATCACTTTTGGCTTTTTAAAATGGGTATACGATGAACATATGATGTTCTTTATTACACGTAGCACATAGTTATCTCTTTTGCAACCATCAATTTTTAGCAGGTGTGTATGAGTATACCTTGATAATGTTTTAAGCATCATATCTTAATACAACAGTACATCATTCAAAAAACAAGAGAGTTAGGAAAGAAGAGGGGAGAACTTCTTTGTGGTTAACCCATTGAATCCATTAAAAGAGACTAAAATTTTATGCTGCTAAATCTCAACTTTGGGGTTCAAGTTGCTCTTCTTAATTAATAATCAATTCAATTTTTTTAGTGCTTCTTAAAGATAAAAAAATCTAATTGTTAAATAGTTTACATGACATTTAGCCAAAATTCTTGTCTTTGTGCAATTATTTTATCAGATGTTATATTCAAATGTGATAAAAGCTTTAAATAGTAATTTGAGATTTTATTGCAGACAATTTAAACAATTCAAGTAGGTTTTGTTGAAGATTAATTTCATATTTAGCTATAAGAGCTCTTAAACTAATCCAAGAATAAACCCCTTGATTAAAAATGTACATGTCATTTCATCTCTTTCTTGTTTATGATTTGTAACCTTTATTCAACTATGTCGAAATCCTTAGATAAGAAGTATGAGATATTGTCTATTTACTCACATCTTTCACAATCGATAACTACTCCAAATATCTACAAATATTTTTAACTCTATATTTTTACTTAATTGTAATGAAGTTTGTGTAAACCTTAGTCATATAAGAGGTTAACATATGATGCTTGGGACTGTCTAGTACATCTACAGCATGTACTCATTCTGGAGTGAAGAAAATGGCTTGTTGATGAACCAAAGTTCTTATCAAGTGTATTAAATGTGAAGTTGACTATTGGGCTTGACAACCTACAGCTGGCAGCTAGCTATTGGAAGGGAAAAAAAGCTGTGAACAGTGGTCAATTCAGTTTGACATGCAGAAAGTGGGTGATAGAGAGAGAATGAGAGACTTAATTTACCGTGAAAGCATAGAAAAGAATGAACACAGCTGCACAGCTGTACTTAGATTATTTATAATTATAATATGATATTTATTTTACCTTAACCAGGTGACAAACAAACAATACTTTATTCTTAAATTTTTTATTAATGAGTTCACAGGTAGTTTTTTTTTTTCTTTTTCTTTTTTGGCTACTTTAGAATGGACTTAGGATTGAAATTATTGATCCCCCCTCCCCCACTAAAAAAAGGGTACCCTTATACGTACATATTTATATATGTGTGTGTAGTCATTACCATTGAGTCATTTTAAGAGGTTAAAGTTAGCTCTTAGGAAGGTATTGTTTCTCCTCAAAATATTATTCTTCTCTATTGAAGTTCTCCAAATTTAGTAAGAGTGAAATGAAAAGATGCTGATATTTTAACCAATAAATGTGGTTTTGTATTTTTTGCACTTCATTTTATAGTCAAAATTTCTCTATGTCTATAATGAAATGCATTTCTTTACATTACATTATATACGTATATTAAACCTTTCACCTTAAAATGAAATCATTCATGTGCTTTAAATGTTATACAAATTTGTAGCTTCTTCTACATGCAGTCAAGGAGGCTCAAAGACAAGCCTTGTATTTTTTTAATCATCTAATGTTCTTGAAACCTTTGTCACATTGATAATGCTTATCTTTTGATGTTGGTCAATAGAACAGTATGCTGCATGCGTTTGGATGGGCTATGACTTCTTCCAAAATTTAAACCCAATGGCAAAGATGGTATTGATAAATTTAACATGTATTCCCATTGATTTACTTGTCTTGAAGACCACTTAATCAATGAAGGAGAATGGAATTTCTCAATATATATGATTAACTTGCCTTTACTAACTTTTAATGTTTTAGTCCTTAGCAAAACAATATTTGCAATTTGCAATAGGTTCTTATGGTATTCGTGATGGTAAATAATACAATAATATTTAATTTGCAATATTTGCATTGTTCACATTGTGGTTTTTATTATAAGTAATGTTCTTATTCAATTCATTTCATGTGTTATACAGTTAACTGGTTCTTGGACAGCCATTATCTATTTGATGAGAATTCTAAACATACAGCTTGAGGAATGCTGTCATCCGTTTTTTTTTTTTTTGGTTTTTTGATAATTATAAGTGATGCATATCTGTTAAAGTTGCCCAATACATGACTAACATTTCATTGCCTCTTAGGACCCAAACAATTATTTTGAACAAACAATCAATAGATAAATATAACATGCACTAATTAATTATTTGTATTAGCATGTTTGATTAAAAAATTATCTGCATGATCTTAGCTTGTATACGTTCTCAGATTTGCTTTTACTGGAAATTTTCATTGAGTTTTAACTTGATGAACATAAAAAATTATTCCTATTAACATAGCTTGTTCATGTATCCAAGCCGAACTAAACATTTGTTTGTATAATATAATGACAAAAACTTAAGTCTAAAATCTTTTGATTATATTAATTTTTATCAAGATATGGATGTCTCAGGACCTTAATATGAGATTCCTTTCAAGCAATTGTTGCTTAGGATCACTGAACGTCTAAACCTTCCCCCACCAGTGTATAATCGCGACATTCTTTCTCAGAACACCTACTATGTACTTCTCAGAGGCAACACCTCTACAACTAAAGCTGATTCCCTCCAAGGAGATGATAAAGAAACTATCTTGGACTCTCAAAAGGATGCTACTCTTAAGGCAATACGATTTCTATTCAAAAACTATAATGTAGAAATCTGTGATGTCAACTTCGAGCAGTTTATGATGTATAGGAAATGTTCCACATTCTATCAAGACGAAGCAATAGCATTGGAGGATGAACCTGGAGAAAAACATCTAGCTCGACAAGACAAGTTGAGCGACCCCATTGCCTGCCACTCAAAACTGTGGAGTTGGATTTCTTTGATTTCCTTACAAACATCACCTCTAGATTGGGCATACCAATGGAAAAAATTGATATTATGCTAGTAGAGCCAAACATGTTTCAAGCATATATTGAGCTCTACTATCCAAGTTTGCCTGAGACTCCTCAGTACATTTTAGGTGATAGTTGGACACTTACAGCTGAAGCTAAGCAAAATGTTGCAAAAAAAGCTATTACCCAACTCTAATCTGATTACAAATTCACTATGCATGATGTCAACTTTGTGTCAATGATTCATGCTTGGGCTAAGTGTTCACCCTTCCAAAAAAAATGCAAAGCTTTGGAAGAAACGGTAGCTAAGAAAGAAAAGGATAGGGTTACCACCCTCATAGCTGAAACATCTAGAGAAAACTAGTCTCCAATGGAAAAAATTGATATTATGCTAGTAGAGCCAAACATGTTTCAAGCATGTATTGAGCTCTACTATCCAAGTTTGCCTGAGACTCCTCAGTACATTTTAGGTGATAGTTGGACACTTACAGCTGAAGCTAAGCAAAATGTTGCAAAAAAAGCTATTACCCAACTCCAATCTGATTACAAATTCACTATGCATGATGTCAACTTTGTGCCAATGATTCATGCTTGGGCTAAGTGTTCACCCTTCCAAAAAAAATGCAAAGCTTTGGAAGAAAGGGTAGCTAAGAAAGAAAAGGATAAGGTTACCAACCTCATAGCTGAAACATCTGGAGAAAACTGGTCTCCGATGGAAAAAATTGATATTATGCTAGTAGAGCCAAACATGTTTCAAGCATGTATTGAGCTCTACTATCCAAGTTTGCCTGAGACTCCTCAGTACATTTTAGGTGATAGTTGGACACTTACAGCTGAAGCTAAGCAAAATGTTGCAAAAAAAGCTATTACCCAACTCCAATCTGATTACAAATTCACTATGCATGATGTCAACTTTGTGCCACTGATTCATGCTTGGGCTAAGTGTTCACCCTTCCCAAAAAAATGCAAAGCTTTGGAAGAAAGGGTAGCTAAGAAAGAAAAGGATAGGGTTACCAACCTCATAGCTGAAACATCTAGAGAAAACAGGTCTCCGGGACCTTCGGGAACGATGAAACCATTAAAAGTTCCTCCTCCATTGCCTCACAGAAAAAGCAAGTTGCCTCTTTTGTAAGCCATAATTTAGAAGCCCTATTGCTGCCTCTTTTGTAAAATTGTTGGCAATAATTATTAAGGCTTAAGGCTTGCTGGTGCAGCAACTTCATTCCTATCTATATAGACAAAAGTATTCGCTTCTAATATTTTTGAATGCTAGGCAGCTGCTATGTTTACGAGGAGCATCCTCCTTTCTCAACTTTTTCATTTGTTTTGGATCGGGAAAAACTTTTGTTGAGGCAAAGATATGGTTAATCTATGTAGCACTTTTAGAATGGTTGTAGCATTGTAACTTCACCTTAAAGGCTCAATTTGTACTTTGCATTTTGCTGTAGCTAACTATCGATGCTGGAACGTGAACTTACATTGTATGCTGGTAACTTTTCAGTGGAATGTGTTATGCTCTTGTTTATTATACTATATATTACATCATCATCTTAGTATTACATAGAAATCATACTATTGAAAATGGCAAAATGAGGAGATGTTTTGATCATTATTCAAGATATATTGGCAACATGCGTCCTTTTACAACAAAATTATATTAATTGATGTTCTAGAAAGCTAGAAATCAAGCACTGAAATACATCATTTGCACTACTATTGCAAATATGAATGCATGAATATATAGAACAAAAAAATAGCCAACAGTTTCATATGTCCAAACATTAGAAATTTTCCTTTCACAACTAAGACATACATGTTATAATAAGATGTTATACAACAATAGTTTGCACTTGTAGATTCAATTTGGCTACTACAAGTGCATGATTGGTCTTGTTTTGTGGTGTAATCACATTACTTCAACAAAGCTTCAGTTATTGCTACCTTGTAAATCTATCATTAACATGATACATTTTGCTGCTACAGATATAACATGCAAAAGCTCATTGATGGAGGCTAATATTGAAACGCAATGCTAAGGAAATCTAGTACAGACCCTAAAAAGCTATACAGACATATCTGCTTCATAGGGTACCTTATTGATGAACTCAACCATTGAAGATAATAGAGATCAGTGTATATGCATTCTGCACGTTGCGCCAATAAATTATCAGCCATGCTGAACTAGATATCTAAGTGCCATTCTTCCAGTTCAGTGTTGATACATTAAATCTTGATATTATTCTACAATGAAGCTAATAAGCTATGTTCGGAACAATTATAATAGCAGATCTCGAAGTTTTACCGAAGATAAAAAAAGGACACCGAAAAAGCCGAGCGACTGAGCTTTATAAGCAATTCAATGAGCCCAATCAAGAGATAAGTAACAACATGGTTAACAAAAGGAGGAAGGCCACAACTGCACCTAATAATCAAAGACTGAAAAAGAAACCTCAACACCAAGACCAAGATATGTATTTGGATACATCTCCTGGTTAAACTTTGTGCAGCATTATGCAATGCTTTCATCACTATATCTCACCCAAGAGCTTAATCTATGTACACCGAGTCCTCACATTGCATATGTCACTGTTATTTCATGTTAGAAGTTATGAATGTCTATAAATACACAAAGTAACTAAAACAAGTAACCTTTTTTCAATTTAGTAAGTAACACAGCTCAATCTAGAGGTGGTCATCGACAGCACCTAAAAAGAACAAGTAAGCACTTCCTCTCAACAAGACAGCCACCTATATTTAAATAAGTTTACACACAAAGTAGATATGCATCTACTTATCCAAGTTTCTTGAATGTCCTTCACTTACAGATGTATCCTTTGCATTGAGGCTTCATTCTATCCAGATGCTCCACCAAAATTAGGCGAGTGCAAGCCATGTGAATATTGTGGTGCCAAACTCTCTCAAGATGAACCACGTACATTTTGTTGCAGAAGAGGATTAGTTATAATCGCCAACAATCGCATGCCAAAAGAAATAATTCGATTGTTAACTGCAAAAGATGAAGATGCGATCCATTTTCGTAAGATTGCAGTGGCAAATCTCAAAAAGGCATTCATGTTTTCCAACTCCAAGGGCAATTATATCACTATGTACCAGACCTTATGCCTAAGGTTGGCGATCCTCCACAGTATTTACAGCTGTATTTTTATGATGCACAAAATGAACTTGAGAATCGAACAGGAGCAATAAAAGAGCTCAGGGCTGACGTTATTGCTAAGTTGATTGAAGTGGTTAGAGAAAATCCATACACACAATTTTTCAGATCACTACAGAACTTTGTGATTGAAGATAGTGTAAAAATTATTATTAATAAGAACACCGTTCCTGACCAGAAGATGTTCAATGCTCCCACATTAGATGAAGTTGCTGGCATATGGGTTGATAGATTAGTTGGTTTAAGCATTGGTCGTCCACATATTCTTGTGCATAGAAAATCTAACTAGAGCCATAGGATTAAGCATTATTATGGGTGCTATGATCCCCTCCAATATCCGCTCATTTTTCCTTCAGGAGATTGTGGTTGTAATCCAGGCTTAAAGAAGATAATTCAAAATATTAGAGTTTCATATGTTCCTTCAGTTATGGAAGATGTAGATGCTAATATTGAAGAATTCTTACTATTAACGGAAGCCACAGGTTTGTTTGCATCACTTGCCTCTGTTATTTAATGCCTAGTGCAGTTAATGGACTATCATTACTCCTATGAGATTCTACGAACTTCTTTTAATAGCCTACTCTTTTTATACTTACTTGTTCATGCCTATCCAAGAAAACATCAAATACAGTGTCTTTCTTTTTGGGAAAAATAGCTCCGCTTTGTAATGAGCTACTGGAGCATGATAGTTAGAGGGTGTCATGTCGTGAATACTATGCCCATAAACTTCAAATGAGGGCAACAGATTATACGTATCTATTGAGAATGGGCCGCCTTTTCCAACAGTACATTGTTGATATCTATGTCAAGATTGAGAATACACGGTTAGACTTCTTCAGAAATAACCAAAAAACAATAAGTGCATAACTGTACCAAGAGGATTCTAGACAGCATCGTTAAAGGGAAAACATCTGCAGCAAAGGTGGGTTGTCATTTTACCACATTCTTTTGTTGGAAGGCCACGTGATATGAAACGACGTTTCCTTAACGCTTTAACTTTGGTTCATAGATATGGCAAACCGAATCTTTTTATTACAATGACCTGTAATCCAAAGTGGCCTGAGATACAATAATAGTTGTAACCTAGTGAGCTCGCAGAAAATAGGCCTGATTTGGTGGCAAGGATCTTTCGAGCTAAATTGGTTCATATGTCCAGGTTATTAATGAAAGGAAATATTTTTGGTCCAGTTGCTGCCAAGATACAGGTTGTTGAATTTCAGAAGAGAGGACTCCCCCATACCCACATAGTACTCATCCTCAATCAAAGTCACAAAATCAAGGACCCAAGTGAGTTTGACAAGTATGTTTCAGCAGAGCTACCAAGCCATGAGCACCCTCATTTGCACTCGGCTGTGGTGCAACATATGATGTACGGGCCATGTGGCCCTGATTTTCCAAAATGTGCATGCATGCAGCTTGTAGGTCATCAACTCAAATGTAAATCATCATACCCTAAACCATTTGTTGGTGTGACCATGACTACAGAGTCATCATATCCAGCATATAGACGGCGTGACACAGGAGAAAAAGTGTGTGTACGTGGTTTAGATATGGATAATAGATGGGTAATACCCTATAATCCATTCCTTCTTGCAACGTTTGACTGCCACTTGAATGTGGAAATCTGCTCTACTATCAAGGCTGTAAAGTACTTGTATAAATATGTATATAAAGGACATAACTGTGTTTCGTTCAGAGTTGCGGGGAACAATGATAATGAAAATGATGATGAAATTCAAAATTATCAATCAGCAAGATGGATTTCACCACCGGAAGCTGCATGGAGACTTTTGGGGTTCGATCTTTATGACATGCATCCTCCTGTACAGCCACTGCCTGTCCACATTTAGCAGATGCAGTCTATCCAATTTGATGATTCTGAGAATTTAGAAGATGTTGCATCAGATGAGTTGCGAACAAAAGCCAAGCTATTGTAATTTTTCATTTGGAACTCTGAATCAACAGATGCCAATAAGTATTTTACTTAGAGTTCCCAGAGCATTTTGTTTGGGACGAAAAAAAGAAAGAATAGAAGCCATACCAAAGAGGTATCTCAATTGGACGTATTGCCTATACTGCTTCATCAGAAGGTGAAAGGTACTATTTAAGAGTCTTGCTAGCGCATGTCAGAGGCCCTAAATCTTTCAATGATCTCCTTAATGTTAATGGATACACCTGTTCTTCATTCGACGAAGTAGCTCTAAAACGTAAGATTATTGCAACAGACAATGTAGCAGAATTGTGCTTCTTAGAGAGTGTCAATACCCAGATGCCATGTAAATTATTTGCATCTTTATTAGCGTTTTATACACCTCCACATCCCAGGGAGTTTTGGAGTTCATATTATCCGCATCTATCAGAAGATTTTCACCATAAGGATCCTAATAATCATCAATTGGTCATGAAACTCATGGTAAAAAATGTTCAAGAGTCGCTTGATAGCATGGGTAATCTTTTTTAGATTTTAGTCTAGCTGATTTGCTTGCTTCTCAAGAATATGATATTCAGTGCACGCGAGATGTGATAGATGCACTTAATGTTGTGATACCGATTGAATACATAAATGCTTGAAAAGAGCTTAATGAAGGGCAGAGATATGCTTATAAACAAATTCTGTTTCATGTAAAAAACAAGAAGCCAGGTGCTTTTTTTATTGATGGCCCTGGGGGACTAGAAAGACATTTTTGTATTGTGCTTTATATACAAGGCTTCATTAACTAGGCAAAATTGTGTTGCCAACAGCAAGCTTGGGCATCATAGCTTTAAATATACCTACAGGGTGAACTGCCCATTCTAGATTCAAGTTACCTGTAGATGATGGCCCGTCCAATACATGTTTTGTTGGTAAGCAAACAAGCCTTGCTGAGTTGCTTAAGGAAACATCTTTGATCATATAGGATGAAGCGTCAATGGCTCACAAACATAACATTGAATCCTTAGATGCCATGTTACATGATGTTTATGAAACAGAGCAATTATTTAGGGGGAAGGTTATAGTTTTTAGAGGTGATTTTAGGCAGGTGCTCTTAGTTGTACCCAGAAAAACACAGTTTGTAGCTGTTGAGGCAAGCTTGGTTAGCTCACTGATATGATCCCGGCTAAAGAAATCTTCGCTGACCGAAAACATACGTGCAAGAGAGGACCCTGCATTTGCAGATTTTCTGCTTCGGCTTGGCAATGGGTAACTCCAACAAGAGTCTAATTGCTTCGTTAAATTACTAAGCAACGTAACCTTTTCTATTCAGACAGCAGACCCATCACTCACAAGCCTTATTGAGGAAATCCTCCCATGCCTCAAAGACAATGTAATTGATCCTTATACTTCCTCTCAACAAGCTATACTTACTCCGCACAATCCAGACATCGATGCCATCAATAAAGAAATCATTGATCAATTCCTAGGTGACCTTGTAATTTACAGGAATTATGATTCTGTCTTAAACACTGAATCTGCCATCTACCCTTTGGAATTCCTACACACACTGTCACCATCAGGAATCAGCCCACATGAACTTGTGGTCAAGATAAATT
Source organism: Carnegiea gigantea (assembly GCA_029747015.1). Lineage (NCBI taxonomy): Eukaryota > Viridiplantae > Streptophyta > Magnoliopsida > Caryophyllales > Cactaceae > Carnegiea > Carnegiea gigantea. The sequence goes on along the minus strand of JAKOGI010000106.1, from coordinate 1,186,690 downwards.
GTCCTGTCATACTTTTGTGTAACTTAGATCCATCAAGTGCGATGTGCAATGGGACAAGATTGATATGCAAAGGCTTCACTAAAAACACGATACAGTGTGAAATTGCAATGGGATATCACAAAGGCACCATTGTTATCTTGCCAAGGATATCAATGACACCCTCGACGTCATCAAAATTTCCTGTTCAATTTCTTAGGGAATAATTTCCAATCAAGCTAAGCTTTGCAATGACAATTAACAAAGCCCAAGGTCAAACACTCAATCAAGTTGCTGTTTATTTAAAACAACCATGTTTTTCCTATGGCCAGCTGTACATCACATTGTTACGGATTTGACCAATTGCAAGGTATAGGACTTGTCCCACATCGGTTGTATGGGCAACTGATGAGGGGTTTATAGACCAAATGGGCTCTCTCTCCTAATAGGCTAGTCATTTAGGATGAGTTCTCCTGTTTGGTCTGTAACAATTGGTATCAGAGCCAACTCGGAGTGGTGGCCCACGGAGTGGTGGTCTGGGGGAGCCAGCCGTGACCAACGTGGTCGTGACCAACGAGGACTCGGAGTGGTGGCCTGGGGGAGCCAGCCGTGACCAACGTGGCTGTGACCAACTAGGACTCGGAGTGGTGGCCCACGAAGTGGTGGCCTAGGAAAGAGCCAGCCGTGACCAACGTGGCCCTGACCAACGAGAACTCGGAGTGGTGGCCCACGGAGTAGTGGCCTGGGAAAGCCAGCCGTGACCAATGAGGACGTTGGCCCTTAAGGGGGGTCGAATGTTACGGATTTGACCAGTTGCAAGGTATGGGACTTGTCCCACATCGGTTGTATGGGCAACTGATGAGGGGTTTATAGACCAAATGGGCTCTCTCTCCTAATAGGCTAGTCTTTTGGGATGAGTTCTCCTGTTTGGTCTGTAACACATTTTGTCAAGGGTTCGCAGGGCAGATAAGCTAAAGATTTTTTATGATGTGGACTCTTTACTACTTGAACATAGGCCTTCAATTCAAAATATTGTGGCTTTTGAAGTCTTGCGGTGAGAAAATATAATACCTGCCACAATTTGATTTCTTCGTTGAACAGGTTAGATTTGATTACATTTTGTCTTATGTTTACTGAGTCTACTAATAATGTCATGGTATAAAAAATTTGCAAAATATTTTCATAGAGAGGAGTTATTTTCTTTTTTGAGTTTCTCAGTGTTGCTCCTCCGCAAGGTTGGCTCTCCTTCATTTTCTTCTTGATTTTGGCTTGTTTGATTGAATTACTTATTGCACCTTGACATTTAGTCTGGGTTGTTTCTCTACTTCCTTTCATTCCCTATTTTCTCTTTGCTCTATTGGTTCCATGTCAATTTAATCATGTATTGCTCATTAAAATGCTTCTCTATTTTTTATCTCTTTACATCCTTGAATCTTGAGACTTAGAATGCAGTACACATTTTTGTTTCGCCCCTCTCTGCGCTTGTTGTACTTATAAAAGTGGCTTGAATGATTTGGTGTTACTTTATGAGTAACCTTGTCTAGATATGAAGTATGGAGCTTGTAGGATTTTGCTTGTCCTCCTACCTTCTTGGGTTTCATATCATGTTTGTTGTTTGTAGGCGTTAGAGATTTTCTGATGATATGCATATGATTTTTGTTCAAAACTTTGATATATCTTCTATTAGTCAGAATATATGTCTAATTTTTCTTTGATGTACTTTATATTAGTAAGAATACATATGTCTAATTTGTAAATTGATCTGCAATTAACTTAAGAAAAGACTCTGTGAGGATTGTGATATTGGGATGATGTTGGAGTTGCAGGTTTTTGAGCCATAGAGCTTTTGTAGTGTCTATCTATTCAAATATGCTATCAATGTAGGCCTTGTCAAGTGTTTCAGTCTTTAAGATAGCAACCAGGTGTACTCATATGGAACTAAGTGCACTGGCTTTGGCTATTGAAGAGTCTATCGAAGTCAAAATCAGTTTCATAGTTAGGGATTTCTCCTTCCCTGTTTTCTTTTTCTGGGTTTTTTGTACAACTTTGTGAGGGTGGTTATAGATAGGTGAATGCTTTATTTACATATTAGTTGACCTGTATAGAGGCACTGCATGTTTCAATACAATTACAAAAGTTAATTCACATGTGGTTATAGATAGGTGAATACTTTCAAAATTAATTCATTCTCTATATAATTTAATGATTGCACCTAATTATGGTCCATATATTGATTGTGACTGTTATGACTACCAAAGCTTGTGAGTTTTTCTTATCCTTCAAGCTTGATTGTTTTCTTGATATACAATTCAAATGGTCCACAGTTGATCTCTTTCTTTGTCAAATAATGATAGTCCATATGGTGGTTTAGATTTGAAAGGAGATGAATGAAAAATGCAGGGACATAGTAGGGTTTGCCAATTTGGCTTATATTGTCACTAATCCTTTTGTTGGGCCAAAGGGTATCATATGGACAAAGCTGAAAATGGAGGACTTAAAACTTTAGTGTGATGTTGGGCTATAAGTGTTTGCGTTAACCATCCTTACTTCCCAATTTTCTAGAAAGTAGTAGACACTGTATGGTATTGTGCAATAAGTTGTTATATGGAGTGGTGTACCTTCGTGTGTTTTTTTAAGACGTATTGGTGAACAAGTGTAAGTATTGTACTTAAACCTTGTCCATTTGTTTTGTTATCATATCTTCAATGATTACGGTTTATTGTTGACTTAATTTTCACATTCTAGTAGGTAGTTTGAACGGAGGGACCATTGCATGTAGGGCCCAAATGTGCTAAGAGGGAGACAAGACACAAAGTTATATTACTGATTTTTAGCTATTAACTTGAGTATTATATCAGAGAAAAGGGGTTAAGGGATGTTTATATTTATGTAATAGTCCCCAAGTATTAGAAAGTCACCTTACATTGTATTGTTGTCTGGAAGTTCATATTGATGTGGTTGTCTATATCTATCTGGGTACACGAGTAACAATATAGCAACAGAATAGCCATAAATGCATGGGTGAAACAGCTTCAGGTCACGTACACATAATCATTGTTGTGCTGTTTTTTAAGGTTCTTTCACTCATCCTCGCAAAAGTGGTGCCCAATGGCCTCCAATTCAGGTACAGATCAGAAGCCTTTGGAACCAAGCTTTGCAACTGTCAAGCATTAAAGGTGAAAATAAGATTTTTGTTTCCTTCTGCTAGTCTATGACACTGTTGTATGATAATTTTGAGTGAGATACGACTATCGTCGTAGTACTTAAGGGTTGTGTCCTCAGGGACAAGCTTGAGATTAAGGTCACGGAAAAGAGCTTATCTAATCATCAATTATCTTAAAGCTAATAAAACATACTTAATGAAATCTAACTTAATGAAAACAGCAACCCAAAGCAAATCTATATCAAACAAGCAAAGAAAGAAAGTTGATCGAATCTAACTTAACAAACGAAAGAAAGTACTAATCAGCAAACAGTCTAACCTAAAGCAAATCTAACTTAATGAAATCTAAAAAAAACCAAAGCTATTAGCATTCTCAGTTTCGATATGAATTAACACACAATCTTAAGCCTAGCAATCCAACATGAACTAATTAGAGCTTAGCAACTTAAAGCCAATGCAGAGGGGTCAAAAATAAGGCATATTGAGTACGAATTCAGCCATGAACAAGCCACCATGAACCCAAATACATTCAATCATTCACTATCCATTAATAACACATAAAACTAACTCGGCAGGTAAGAGGAATTCAGAGTAAAGCAAACATAATCCTTATCATCATTTAGAGAGTCATGGCAACTATAAACCAAACCAAATGAACGCTGAATGAAATGCCATCATTTTGAACAAAACTTCAAAATCAGAATCAAGGTAAGGGGGTGGGGATCTGGATTCGGCCAACCAAACTAAGCAGAGCATAAGTTCAGAACATAATCATCCAAGCCAAATCAAACTAAACTAAAATCAACCAGAGCATAAGCAATCGAAACAGAGGCTCAGAATAGTTGCATCAACCAAACTAAAGAAAACAAACCCCTAAAATTAACTTAACTAAAAACAGTATGCAATTGCATTACCAATGAAAAAAACCAAGAAAGCTAAGCCACTAGGAAGGAAAATCGAGAGCAAAAACAAACAGAGGAGACGAACAAACTTCAGAATCTGGAACAGGGCAGACGAAGCTAAGAAGAACAAGTTCTGCCATTGAACATTTCATCAATTTTGACCATCATCATCACTAATTCTCAAGGAGAGGAGAAGAGAAACCTCCACGCTCTATTTCGAGCAACCGAACAGGGGAGAAGGAAAACAGAGCTCAAGGCGTCCTCGCTTTGCAGCTCAGCCAAACACCAATAACTCCATTTTTGGAGCTCCAATAACCGTAAACAATGGCAGAAACACCATTACCAGGCTCGACGAAATGAAAATAAGGGAGGGGTGACTGAAATTAACCAAACCAACTCCAAAATCTTACAAAAGCAAACTGAAAACCATGAATTTCAACTGGCAAACAATGAAATTGTAGCTTAATTACATAAAATTCGGAACCAAAAACCTATCTAACATCAAACCCTAACCCCATTTTTAAACCTTAAACCCTAAATCTGGAAATCGAAAACATACGAATTGAAGCCTAAAAACTAGAAATTAAAACTAATTGGAACCCTAAAACTTCCTAACCTCCTCTCTGGAGTCGGCTCCCTTCAATTTATACCCAAACTCGTTCGATTTACACCGTCCATTTAGAAATGCGTATGCAAAGGAGATGGTGCAATCTGGTGGTTGCTGCTTGCATTCTGTTGGATAGGGGTGGTAATTTGGCATGCTGCACTGGCGCTCGATGGTGGTGAGAGAGATGGGTTAGAGAGAGAGAGAGAAGATGTTGAAGATGGAGATGGAGGAGTAGGGGGGTCGGGTTTTCGGGTGTTCTTTCCCAGTCAAGAAGAGAGAGAAGGGATTAAGTGAGGGATAAGGGAAGGGGGTATCACGTGAGGCGCACATGCCTGAGCTGGGTAGATGAAGGCGCGTGCTACGCAGATGCAAGGCTAGGGGTTTTATTAAAGTTTTCCTATTTTTTTTCTCTCTCTCATTGTGTTGATGGATGAAATAGGTTGGGCTTGAATCAACTTGGCCCGATTCTTCATTTCCGGTATTTTTCCATCTTTTTCTCGCATTTTTTTCATAATTATTCAATATCTACAAAACAAAATAAAATCAAATAAAAACCTAAAAGTAACAATTATTACGAGCATAAATAAGGTATAAAGGTATCGTAAAGATAACATATTTTTAGCACGAACAACTGATGTTTACAACTGCTTCCCATTGCATATCTTTTATTGCTCTCTTTAATTTTCTTTATTTTTTTCTGGAAGGAAAAAAGGGGGCGTGTGCAGGCCTTCGAAAAGGAATAACCCAATTTCTTAGCGACTCACCATGCCCTGCTAGACATTTCCAATCCATACAAACACACTGGATGCTAGACTATGGCAGGTTTTGTGAAGCGAGGGGGAGGGGAATTATGCACCAGCCTTGCCTCTAGAATCGAATTTTCTCTACTATACTTACATCCTTATACTTGCAGGAATAAGACTTCCTACATCCTAAGACCCTATTAAGGCAGAACCCACACTAGGTGATGGTTGTGGTGTTGCACATATACAAATTAGGTTTGCAAATCATTCACATTTCCCGTCCATAAAAAAATATCTATATATATATATATATATATATATATATATATATATATATATATATATATATATATATATATATATATATATATATATATATATATATATGAACCTCTGAAGCAAGAAAGAACTTATGCTGAGTATGAGGTTTCTTTTCTAACTAAATTAGAACAGATGGTGCCAATTTACTTGGTGGGTTTGCACATTTTCCTACAAAGAAGGTAAATAGTAGAACTACATATTATTCATGATATCTGTACTAATGAAGGAAAGTGAATCCATTCATACAAAAACACCAGCATAGTACGACATTAACGGGTACAACTCTAACTGTGATGCTCATCGTCACTTCAGCAGACGAATGGAAGCTCATTTCTATTTGTTTCTCCACCGGAGACTCTCAACTTTTTCAGCGTAATCAAAAAAAGGAATCCATGCTTGTTGACACAAAGGTCCATCTAAAGATATGAACAGCATGAAGATACCTTTGTCCAAGTGCTAGAAAGTTTAAGACATTTAAGCATATGAACTTCCAGACAGCATGAAGATATGAACAGAATTTGTTGCCATTAGTCTTCCCTAAGTACATAAAGGTACATATGAACTTCCAGACAACATGAAGATATGAACAGAATTTAGCGTAGGAGCAATTGCAATCATGCTTGTTGACAAAAGGAATCCAGAAACAAGCAAATTTATTGCAATTAGGCTTCCCCAAGTACTAGAGATACATTGTCCTAACATTACATTTAAGCATCTTATTGATCAAATCACTTGCAAAATTCATCGGCGCAATGTGCACGTACCTTCCCTACTATGTGTGTGTGTGTGTGTATATATACATATATATATATATATATATTATATATATATATATATATATATATATATATATGTATGTATGTATATATAATATACATATATATACATGTATGTATATATATATAATATATATACATGTATATATATATATACATATATATATATATATATATATATATACTATATATATATATATATATATATATATATATATATATATATATATATATATATATACATATATATATATAATATATATATATAGATATATATACACATATACATATATATATATATATATACTATATATATATATATATATATATATATATATATATATATATATATATATATGCATATATATATATATATAGACACCAAACATACGTTCTTCCCTGACTAACTTTATTTGTATGTCATTTACTATGAAAATGTATGATTGTTTGAAAATTGTTTTATATTGTTGGACAAACTATTATGACTTTTTCTAATCTATTGCATGCCATTCTAGCCTAGTACCACGTTTCAAGTTTGGTTTGTGGAACCTTCATTTCCTTTTTTAAAAAAAAAATGAAATTCCAGAATCTTTACATTCTAAGATTTCTTAAAACGCTATATTGCAAAGCAATTCGGCATCTTCCTGTGGTCTGAAAATACTCCAGGTCCTTCCTTAAATGCTATGTAGTAGCCGCCACCACCTAAGTGCATCTTTGTCTCGCCTTCACTCCATCTCCATTTCTCTACACACTCAGCACTCTCAATTTGGCCCCTGTATTGTCTAATTTTTCTGAATTTCCAAATCATATTCAAATGCTCAAACCCCAAACATCATTATCAACAAAATTTTTAGGTAGATGGAGGGAAACCGTACGGAGATGAAGCTACGAACAATGACATGTTCTCGATGTGCAGATCGCTAAAACCCTCAGATCTATCATCCAAAATTAACTAGAAGGCACCCACACTCTGTAAATTTTAGTGAGAATCTACTAATCTTAGGATACAATTTTGTGGGCAGAAGAAGAATGTCTGGTTAGATTTTTGGAGCATACTTAGAAGTTGAAGATATGGGATGGGTTTGATTTTATTTTTCTTATTGTTTTTAGGAAGATGATTATGGTTGTTGTGTCTGAACTCTGAATATATATATATGCGGACTTGGTTTTTTTATTTTTTATTTTCTAAGTTTTCTCAGGCCATGTACTGCTCTGAATTCATGTAACCTTTGTTGTCTTTGCTGGAAGCAAAAGATCAGAAGAATTTTTTTTTCTTACTGAGTTCAGTGGTCTAATCACCTATCTACAACAATAGAAACAACTAGTGGGAAAAGAAAATGAATGCAAGGTATCCCAAATGCTCACATTACTTATATCATGGACCTTTTGTGTGTGCGAATAGGATGTGGAATCTTTCATATACATATTTATATGGAATCCTTCTTGCACTTAAGAGCACTTGAGGATGATGCAGTCTTCCCTTTTTTTTTTTAAGAGGGATGTAATGTTTTATGTGATTTTGCTCGCACATAAGAATGTCATGTGGTGTTACAATCATGTTTCTAAGAACATGTGCAATGGTGAGTCTGTTTTTTGGCTCACCAGTAGAGATCTATCCCTTCCATATTACCTTTTAAGCCAGTTTTGTGGCCCACAAGCCTTCCTCTCTCCAATGCAAAACTCATCACTTTGGCTTATCAAAATATATATGGACCTCACACTTAAACATATTTAATTAGTGTAGTTTTTTATGTTTTCTTTATTATTTTACTTTATTATTTTTGTGAAAAATAATTTGCACATAATAATTTGGCACACAACTAATTAAATGCTCTTTTAAAAAAAAAAAAACAAGTAACAATACAATAGGTTGGCTTTTAAAAAAAATTCACACAAGCTTGAATACAAAATTACAAGAGTTTGATAGGGAAAAAAAAAAGATACATTGATTAACATTCGATTAAAAAAAAAATAACACAATAGTTCAACATTTAAAAAAATTACAATGTGAGGATCATTCAACTATCAACTTTGCTACCGCCCCGAATTTCACTTCCATATTTCCTCAATCAAATCTGCTTGAGAGCTACATGTGTGTCAGCATTCGAACTTCTGTTGATCTTTGAAAGTGCGTCTTATAGCACGGATAGTGCTCATGCTAACAATCAACTCTGGGGCAGTACTTTCCACAACGTCGTAGTTAAATACAAGCTCGTAGTTATCCTGCTCATCTAAACAATCATGTTATGGAGTATCACCCCTGCTCTCATCACAACACCGATATCTTTTTCCTCCATAAGACGAGCGGGACCACGTACAATGGCAAATCAAGCATGTAACACACCAAAGGCTCGCTCAACATTCTTCCTAACCGAATTTGGATGTTCAGCGAAGAGTTTTTCCTTCGGCTCTTGGGGAAGTGGGATATTTTTAACAAATGTCACCTATTTTGGATAAATTTCATTCAAAAGAAAATATCCTATCTTGTACTCATGGCCATTGATGGCATGCTTGTATTTAGGAGCCTGATCTTTATACAACTCTTGAAAACCGGTGAACGGTTAATGATGTATACGTCATTGAGACTTCCTGGCAAACCGAAGAATGCATGCCATATCCAAAGGTCGCATGATGCAACGACTTCAAGGATGATAGTTGGCACCTTATGAAGTTTCTTTTGAAATGATGCATTCCAACTCGCTGGATAATTTTTCCATTCCCAGTGCAAGCAATCGATGCTTTCCAACATATCAGGAAAATTACGGGCTTCAACAACTTGCAATAGGCAATCAACATGGCTTGATTTGGTTTTCTCAAGTACTCATCCCCCAGCACCTCAATGATGCCTAAGGTGAACTTCTTTATGTATTCTAGTGTAGTGCTTGCACAAATCTTTAAATACTCATCAACGCAATTGATCGCTATACCATAGGCAAGCATTTGCATTGCTGCAGTACACTTGGTCAATGGCGTTAACCCACACTTTCCAGTCACATCATACCTTAGTTAAAAGTACTCAGAGTGATTGCCAAGCACCTCTACAATGTGGAGAAATAAATGCCTTTGCATTCTAAATCTATAACGAAAATGATGTTCGTTGTAGATTGAATCTTCTGCGAAGTAATTCTTGTATAAGTGATCATCGACAACTTTTCTATCTCTCTTAATAAATCTCTTCTTTACCCAAGGCCTGGATGCCAAAGGCGTCATCTCTTTGCTACTTGTCTAAGTTGTAGAAAGAACATCATTTATTTTTACGCTTGTTGTTGCGATGGAGTAAAGCCTTGACAATCAGCAAAATGATATCATTATCTGAAATATTGATTATGAAACTCAAACCATCTGATGAAGATGAGAGGATGAGGAGGAGGATTCTTCCATAAGGGGAAGCTTCCCAACATTGAAATTATCCATTATAAAAAGATTGTGTAATATAATAATGATTTTAAACATTAATGTACAGAAGAGTAATCATTTAATTAAATAAGAGGCATGCCCATTTTCATACATTCATATCAAAACATGATTACACCAATTAATGTATAAGACAACACATGGTAAATAAAAATTATACAATAAGATCTTACAACCTAAGATGAGCTATATAGTTCTTGTAATCTTTCTAATGAGGGAGAGGGAAAACATATTACTAGGTTGATGATGAATGCCTCAATTTTCTTTGTCTGATTTATGCTTCCCTTATCTCAAAATAAGCGACATCTTCAGAAGTCACCATTGAGGTGTCCAGCATCATTATTTTATCCTCATGGGCCCTCAACTTGTGTTCCTTTAGCATCAACTTATGAGTTCATTCTTCACTCTTTGAACATGATTACACCAATTGCTGGTGTTAAACTCCCTAAATTGGCTAGTAACTAACTCAACAACGATGTTGTTAGTCTTTCCTTTGACCCTTCTCTTCACAGCTTTCCTCCCCTTGGGCTAGTCACTCCCACCCACACCTTCATCTCTTGCCTCTTCGGTATTAGGATTAGACCTTTTTGAAGATTATGACCCTAACTTAGGTGGGTCACATACCATCTTCCATTGGGGTTGGTCCTTGAGCATCTTATGCTAGTACTCTAAGTCAAACTTCTTCCTCATATGCTGTTTGTATAACCTATGGGCGTCCTCCAGAATCTTAGCATCATTCCACCCACTTTGATTATTACATTCCACCTCTAACATAATACTCATCCATTTATTGAAAATGGGACGCACCAGACTATCTACTATTACACGTCTTTAAGTGCGTGCCAAGGCTCCTTGTGGGTGGTACTCATTAAAACTCGAGGCTACCATAGCCTAGAAGTTAGACTTCTTTTGATCGGTCCCGACAATGGTGTCTGTGCCTACATTAATCCAAGCACGTATTAACTGTTAATCTTCTTCAACTGTCCATTTTTTGGCACCGATAACTACAGCCCCACTACTTCCTCCACATCTCCCTCATCGGTACAGGGGTAAATTTCTGTCTTCGAGTTACTCCATGCTTAAAAGGAATTTGGATTATGAGGTGGTGGAGGATAGTATGGAGGGTAATACGTGTACTCAGTATTAGGTATATTTTAGGACTTATTATGTGGTGGGAGTAATATAGTGGAGGATAGTTTCGAAGATTTTGACTTGAGGTGCCACTTGGAATCTTCTGGCTAGGTTGTGGTTGGTAATATGAATGGTTCGAATGATGGTGGTGGTTTTGTGATGGATATGGAGGGTAAGACATGTGGAGATTATGTGGGGGAATCGGGTTAGTACTATTCTCTCCCCTCCCCCAATTTGGGGTGAATCATCTCTCTTAAGTAAACTCATAATGGATGGGGGAGTGTTAAGATCCATATCTGAGCTACAATTACCACCTATGAATTTATAGTTAATCATATTAATATCATAATTAATCATATTTAGTAATATATACTCATATATTTCCTATTCATAAAATCATACTTAGTGACATATTTTTAATTCATATTTTTTACCAACATATTTTTATAAAGTATTTGAAGTTATACAAGCTACTAATAAATACTAATTTCAAACTAATCATGATTGCAAAATTGTTCAAGTACTTCAAATAATTACTAACATTCCAAAACATAATTAAACATATTGATTTTATTAACATGCCAAACCTTAATCATCCATATTAATTTTACTAATATGCCCAAACTTAATTAACTGTATTAATTTTAATAACATGACAAAACATATTTAAATTAAATAATATTAATTTCACTAACATAGCAAAATTTATAAATTAACCTAATCATGTCACATAATCATTTCAATTACTATCATATAAAATAACAAATACCATAATTTGCCAACATTTTAAACAAATACTAAAATATATCTATAAATTTTACCAACATATAATTATATTACCATATAGCATGTAATCATATTCAAATTATTAAACATGAAATAGTAATTGCTTATCATATAAATTTTGTTAGCAAAACCGTATGAACTTTAACATGCCAAAATATATTTAAATTCAATCATATTAATTTCACTAACATACAAAAAGTTTTAAATTTATTTAACTAACATGTAAAACATATTTACATTTAATCATAATGATTTCACAATCATATCATTTTATACGAATCATACTTATTAAAGAAATTTATACTCACAATTTGCTTCACTTGGCGCTTGACTGAGAGAACCACCAATTACTCTACAAAAATTTAAAAAAGAAAAACACACACACACAATTAACATCATAAATATGCTAAAATATATCATAATTTTGAGAAGTATTGAATTAAAATTGGAAATTCTAACTTACAAATAATTTCTTCACTTGTTCTGTCATAAAACAACTCACACAAATAACCACATTAGAATTTTTTAGAATGAAAGGAAGAGCAATTTTGATGCAAAAATTTAAACATTTTCACTAGCTATATATAGCTGTGAGGATACAATAAAAATAATAATCAATTCTAGCCATTGGACCAACGGCTAGAATCTTACAAATCAGCCTGACGTTCCTTTGCAGTCCAATAGTACGATTCTCTAAATTTTACTTTTTTTTTCCTAGTTCAACGATCAAATTTTTTTAAAAAAAAGCTTCCAAAAGCCATCAAAATGACATTGTTTTCCTAGCGAGTGCCTTCCCCAACACCTTATCCCTTGCAGCCGACTCGTGCGACACTCCTGATGCACATCCTGGCGCCGAAATTACCTAGCTCGCTGCTACTTTTTAGCTCACAAAGAGATCGTTGCACATGGTCTAAGTGGCATGTTTAGACTTTCATTGTAGTCCTGCTGAAATCTCACTTTTCATGTTCTGAAATCTGCACTTAATTTGAGTGAAACCTATAACTTGGACTAAATTACCAGCACCATCCTCCTAGTTGGCATATTCTTAGACAGGAATGGATGGTGATTTGGGAGCTGCCTAGGTTTTTTGTGCAGGGGCTAGTTCTAGTGGGGTCGATAATTGATGTTCGGTATCTAGAATTGGGAGTGAATTGCTCTGGTTCTTGTGGATTGGAAAAAATAAATGAGAGAGAAAGATAGGTTGTTTAGGGAGATGGTCTGGGTTTAGGAAACGTACAGTGAGTAGTGCGAAAAATTGGTTCTATATTACTCTGGATAATGAATTTTGCATATAAGCAATAATTTTTAAAGATGGGGTACTAAGTTCAGGTTTGCGGAGAAGCTATGTCCATTGGTTTTGTGAAAAGCTACACGCTATGAAGAGTGGACATAGGCTAGATCCTACATTCTTACTATGTCTACCCAGTACAAATTAGTCTTAACCTAGTGTGAATTAGTCTTGAGTTCTGTTTAATTGCTTTTGTTTGGTGAGACCCCTTTTTAGGTTTCTCTATTGGTAGATAGTATCTTTTTGAGTTCATTTATTAGATTTATCAATGTCTTTTATCTTTTATAAAGTTCAAAATGAAAGTGTATACATGAAGTAGACACATAAGTATTCACATAGGAAAAGAAAATACCTAAATACTCTTGAAAGTTTAACTAGTAATCCATTGTTGCAAATATGAGGGTGAACGAAGAAACAAAATTGGCATTAGTAACACTAAGTAGGGAATGAAATCTGCAGCTGGCCAAATATATACCTGAATGCAACTAATAAAGACTTTAGGTGTCATTATAGTGTTTATAATTTGCATTACCAATGAATTGTGGAATGTCAGAAAAACTATATAGAGGATCAATATATAATCGTATAATTTTTTTTACACATCCGTCATTAAACCTTATTTTCACTAGTCAGATGAATGGCAAGAATAAACAATTTATGGGATACATCATACATTAAGTAGTCACACAAGTAGTCACAAAGGCGAACCTAAATAACATTGGAAACTTAATTAGAAATTTGCCGATGTAAGAAAGAGGAGGGTGAATAAAAAAATAGAATTTGCATTAGTGACATTAAGTGGGGAATGAAATATATAGTTGTGTAAATATATACCTAAACACAACTAATGGATATTTCAAGTGCTGTTGGTATAGTAGTCACAATCTGCATTAGTAAAACAATGGTGAAAAGTGAGGAAATCTGTGCAGAGTATCAATACATAAATGTTAGTTAATTTTTCAAACACCCACCATTGAGCCCTATTGTTGTCACCAGTAAGATGATTGTCAAGAATAAATAGTGTATGTGATATCTATTTTAAAAGCTTCATATGCTGTTTTTGTGTGGCCAAAGAAGGCGATGTATATTCAGTTGTCACCTGGAGCAAGGAGGCCAGCAAAAAGTAGCCGGATGTGAAAGATTGCAACCCTTTGGAGCAATGAAAGTTATAATTATAGTGCTTTAGTCCCAGTGTGTAACTTCGTAAGTTGTTAGTGTTAGAATTGGTGTTTTTTCTATAATTAAGTAATTTGTGTAGTAGATGCTAACGATATTGGTATTAGGTTTGTTTAGAAAAGACTTCCAGTCCCAATATGCAATGTGAGAATTGGAAAGTAGTACCTGCTTTAGGTTGCTTCCTCTATTCTTTTTTCCCCCCTTTTATGTAGCCATTTTTCAGTTACACTATATAACATGGGAATTTATTGCAGAGTTGGTTTCTCTTTTTCCTTTCTTAATAGTTTCTCTATTGCTATTTGCTATGACTAATTAATTCCTTTTGAGAAGTAGTAACTGAAACCCATCATGAAGGAGAAGTAAAGAAGTGGAGAGACAAGAAAAGTTGAGTGTGATTAATTAATGATGAGAGAGGGTGGCTGAGAGAAAGAGGGAGGTGACATGAGGTAGGAGAGAGAGGAAGGATTAGGGGTGAGTAAATGATGAGAGAAGGGAGCCTATGGGGATGACGTTAGTTTACTGGGCTAATTTTTGCTTTTTTTAAAAAGTAAACTTTTTCCATATCAACGGGAGAGATTTATTGTTTGGATAAAATCAATGGCTTCTATTATCTATTGCTCCATAAAACGCATTTAGCTTAGGATTTCGTAATTATTGAAAGATTCCTATTATGTATAGTATAGATTATTTAACGCTTCTTCCATTACGGTTTTTTTTTTTTAAAGAATAGGAAGGCAGAGAAAAAAAATTGAAAGATAAAGACCACATGATCATGGCTATCAACATAGAAAATAAGAAAGCACTCTTTTTTTTTGTTTGAGTTTGATTATAGAAGCTTTAAACTTCTAAATGTTGTGTTAGTAATTTTAGGAAGTTAATAATCTTTACTGTTAGAATACCTTGAATATGTTTTTTAGCCCCCTTTTGTAGACCTGGCACAGTGGTATGTAATGCATATCTCTGTATTCCAATATCATCAGATGAATAAAACTATCCCTCTCTTCTGCCTGTGAACGTAGCTAACACATTGTTAGTGAATCATGTTAAATATGTGTGTATGTGTCAATTTGTTCATACTTTCTCGTATTCGTTACAACGTTTACTAATACAAAATCTTGGACTGAAATCAGTATTTTTTTTTTTTTCCTTTGAAAGATATATGGACATATCATAGGTCACCATGGTTTTGGTCCATGAATTTAATCTAGATTTATGAGTCCTTGCAAACTCAGATCCTTACAAATCCAAATTTGTGAGTCCTAGTGAACCCAGGATCCTTGCGTATCCAAATTTATGAGTCCTTAGGAACCTTGTATCCTTGTGAATCCAAATTTATGAGTATTTTTTTGACCTTGAACTTATGATAAATGAGCTATATTTAAATCCTTTCAAATCTGTCATGATCTCTTTTTTTTCTTAATTCAATGAGAAAGTACTCACTAAGGATACGAAGACTGAGAATCGAAGATGAACGAAAAAAATTTGGCCATAAACTTCATGATCATCCTTATGGAAACTTTGCTTAAGAGACTTTAATATCTTCAAATTGGTTGTCTTGTACCCTTTTGATTCTTTTGGCCTTTGATTGCTAATCGATTTTGTGCCTTAAATGCTTGCACCTTAAATAGTTTGATACAGTTTCTTTTCCTTTCCAACTAATCTCCCCCTTTTTTCTTTGCCAAGCCTCACCCTGATTATCTTGGCACCTATTTTTATATTATCATTTGCCGGAGGATTTTGGAAGCTAACCCACGTTAATGCATCACCAAGGAATGGGGTTAGTGAAGGGAGTATGCATCACAAGAAGAATCTATCACAATCAGAAAAAAAATCTCCAAAACTAACAATTAACCCATCTCTTTATTTCATTGGTCTCCTCTAGTTAATGGAAGTACTTATGTGTAATAGTTGGCCCTCATGCATCATGTGCGCAAGTACTTGTGAGCGCATGTGATATATGAACTTTTGTTGTATTAGTTTATTAATTTTTTTAACATATTGAAATGGATGGGAGCTATGGTTCTCAAAGGGCATCCCTTAAAAATGGTGATGAGTCAACTAACGATCTCATTTATAGACGTTCCTCTTCCTTGAAAACCCTTACTATTTTTTGTACACTAAATTCTAAGGTCACATGGGTAAGAAAAGAAAAAGTGGGAAAGGGAACCCGCTCCTATTCATACAACCATGAGAAAAGCTGCATAAAAGTCTGCAAGGGTTATACGAACTTTTTCAATCCTATAGTTCTTGAAAAGGTCAACATGGATTCTAACAGGGATGAAAAATTTCTAGTCACTCCATCATTTTATCCTGCTTTCCATAAACTTCTTATTTTGAAGAGAAATTGGGATGTAGATTTTAGGTTTCGAGAGCTATCTAGTTTTATGATTGGTGCTATTGAATGGACTGAGTATATTTTGAAACACTTTGAGTATACCCTTAGATCAGCAAACACATGTAGGGTTGTTGGTTTATCCTATTACCCCTACCATTACCATTTTGATAGGGACGTATGGAGAGCATTTTGTGAACTTGGGAGTCCTACAACAAATACACTACATCACGATGTTGGAGGAGTTGGCATCTCCCTCTACAACTTGGAGAGAATTGGTGGCCTTCCAATTCTAGGAGGCATATGCAAAGACTTTTACGTCAATGAAGATTTGATGGATGATGAAAAATTTTCACCAATAGTTCTGGAGTTGCTCCATATTCATGCTGAACTTTGGCGCTTTCATAAGAGTAGCCATATCTACTGGAATTTCTGGTTGCATCACTTTTATAGAGGGGAATTGATTTGGGGTGCCTTTGGTAAGGAGTCGGAACAAAGGACATCATCTGTCCCTCTGTGAATCTCGCAAAGGGATCATTCTTCAACTTTAAATGTCATAAAAATTAGGGAGCTTGTTACTTTCTTGGATTTCTAGTTAAGTCGTTTTGTCCTACAATATCATAATGAAGTAATAAGGTCAGAGACTTTCGTAATGGCCTCTTTAATGGCAAAAGGTCAAAAATCTCCTTAGCTCCGATAATGCTAGGATATATCTATCACGGTTTGGGATAAGTTGTAAGTCATGCTGACAATCTGGGTCTAGCTAACCCTTGTTTTCTAATTCATTATGTAGTAGATTGGTTAGCAGATTTTTCTAGCCTTATATTCTCAACCACCTAATTCTGAGTATTTAGCAAATTATCCTACATTAATGCATTATGCTAGAATGTCAACTAAATGATTTACATTAGCACAAGCAAGGAGCACTTTTAGAAATAGGCAATCTATATCTTTTCACACGAGTGCATTTTGGGAGTAGTCACCAAAAGGGTAGGACTTCGTCAATATGAAGCTATCAGATGAAGATTTCAAATTTTTATTATCTATAAGATCTTCTGTACTCCATGCCCGAATTGGTTCTAAATTTCTTTTAGAGCCCTATTATCCAAATCGATTTGTTCATCAGTTTAGATTTGACCAAGGTGTTCCTTCTAACAACTTAAGCTTTGCAGTTTCTCTTAGGTAGAAGAGAAATATGATGGACCTTACTCAAGCAGTGATAACTTTCTATAAGTGTGATACTGGTGCCAAATTTAATCCCAAATATTTATTTCGAAGGACTCTATTCTTAGAGTTATTGTAATTGGTGGGTTAGATCAAGCACCCCTTACTTGAGTCAATCCATGCAAAAAATCTACTAGATTATCGTCAATGATAAGGCACTTTTAAGAGACTAGATTTTCATTATTGGCCACCTACGACTAGATCCACCGTCTGCTGGCAGACCTGTTAAAATTTTAGAGATTATGGGTAATAAATCTCCCATAGGGGAGTTTACTAGAGCTTCACCTAAACGGAAACTTGCTAAAGCCTTTTTTCCAACAGGGAATCTACAAGTGTTTCTGGTAAATGAAAGTCTGAAAGGGCTTCTTCCAAGAAAGGGAAAGAAAAAGTCTCGAGGATGACCATAAATCATAAAAGCAAAAAAGAACTTCTTGTGAGCGATCTTCTAGTGACATCAATATCAATAGAGTTCACCATGATCATCCTGATTACTTTAATGATTCTGACGTAGGAAATGATATGGGCTTTAAGGATTTGCCCATTCCTGACTTCCAATATGAGACTTTGTGCCGACATATTGCCCCTTTATCAGAGAGTATATATGCACCTATAATGACAACCACTTCTATTGTAAAAGTGAAGCAAGACGCTCTTATGAGTGCCATTATCCCTGCACAAGTCACTCCAGATGATATAGCGCTTCAAAGTGTTCCTAACACAATAAGGACTCTTTTTGTTAGCTTGACAGAGGATCGGGTCTGGAAAAATATCCTTAGTGGGTAAAGGTTGTCGTTTAGATGATTTCCAACCAAGACTCTACCCAAGCTTTACTAGCCAACAGGGTGCGGGTTTTTCGATCCTTAAAAATCCTTCACTCCATGATTGACAAATCTCAACTTAGCAACCTTGAAGATTTCTTGGCTCACTTCTAAGTTAGAGGAAGCATTCAATGCAGCTGAGATTGTTACAAAATTGGAAGAGTTAGTGGACATCCAACGGCTTCATCTTTTGTCTTCCCAAGATTCTGCTTACACCTCTGAAATTGCTCACATGGAAGACAATCTTAAAGAGTTGTCCATGAGGCTTTAGAAATTAACTTAGGGTGAAGGACCTGTAAGATGCGAAAGAACCTTGTGGGTTAGAAATATAAATTGATTATTATAGATTAAACACAAGAAATCAGACGACACTCTGTGAGAGATTCTCAATTGAAAATTGATTATTTAGAAGCATCGAAATGCATAAGGTTTTGTAGACATACCTTATCATGTTTATATGATTTTGGGGGTTTTGTATTAATTTTTTGCAGGGGTCAGGGATTGAAAAATGATGGAAAGACAATATCATCATCAACAACAGTCTTTTAGGGTTTCTACTTTCTATATATCAATTATCATCAATTATACTCACAAACAATTCATTTCTCATTTTGTTGTCACTGATGGCTTTATCTTCATTATAACACCACTACAGGGAAAAGATGCACGTGGGAAAAGAGATTGTGCAGCAGATTACAATGATGGATTTTTCATAGTTTATACTAGAGAATTCGTTTCTCTCACGCTAGCCCTATGGATCTTTAACTTTCACCATTAGGCTTTGGCTTTTTCTATAGGTAATTGAGTGGTGTTTATAAAGGTTTATATCATAGCTCCCTTCCCCCCTTGGTTTTTTTGCCTTTTAACTTGCTACATATATGGTTTTCATAATAGTATAAGCAGGATTTGAAAATTTTGGAATGAAAAGCGTGAGATAGAGAATAGAGGACATTTCTGGTATTTTTCTATGATTGCCACAAGGGTAGTGCACTTTTGTGGTAATTTTTTTTTGCCATAATATTTTAACAATTTTATATTTTTGTGGAAAATTTAAATTTGTAACTAGAAATTGTTACAAATCCATTTTTTTGTTGCCGAACCATCAATAATATAATAAACACTTATTCTATCTTTCTTCAACCCAACTTAAAGAAATACTTACTTAAATTTTCCATATCAATTTCCAAAGAAAAAATGAAACGGATTCCATTAGTTAATAGAATTTGACTCAGCAAATTTGACAAAGGTAGTAAAACCTGACATAATTATCATTTAATTTAATCAATAATAAAAGAAAAGAAGCTCTAACATATTTGTGCAAAGACATGGAGAATATTAAACGAAAAAGTTCATTAAACAAAAATGCTCATGACATACACCTATTTAATCCTTTCATTAGGGGCGGATTGATGATATAAAACAACCCTTAACTTTAGTAAAACCAAACTAACAAAAGCAACATATGCTAATTTGAGCATCCCTGGAACTAGCATCACTACTCATGACATCAAGAATATTAATGTAAGAAGTCCTTGGTTACAACATCCCTTCCTCACAAACACCTTATGTCTAATTATAACAATATGATTCGATTCAAAAGAAACTTTTATAACGTTCTTTCTTAAAAGAGGTACACAAATTAAATCAGCATGGATTTCTAGAACATGTACTATATTAGTAAGAGTAAGAATATTTCAAGAGAGCTTCAATATTGTTTTCCTTGTTCCCAAAACTTACGCTTGCCTGAGTCGACCATATAGATAATGTAATTACCATCCCCAATAGGAGCATAGGAAGTGAAAGCACTTTTGTTTCCATATATGTTTCTACTAGCCCCATAATCAACAACACAGTCCGCCATGTTAGTAGCCATGTTCAGTTATAATATGAATATTATAATAACATCACCTGCCTCAACCAAATTTGCATGAGGATGAGCAAATTCGTCACTTCCCTTTCTATGTCATATGTCCAGGTTTGTCAAACACATAGCATACCTTCTTTTCTTAAAAGTTGAATTAGTAGAAGTCTTCTAAAAATTATGCGATCTGTTGTGATACCTCTTCAAAACCTTATTTCTTGTCTTTATATTGATATCTCCCTTGGTCATAGAGTTGAGTAGGTTTGTTTTTTATGATATCTCTTTTGCCTTTGCTGCCATCGATTGATTGCGATTGCGCTCTTCAATAGCTGTATGTGTTACCACCTCTTTTAAAGTTATCTTCTTGATATTGTGTTTAAATATTATTTGGAAGTCTTTCCAGATTCAGGTAGCTTATCAATTAAGCATCTAGCTACGAATACTTCCTATAGTTTAGTCTTCTCATTTTTTAGATCTTCTAGTGCCTTTTGATAATTTTTGATGTGTGGCTTGATGTCCTCTCTATCATTCATCTGAAAAGCCAAAAAAATTCCAATTGTAAATGTTTGATTCCCTACATCCTCAAGTGTATGTTTTTTTTTTTTAACTGATTCCTAACTGTCCTTAGTCTTCTTGTAAGGGCTACACGCATAAAAAAGTCAGTTGCTAAGTTAATAAGTATAGTATGCATGTAGATCTTATTTGCATGCTTCATGTCTTTAGTTTGCTCTCATACTCATGGGCTACTTTGTTGGATGGTTTGTACTCGATCTAAAATTGTTGTACTTTATATGCCCTTTTTGCCTAATTTTAGCTTGTAATATAATGTTGTATATGTTTACTTGTTTTTCCTTTTATAGGTGATAAGTTAACGAAACAAGAAGCAGGAAACTTTAGCTCAAAAGGCCATCAAAGGGCAGAAAGATAGTGACCAGGTGAGGTATGAATTCACCATAGGGATCGCCCACGATAACATACTTGGTTACACTAGGTTAACCCTCAAGTTTTCGCCTACAAGGCCATGACATGGCCATGTCACCTGGCACGATCAACCCATGCCAAGGGCCTTCGGCCATGTTAAGTATGCTGTAGTTCCCATTTTTGTTGGTTAATTAGAAGTTGACATGGGTAGCCAATGTCACCTGACGCGAGCCGTGTCACAACAATGTTTGGGGTCTATAAAAGCAGTTTGGGTATATTACTTGGAGAAAACTTCTAAGCATGAGTTTTCAAGGTTTAGTGTTAAGGGGAGGTTCGCCACCTAAATCCCATTAGGCAGAAGTAAATTAGGTTAACTTATTATAGATTAGTGGACATTATGTTCAAGACTTGTAATTTTAGAGCATCCAAGCATCAATTATGACTAAGTTTTCTCTTTTCTCTCTTTCTATCTATGTTTTATGCTTGTTATCTTGCTAGCTTAGTGTTAATTTATATCATGTTTAGTTTAAATGTTTGTTGTTTTTATGACTTAGTGTTCATTAGATAGATTAATCTATACTAGATTAATTTTATTTCTCTATTTCATGCTTCTTAGTTTAATTGTTAATTTTGCTTATCTTGGTTTTATAGTGCTTTTTTTCAATGATTAGTGGCTCAATTTTGTTTGTTAGGGTTGTGATTAACTCTTTGATAGCTAATAGGTCTTGTATTAGGCCAACTACACCTCGTTTATGCTTACAATTTAGTGTTTTCTCTCATGTCTATCAAGTGTTTGATGAAATGCTTGAAAGAGCTTGCATTTGTATTTTTTAGCGGTTGATTTACGTTGAAAGGTAGCTCAATTTGCAAGCATAGGAGAGAGAATAGTCAGGATTTGGACATAAAAATAGTTCGAAACCTAACTGATGCAGATCAAGGGTAAGTTCAAGCTATTTAGCTAGAGGGAAAGGAGTCATTGCTCACTAATCCTCTTAAGGGTCAACTCTATGAAAGAAAACAATACGACCTTGATGCTTTCCTAGAGAGCTCCTTGCCATGTTGGATACCCTAAGTTAAGTGCATTTTGGTTGCTCCAACAGTTACTGGTGAATCATTTTCAGTCAAGGAGCATCACCCCTTTTTAGATAGTAACCTAGCTCATTTGTTAGCACTTAATTTAGCTATCAAATGATAAAGGTTGCTTGACTTTCACTGAAACAGCTAGCATTCAGTCCAGCAGCAGCAGTGATCAGCTCCAGCAGTAGTAGACATGAAAATGTGTCTAAATATTTATGAATTGAGGTCCTAAAGTTACAAATTAGATCACCTAGCATCAGCTTTTAACCAGCACAAACATTTAGAAAATACCCTTTGATCCAATGGATTTCAGCATGCTGTACTTTGCTGACTAACCTGCCTAAGCTCGATGTAAGCAAATGCAACTCACCTTTAAAGCCATCATTAGTAGTCCTTGGGAGTGGTTTTAACTCGACACCTTAGTAATTGAGATTAGAAGGACATTAGGTGTCAAAGGTCAAAGGTTAGCTGCTGTTTTAGGCCGTTTGTATTCAAACTAATTTAGCTATTTTTGTTTTAAGCTAGTTTCTATTTTAGCCATCAATTTTGTATGAAAGGCTAAGTATATAAGCCTTGTTCATTATTGTAAGCATCAGATGATGATATATGAAAGACCTCAGTTGCTGGTTTAAGTAATCTCTCTCAAATCTCTCTAAACTTTATCCTATTTGGTGGTGTTTACTGGTGGGTTCTTTATTTGATCTGTTGGTGCCTTAGCTTTAGGAAGGTTGGTAGTGAACTCCTTCAGTCTTGGTTAGTGGTGTCAACCTTTATTCCAGGACATATCGTTCCATGTTGAGTTGCTAGGTTTGGTTCATTACCAAGCTTATTGATTCAGCATACATCACTTGCTATCTCCAAAGTTGTTATTCTCAGGGTCTAATTGGGCTAACCCTATGAAATTAGGTGGTTAGACCAACTAGATTAGCCTATGATCCCTGAAAAAGAGCTTGTATGGTTTTCGATGGTGCAACCAACTATCTCTAATTATGGCATAGCTTTGGTAGGTTAGGACATGTCTCGACCTGTTGGTCTGTTAATTGGCCAAATCACAATCCCATTATTCTTTTTATTACTTTCTTATCTTAGTTTAGTTTTCAATCATAAACCCTTGATCGCCTAGCTTGAGACATGATCCTAGGATAACTTGTATTCATCGGCCTCCTACAACTACATCATGTGCTTGCATTACAAATTATAAAATTCAACTCTTCCTATCAGTTTGAAATCTTTTGAAAGAGCGAAGGCCAACACCAATACATCTAAGACCCAAGAGAATTTTTCTTTCCATCTCTTCAAGTGAACGCTATTGAAGGAGTTAATTTTTAAGGTGTTAGGAGATGGTTTAGTGGTGAGGAATAATGTGGAATTCATGACCAAACTAAGGTGCTACACTTAAGATTGTTAGAAAATTTTAAGAATAATGATGTTGCGAAATTCTAAATGAGGCTAGTGAGGAATGATATCTTCTAAGGCGTTTGTGACACTGCCCGTAAGGGTAGGTTGTGCTCCTCTTTAGTATTAACTTTGGTGCAAATGCCTCTGGCAATAGGGGTTTCAGGATTTCGAGCACCCAAAACAATTTTTTTTTGGGGTTATCAATTCATAAATCGGGGTTTCGAGAAACTTGTAAAAAGATTTTTTTTAGGAAACAAAACACTTAGTAAGCAAACAAACTCTACTGCCTATTGCTTTATAGGGAGCCACCTCTCAGTTGACTCTTTCAAACTCTCTTTCTTTCTTCTCTCTCTCTCCTCTTGAATCTCTACCTCCCCCTACAGTTAGATTCCCAACTTGCCTACTGCCTGCTCGTACTCGACTGCATCTATCAAGGACAAGCCTGCTGTGGCGCCGACCTCTCTACGCTTCTCGTCCTCTTCCTTATCCTTCCTCATCCAATGACCCCTTCCTCGTTTCCTGCTTAAAGAGTATTTCTTGCTAAATTTGAGTTTTTTAAATTTAATTTGTAAGTTTATTTTTTTATTCTACTAGAATTCTTACTAAATGTTGGTGGTTCATTTATTCAGAGAGTGAGATTTGAGTGCATTTTATGTAGTTAGTATTGATGCATTGAGTAGTATTAAAAGTGAAATGTGATGCAGTTGCTACTGATCTTTTGTATGAAATGTCAAGGGTTTTGGTGCTGATTGTTGTGATTTGCGATCTATTTTACGATTGCTTGACAAATGCTTGTATTGATTTGTTGACGATTCATTATTTAGAATGCCTTCAACTCTTTGCTATTGTAAATTTCGACTAATTGGATACCCGGAAACCCAAACCAAAAACTTCAGTTATCCGAAATTATCGGTTGGGTTTCGTTTCAAGATATGATCGGTCCAAAATGCTGGTTACTTGAACTAAAATCCATTTTGGTTCAGGTACCCGAACTGTGAACACCCCTATTTGGCATCTACCCTTCTAGGGTACAATAGGCGCTTTCGAACCGTGTCCATTCACAGGTAAGATAATAGGAATAACTTAGTGAATTGGTGTGACCCAAGAGAAACATCGATTTTTGTAGAGTTAATAATTTATCAAAGAAGGAAGAAAAAAGCTTGTTGTGTGCTCTCTCCCTAGTTGTCAGTGAAGAGTTTAATTTATAGAGGTAAGAATATAACATTGTTAGACAAAATACAGCAACAACAACAACACCTTCCAGTGTGGGTCCTGCTTTCATGGGGTCTGGGAAGATCCAGATGTAGATAACCTTACCTTTACTGACATCTCTGTCCATAGAGAGGCTGAATCCAAGAGACCCATAAAACAAGATTTTATGAAAACATTTTATAGAAGAAGGATTTTGTGAGAACATTTAATGAAAAAAACTAAGAATACGTAGCAGGGAATGAACTAAGAAATATTAATAAATCAGGTGGCTGTAACTATGCAAGTATAAGTACAACATAGCATAGGAAGATACTATACCTTAACAAACCGAGATAGACAAACAATGTCTTTTCCCAAATGTATGTACTACCAGCATACAAACATGGCACAAAAAGACCACGAGCAAAACTGCCCTACTGCCACCGAAAAATCATAACCAAATCAGGTGGCCAACTCTCTGTGGTCTAAGATCCTAATCCCATCCCGCCATAATCTCATATCCTGAGCCATATTGTAAGGCCCGCGTACTTTATTTTCTTTTAAGTTGTTTCATAACGCCTTTTTACATTATAAAAACATATTTTATTTAACGATACGAGTTAAATTATTATTGACGTGCCTATGTGAATGATGATTTTGTTAAAAAGAATATTATTATCGCTATTAAAATTATTATTATTATTATTATTAGTTTTGAAAATATTTCGATGATTTTTAATAAGCATTATTAACGGTTATTAACGAGTACTAATCCAAGTAGGAACCCGAATACGATTAGGCTGCCAACCTTAGAAGTAGTTCGATGTTTATTAAATCGAACCTAGATATTTTTGGAAGCAAGTAATCGATGAAAGGTCATGCTACCGATTTCGGGTTTAGAAATCGAGTTACGAATTAGACTAGCGGTATCGACTATGAATCAGCTTGGAATTTTAAAAAAAAAAAAAAGAGGGAGGGGCATTTTAGACAATTCGCACAAGCCCCCTTTTCTTTGGGGCTGCCCGTGACCCCCCGGATGGTCTCTCTCTCCTTTCTGCTTCATCTTCTTCCTCCCCTTCTCCACCATACACGCGGCACCAAGCTCCCAAAACTCAGACAATTTTCGCCACCTTTAGCTGCAAAACTCTCCCATTCGACCACCCCTACAAGCTGGTCAACGTTTGAAGCGAATCTGGGCCGAAATAAGAACGCATGCACCATGTTTATGGAGGATTTTGCGCGATGAATTGGAGCACGAACACTTGCCCATGTATGGCCATGCAATTTAGCTTCTAATTATTTCAATCCTCTATAAATTGGAGCAAAAATTCGCAATTACAAACACTCAATTCAATCTCGAGTTAGCAAGTGAAGTTATGTTTGATTTAGGGTTCGAATTTTGAGAGTTTGGGCCTGAATTAGGCACGAGTGGGGTCTATTCGTGCGTGGGTGAGCAAGAGCCGAAGAATTTGGAGTCCTTCGAGCCCTAAAGTCAAGCCAGTCAGCCTTCAATCGAACACCTAGTTCGGAATCGAGATGGGGATTTCCTTATTCCTGAATTACTATTACTTTCAATGATTTTTAACTAAATTAGCTAGGGCATGTTGATCTAAGGTTAGGAATCAGCTTGGGTGAACTTAGAATCGAAATTGAGGAAATTGCAAACATGGTGTTAATTGTAGGTTAATTGCATGTTGAAACCGCTGCTGGATTATTAATGGCTAGACAGTTTGGAAGTTTGTTGAATTATTAATAATCAGATCATCGCCTTAGTATTGTCACTTCATCAGTTTATTAGCCCTGAATCATGTTTTGAAGTTTAAAACTGCTAATTGGGCAAATTAAGGCATTAGTAAAGCATGTTGATTATTGTTTAGAAGTTATCGCTAAATCAGTACAGCTGCGCTTAATTTCTATAGAGGGCTATTGATGAGAATGCTATGCTTTTATATGATGGTTTTATGAATTATTGGTTTGTTTATAACAATATTGAACCGAGTTGGTAGTTTGATGGCTCGAGGTGGAACTATTGAAGAATTTGACGTTCTTATTATCGGTGTTGTGTGAGGAGGGTTGGGTTGTGATTACCGCAATCGTGTGGATTGCGAAGCCATGTGTGGCTTATTGAGTAAATTCTACTGAATTTGCTATGAAGTGTATGAATGTGCTAGCTGTGAACCCCCTTTTCCCCTCAATGTGCTACGTGACATTAAGTGGTTAATTCTTGAAAATTAGACATGTCTAAGAAGGATAGTTGAACGTATGTTTTCAAATGCTTTTAAGTACTTTTCAATTGCCTGTCAGCTACGAAGATGATTGTAGTCCAAAATAATCCTAAATCGTCGAACTACTTAGGAAGTGACTCAACTGAATAGCCGATAGGTTTAGGAAGTTTAAAAGTGAACTAAAAGTGAGTCAGAAAATGTTTTAAGGCATTGGTTTGTATATAACTTCTCCTTATGTTTAAGAAGGATTTAAGCGATCTGAAAAGAGGTGTCTTAAAGTATTAATTATGAAATTTAGCTTGAATTGTGTGCTAGCTGCCTACTTGAGTTTCGATTGAGTTCCGAGTTACGAGTTAGTAGGATCATTACGATTTTTAAGAAGCGTTTACGTTGAAAGTTTACGAAGGAACCTTGTTTGCCTTACAAACGAG
Source organism: Carnegiea gigantea (assembly GCA_029747015.1). Classification (NCBI taxonomy): domain Eukaryota; kingdom Viridiplantae; phylum Streptophyta; class Magnoliopsida; order Caryophyllales; family Cactaceae; genus Carnegiea; species Carnegiea gigantea. The sequence continues at coordinate 1,158,929 of JAKOGI010000106.1, read as the reverse complement.
CCAAGTGCTTTAAGTTTGAAATAGTAGCAAGTTTGGGAATGTTTTGAGCCTTCAGTTTATTTATACACCCTCCTTGAGTTTTAAAAAGGGATTAAAACGAGTTATAAAATGACAGCTGAGGATTTTTTTTAATTACAAACCTAGTTTGAGTTAAATGCTAACTAAGTACCTTAAGTTCGAAATGGGTTTCGTTTCACGAATTAGCAAACATAGTATATTTAGAAGAAACTTTTAAGTTTAAAACGAAGTTATTTTACGTGTTAACTAACTCATTGCATTTATAAGAAACTTTTAAGTTTAAAACGAAGTCGTTTTATGTGTTAACTAACTTATTGCATTTATAAGAAGCTTTTAAGTTTAAAACGAAATCGTTTCACGTGTTAACTTACTTATTACATTCATAAGAAGCTTTCAAGTTTAAAGCGAAGTCGGTTTATGCATTAACAAGCTTATTATGTTTTTAAGAAACTTTTGAGTTTAAAAGGAAATCGATTTACGTGTTAATAAATTTATTATGTTTATAAGAAGCTTTTAAGTTAAAAACAAAGTCGATTTACTTGTTAACAAGCTTATTACGTTTATAAGAAGCTTTTAAGTTTAAAAGGAAGTCGGTTTACGTATTAACAAGCTTATTACACTTATAGGAAGCTTTTAAGTTTTAAAACGAAGTCGGTTTACGTGTTAGCAAACTTATTATGTTTATAAAAAGCTTTTAAGTTTAAAAGGAAATCGATTTATGTGTTAGTAAATTTGTTATGTTTATAAGAAGCTTTTGAATTTAAAAAGAAGTCGATTTACATGTTAGTAAATTTATTACGTTTATAAGAAGCTTTTAAGTTAAAAACGAAGTCGATTTAGAAGTTAGCAACCTTGTTCCGTTTATAAGAAGTTTTTAAGCCAAAAACAAATGAGCTATGAACATTTCGAAAGGTTAATAGTCATTTTGTTTAAAAGTAAGATTTCAATAAAGCAATCAACTGAAAAAGAGAAATGAAATGCAATTTTAAAGGCTAAGAAAGTGCTAGGCAAGTGGCCAGACCTTGAGGGTGGAAACTGGACGAAAAGATGGTGCGAGCTGTTTCCCCCGAGGGTAATGTTGGGAGTTGGACACAAAGATAGCGTGAGCTATTCCCGGAAGCTGGACTCAAGATATGATTATCTTGATGTGAGCCGTTCCCTGATGTGTGATGCGTAAGAAAACCTTGAGGGGGACTGGACTCAGGATATGATTATCCTATTGTGAGCTGTTGCCCAACAGAGGACAATATCGAGGTTAGAGTTGCTCTGCTAAGACGCGTTTTGGCCAAAAGTTAAGTGCATATACCCCGGTGATAACATGAATTATGAGTGACGATCTCACTTAAGGGCGGTGTTGACCTCCCCTAGCCAGCACAATAAGATGTTTTTATATTATGAGTAAGTTCCCAATAAAAAGAAAATTGGCATTTCGCCATTTTAAGCAGTTTAAAAAAGAAAGATTCCTAAGGGCCATTACGAGGCCGTATTGACTAAGATTTGAAAAGCTTATAAGGGTCATTCGAGGACCATTATGAAAGAAGTTCTTATAAAGAATACAAGCCTCAAGAGACTAAGTAAAGTGTTTTTAAGAAAAGAAAGAAGTTTTCAAATGTACATATTCTGCACATATTTTATGAACACGTTTCTAAGTATAGTTTAAATGAAATTTCGAATAAAGTATGGTTACATCCTAGTAATGCATCGAACATTTAAGCTTTTAAAGGTGTATATCTTACGAAAGAATGTTCTTGCAAAGCCTTTCTTACTAATTTGGATGTTTCAGGAGCTTTTAGAAGAGTTATAAGTTTTAAAGAAGCTAGCGTGATTTATAAACTGTTCTTGGAATATAACGAGAGTCACTATGTTTTCATAAGTGTGTTTGAAAGCATCATATTTGTTCTTGTGCTATTTGATCATGTGCCTGAATGCTTGTTAGAAAGAAAGGTTGGTCATTAAGGACCTAGGAATGAGATGAGGAGCTAGCGTGAAATGTATAGGTGGTAATCTTTCCTCAGGGACTATGATTGCCTAATATGATAATAGTATACAAATACATGATATGTGACTATTATTAGTATTAATGCCTGCAAATGGTTTTGCTTTTAAAGGGTATGGGAGTTCTCACTGAGCATGTGGTCGCTCATCCCTTTACTTATTTCCTTTTTCAAGTTCAGTTTGAGCAGGTATAAGAGATATTCTGAAGTTATTTTGATGCCCACCCATCAGAAATCTTTTGCCAGCTTTGCAAGTGTTCGATCTACCACCTTGTAAATGTTTAAGTTCATTTTTGTATGTGAAAGCATGTAGTCGGCTCTGTACCCGTATATATATCATTCTGACCCCAGGATTTAGTTGTTTGCTTATGATTAATCCCGGGCGAATGGCCCGAGGGGTTGAATTTAGGATATTTCAGCAAATGTTATACCCTATTCCTAATTTACAGGTACCCTTAGCTGAAATAAGACCTTAAGATGCTGCTAAAACAGGAGAGACTCTTGCAGTTTTGTTCCAAAATGACTACCTAAATGATAATCCAAACCCTCAATCTTCAAGAGCCTTAGGGATTTCCTTCTAGGAAGTCCTGGTGGTGTGAGCCCTCCTCGGATTGGGGGCATTACACATATCCTCCGTCAATTCTACAACTTTCAAGTCCTTTCTAATCACCTCGTCCAAACTCTTCTTAGGTCGTCCCCTCTCTCTTTTACATTCAGAGATATTAATCCTCTCACATCTCCTCACTAGAGCGTCAACACTCCTTCTTTTCACATAGCCAAACCATCTGAGTCTTGTTTCTCTCATCTTATTTTTGATGGGAACTACTTTAATTACGTCTCTGATTACTCCATTCCTAATTCTATCCATTCTCGTATAACCACACATCCACCTAATCATCTTCATTTCTGCTACCATCAATCTTTGGACTTGTGTCTTTTTAATAGGTAAACTCTCTGATCCATACAGTACAACAGGTCTAACTGTCATACGATAAACTTTGCATTTTAATCCTGCGGGTAGCTTCTTATCACACAGCACACCTGAAGCATACTTCCATTTTTGCCAACCCACTTTTATGCGCTGGTTAATATATTCATCAATATCCCCATTTTATTGAATGATCGAGCCTAAATATTTAAACTTCTCGACCTTTGGTATCGTCATCCCATCAATGGTGACTTCTCCCGCCGCATCTTCCATTTCACTGCAACAACAATGTAGGTATTCAGTTTTCGATCTACTTACTCTGAAGTCTCTAGACTCCAGTGTATGTCACCATCGCTCCAACTTATCATTAACTCCCTCTCTGGTCTCATCAATAATAATAATGTCATCTGCGAATAACATACACCACGGTACCTCATCTTGAGTTTCTTTTGTGAATTCATCCATAACTGGAGTAAAAAGAAAAGCTTAAAGCAAAACCCTGATGCAGGCCCATACCAACGTAGAAGTCATTGGTGGTCACTCCTGGCGTCCTAACACTCACCCTACCTCCCTCGTATATATCCTTAATGACTTGAATATACACAGGTAATACGCCTTTCTTTTCCAAGCATCTTCATAACAATTCACGCGAAACTCTATCATATGCTTTTTTCAAGTCAATGAACACCATATAAAGATCTACCTTTCTATTTCTGTACAATCCTATGGGCCTTCTAAGGAGGTAGATCGCCTCTATGGTCGACCTACCAGGTATAAAACCAAATTGGTTCTCTGATATTGAAAACATCCTTCCGCAACCTTCTTTCAATCACCCTATTCTATAACTTCATAGTGTGATTGAGCAACTTTATACCCCTATAATTATCACAATCCTGAATTTCACCTTTGTTCTTGTATAGTGGAATGACTGTACTAAACCTCCATTCTCTGGGCATCTTAGCGGTCCTAAAAATAACATTGAAAAGTTCAGTTAGCCACTCTAATCCCTCTTCACCCAAACACTTCCACACTTTCGTCGGTATCTAGTCTGGTCCCTTTACCTTCCCATTGGTCACCTTCTTTAGGGTTTCTTTAATCTCATCCTTGCTAATAGGTTCACACAGTCGAGGATCAAGACATCTCTCACTACTCTCTCTTTTCCTACTTCGAAAAAATCTTCCATCACTTCCCCATTGAGGAGTTTGAAAAAGTACCTTTGCCATATCTCCTTGATTTCTACATCCTCAAATAGCACCTTATCATTTTTACCTTTGATGCACCTCACAACACCTAAATCCCTTGTCCTTCTTTCTCTAGCCCTTGCTAGTTTAAAGACTTCCTTCTTACCTTCCTTGGTCTCCAGTTTTTGATATAACCTATCATAAACCATGCTCTTAGCTACAGCAATAACTTTCTTGGCTACCTTTTTTGCTACTTTATATCTAACTCTACTAATCTCTTTCTCTTCCTTCGTTCCACTATTCATGAAAATAGCGTATGCCTCTTTTTTCTCCTTTACCTCCTCGTTCCACCACCAGCCTCCCTTCATTTTGTTACCACTTCTCCTAGATGACCCTAGGATTTCCTCAGCCAACTTTCAAATACATTCTGCCATTACTTTCCACATTGTATCTGCATCCTCTACTTGCCTCCAAGCTTCTTCTTCAGTAATCCTCTCTGATAATTTCATAGCGTTCTCCTTAATAAGATTCCACTGCTTAACTCTAGGGTCTGTAACACTCCTCTTCTTCCACTTTACACATTTGAACTCCACATCCAACACTAGCAACCTATGCTGAGCACCTGAATACTCAATAGGTATCATCTTATAATCCTTACATAACTGCCAATTATTCACCTTAATTAGGAAATAATCAATTTGAGTCTTTATGGAACCACTCTTAAAGGTCACCAAGTGATCATCTTTCTTCTTAAAATAAGAGTTCATCACCAACAATTCATAGGCAACCACAAAGTCTAAAACAATGACTCCTTCATTGTTTCTCTCCCCATAACCGAAACTTCCGTGAGTCGTATCATACCCATCTAAGCCTTCACCAATATAGACACCAAAGTCTCCTCTTATGAAAAGTTTTTCACTCTGAGGCACATCCTGAATGACCACATTCAAATCCTCCCAAAATTATTTCTTAACATCGTCCGGTAAACCTATCTGAGGTGCATAAACATTAGCCATATTAAGGATTTCTGATCCCTCTAATACCTTAGTAGCCACAATTCGATCACTCTTATACTTTGCTTCAGCAATGAAGTCAACCAACTCCTTATTACCATTTCTAGCCTTGTTTGACCCCGAATACCACAGTTTATACCTATTAACTTCTCTGGCTTTAGACCCGACCCACTTAGTCTCTTGAACACAAGCTATGTTAATCCTACATCTATGCAAAGACTTAACTAATTCTATTGATTTACCTGTAAGAGACCCAAATTCCAAGACGCTAGGTGCACCTTCTGAAACCTACACCCTCCTAGCCCCATTTCCCCCGGGAGGACTGACTGAAACTACTACAGTACTCGTCACTAGCTTAAACTACCAATACCCACCCATAGCAATGCAATGAAAAATAATAATACTAATACTAATAATAAAAAAAAGTTTGCACTTAAGATTAACGAGGGAGTAAACGAATAGAATCACCCCGAAATAATCACTGTGTGGGCCCAACTAGTAGGAAAATAATAAAGTACTAGAATTAAAAGGCTAAGAGACGCTAGCTAGAAATAACAACAAAATTAGTTAACAAGATTAGAAATCTACTCGGCAAGAATATCCAACTGGTCACTAACAAAACTAATAATTAAAAATAATATAATAATGCTAATACTACTAACTACTAACTACAATAACAATAAAAATAGGCCTAATAAAGACCCCGTGAGAATAAAATCACCCCAAAAATACCAACAACAACAACCATAACATTAACAACAACAACAATAATAGTAATACTAGAGTAACACTAATAAAACTACTACTAGTTAAAGCTTAACTAACTAACTAAATAAATAATAGAATAAATAAATAACTAGCTAGATAAATAAACGGTAGAACTAATGCAACTATTAAGGAAGAAAGCAAAAGCAAGATTAAGCAAATAAATCACCTAAATATCTCCAAAAATAAAGATAAGGAAATCCCACAATTTAGGGCCTGTTCTTTTCGTGGGTCAATTGTAATTTACCAACCTCAACCCACTTTAACCCACTTCAACCTATTTCAACCTACTTCAACCCACTTGAAAAAAAAATACCAACCTCAACCCATTTCAATCTACTTTAATTTACTTCAACCCACTTTAATCAATTTCAATCCACCTCTTTCATAATTTTAATAATTTGTAAAGTATCATGTGAGATTTAATCATTCTTGCTCTAAAAAGTTCAGTATACTACTTTTTTGTAAATTATCGTACTTTGGAATTGTTTTATTTTTTATTTTTATTTTTATTTTTTTATTTTTAAATTTTTAAATTTTTAGATTTTAAATTTTAAATATTTAAATTTTATTTTTTATTTTTTATTTTTTATTTTTTAAGTTTTGTATTTTATTTTTATTTTTTATTTTTAAATTTTTTAATTTTATTTGTGTGTATTTAATTTTTATTTGTTTGTATTTAATTTTTTTAATTTTTTAATTTTTAATTTTAAATTTTAAATTTTTTATATTTCATTTTTATTCTTTTATTCTTTTATTTTTGTATTTTTGTATTTTTTATATTTATTTTTTAATTTTTTATCTTTTTAGTTTTATTCCAAACAAAAGCTACAAAAAATTCCAAAAAAATAAAAAATAAATTAAAAAATTAAAAAAATTAAAAAATAAAAATAAAAATAAAAATAAAAATTAAAAATTAAAAATTAAAAATTAAAAATTAAAAATAAAAAAATAAAAAAATAAAAATAAAAATAAAAATAAATAAAATATAAAATATAAAATATAAAAATATGAAAATATGAAAATATAAAAAATAAAAATAAAAAATAAAAAATAAAAAAAGAATTAACAAAAATTCCACGAAATTTCGATAACTTCACAAAGTATCACACATTAATTACATTCTCATTATTTTAACACATTTCAACCTATTACATAAAAAATATATCAACTTCAACCCATTTCAACCTACATCAACCTACTTCAACCTATTTTAACCCACCTTAAAAAACAATACCAACTTCAACTCCCCTCAGTCCACCTCAACCTACTTCACTTTTTTACCCACTCAATTTACCCAGGAAAAGAACATGTCCTTAAAACGCAAAACCACTTTAGCAAATCTCATGAGTTAGGCAAGTAACAAACTCGTTCACCAATCAATTTGATCGGTTAAAGTGGAAATTCGTCGAGAAACAACTCAGCACAAATCTCCCAAAGTTGGTGAAAAGTTGACTTGGCCACAAAATAAATTTACTAAAAGAAAAAAACATTTGATTTTAAAATTAAGTAGGTAAATAAACAATTTACAAATAAACTTCTTTTGAAATACTCAAGTAAAAATAATATTTTTACAACGAAGTCTTCAATTTTCTTTGTTTTTCAAATATAACCAAGACTCTTCCCTCTTCATCTCATCTTACGCAATGCTCGTTGGTTGCGAGAAGAACTGAGAGTGAGGAGGTATGAGAGCGAAAATCGAGAGAATCGGAGAGAAGCAGGGAGCAACAAAGTGATGGGCATTGGCTGCTGCTTCAAAAATAAATATTCTAAGGGCCTGTTCTTTTTGTAGGTCAATTACAACTTATCCACTTCAACTCACTTCAATCCACTTCAACCTATTTTAACCTACTTCAATCCATTTGAAAAAAAAATACCAATTTCAACCCACTTCAATCTACCTCAACCTATTTCAACCCACTTCAATCAATTTCAACCTACCCCCTTCATAATTTTAACAATTTGTAAAGTATCATGTGAGATTTAATCATTCTTACACTAAAAAGTTCACTATACTACTTTTTTTATAAATTATCGTACTTTGGAATTGTTTTATTTTTGTATTTTTGTATTTTTTAGTTTTTTATTTTTAAATTTTTAAATTTTAAATTTTAAATTTTAAATTTTTTGTATTTTATTTTTTTATTTTTTAATTTTATTTTAAATTTTTGTATTTAATTTTAATTTTAATTTTTAATTTTTAATTTTTAATTTTTAATTTTTAATTTTTAATTTTTTATATTTCATTTTTATTTTTTATTTTTTATTTTTTATTTTTTATTTTTTATTTTTGTATTTTTGTATTTTTTGAATTTTTTGTATTTATTTTTGAATTTTTTTATCTTTTTAGTTTTATTCCAAACAAATGCTACAAAAAATTCCAAAAAAATAAAAAATAAAAATAAAAAATAAAAAATAAAAAAAATAAAAAAATAAAAAAATAAAACATAACAAAATAACAAAATAACAAAAAAATCAAAAATCAAAAAATAAAAAATAAAAAATAAAAAAATAAAAAAATAAAAAAATAAAAAAATAAAAAATAAAAAATAAAAAATAAAAAGGAATAAACAAAAATTCCACAAAATTTCGATAACTTCATAAATTATCACACATTAATTATATTCTCATTATTTTAACCCACTTCAACCCACCACATAAAAAATACCCACTTCAACCCACTTCAACCTACATTAATCTGCTTCAACCTACTTCAACCTATTTCAACCCACCTCAAAAAAAAAAAATATCAACTTCAACCCACCTCTGCCTACTTCAACCTACTTCACCCTTTTACCCACCCAATTTACCCACGAAAAGAACATGCCCTAACTGTAACTTTATTTTTTAAAAGAAAGATTGATTCTGGCCTAACCCATCCGGGACTAAAAACTGAACAAGCTGTAGACCTTGTATCAAAGATTGGGTTGACTTCAATCGGTCTAGTCTTACTAGCCTTTAATTCAATTTGATTCTAAATCGAATCAGGCACATACGTATTTATATGTATGCGTGTGCTGGATGGCTCAAGCTTGTTCATTTCGTTAGTAAATTGAGGTTGGTAAAATTGTGGAATTGATTGAGGTGGGATGAAGTGGGTTGAAATTTGTATTTTTTATTGAAGTGGATTGACGTAGGTTTAAAAAGATTGAAGTAGGTTGAAGTGAGTTAAAATTGGTTGAAGTGGGTTAAAGTTGGTACATTTTTTAAAGTTGCTTAAAATAGTGAGAATAAAATTTTGAAGAAGTTGGGTTGAAATTGGTTGAAGTGGATTGAAATAAATTGAGATGAATTAAAGTTGATATTTTTATTGTAGTGAATTAAAGTAGATTAAAGTAAATTAAAGTTGATAAATTAGAAAAGATCAACGAAAAAAAAAAAAACCATTAATACGAGTGAAATGCAAACATGAAAATAGAGGTGTACAAAGTTCAAACCAACGTGTATTGAGGTGCATAAAAAATCCCATCAAACAAAAGATTGCATTCATGTCACGTGACAAGCCTAAGATGGTCCTGCCACCACACACAAGTATCTGATCCTCGGTCAATATTTTGGGCGATGAGTTGTAGGATGCTACGCTAGGCTGGCTGCCGTTATGATCCAACGTGAACGTGCGAATCAAACACACACAGACAACCCATTGGGAAAATCTGACATAGCCGTGAACGGTCAGGATCCCTCCATCGCATTCCCCTTTAAAAATGGCCCGTACATATTCATTCATGTCATGTATCTAGAGGGAGGGGGAGAGGGAGAGGGGGAGAGAGAGAAGAGCACGATAGATATCTTCTTCTCCTGGTCACCCCCATAAATCTCTCTATCTCTCTCTCGCGGGGTTTTAGTCGCAATATTCTTCGTTGACTCATCACTGATTGCAATTTTCAGGTAAACCTAATCTTTGCTTTCGAATTAGATCCGAGACGCATTCCTTTTTCAGTTTCTGATTGTTTTTGCTTTCGAATTTTTCCGTAATTGACGAACTCGCACTGTGAATGCTAGTTTGTGGACTGAATTGATTCGTTCTAGATCTGCATTTTGGGCGCATTGTTATACATTCTTGTTAATTTGAAGAACAATTATGGGTAGTTGTTGTTTTCCATGAAAGTTCTGCATTGGCAGCAGTTAAGATTTGAAAATGTTGGGACGGTTCTTAACAGTGTGCTCCTGAAGTTCCTTGGGGGGTTCTGTAAGGGTATGTGAAGTCAAAGTTTGACGGATGTACAAGTTGTCAAGTTTTCGACTACTTAATCTGCCTTCTTGAGGCAATGATTTGATGTGGGACAGAAATGATAAGGAACTAATAATCATATTTTCAGACTTCACATCCTTTTCAATGGCTGCATATACTTTGGTGGCTATAAGATGTAAGCGAAACTCTATCGTTGCTTATGATAGCGGGCAAAGGCTCAAATTTTTGGATGTAGATTCAAATCTGTTTATATTTATTTAGGGACGTACTAGATTAATTAGCCATTATCTTTTTTGCTATCTTTTTTGATTCTCTAAGTCGGTGATACAATTAGGGTGCCATTATCTTCGACTGTGATGCATCTTTTCATTCTCTTGGCTTTTGAAGATTATATTATTTGACTTCAATGATGTCCATTTCAGTTTAATTATGAGGGGATAGGAGGGGATAGTGGGTAAAGAGTTAGATTTTGAAATTTGACCAATGGGGTTGATGTGCGTCAACTTTTTATTGATTTTCTGTCCACTTGGAATATCTTTGTCAATTGTTCGATTTTGTCAACCTGAAATTTTATTGACGAGCTATGAGCAGCTTCTTTACCTGTCTGATATATTGACCTACCACTTGGAAGTTAGACTATTATGTAGTATATTTGTAAATTGTTTGATGTTTGTTGGAGATGTATAGTGTTGTCAGAGATGTATAGTGTTTGTTTAGCTCTATGTGGATGCCATCTCACATTCACACCCTCTTTCGTCACTGGACAGCTTTGTGAACTCTTAATAATCGTAAATAGGATATTAGAGATTATTTTACTAACACCTTTCGCGGTCTCTATGCAGAGGGCACCAGGATGGTCGTCCAAGGATTCACGGTGGATTTAAATAAGCCCCTTGTCTTTCAGGTACTGCTTTGACAGGCTCTTCTGTTTTCTTTCGTTTTCCTATTTGTTTCATCAGGTTGAAATGAGGTTGTAAAAGCTGGTTTCGTTCCACCTTGCTCTTGATTATTTACACATTTTGATGTCAGCTCAGAATTTTCTACTTATTCTTTCTTATAGTGTGGTGATTGATTGTGGTCTGTAATCTGCGTTGTCTTCATAGATGCCTTCTGTAATTAACAAATCTACTGACCCAGCTGTGCTTGAATTGATTTGAAATTGTATCAGTTATTCTACATTTTATTTACTTAATAAAATCTTGCTCAGGTTGGTCACCTTGGGGAGGCTTATCAGGAGTGGGTTCACCAGCCTATTGTCAGCAAGGAAGGTCCTCGCTTCTTTGAAAGTGATTTTTGGGAGGTATGCTGCTGGACTTTCTTAGAAATACTCAGAATCTTATTTTGTTTTATTTGTATCCGTTCATGTGCATGTTGCACATATTTTGGCATCATAAGTTTCTGGAACCAAGAGGCTTACGTGCTTTCCTTGAGGGCCTCAATATGTAATCAGGTTTCTAACTTCAGTTACATGATACAGTTCCTGACCCGCACTGTTTGGTGGGCTATTCCTACAATTTGGCTTCCAGTTGTGTGCTGGTGCATCTCCATGTCTGTACAAATGGGTCATACATTCCCAGAGATTGCACTGATGGTGGTGTTTGGTATCTTTATTTGGACGTTTATTGAATACACGTTACATCGTTTCCTCTTCCACATCAAAACAAAGAGCTATTGGTTAGTTCTTATCTCCTTTAAGACTCCTTTTTCTATGTACTTGATAGAAATAATGAAACTGGATGCCCCTTTTTCCTTAATATTAGAAAATGGAAACACCTATCATGACATCTTTTATTGACATTCATTGCAGGGGAAACACCATCCATTATCTTCTTCATGGTTGTCATCACAAGCACCCTATGGACGGCCTACGCCTTGTGTTTCCTCCTGCTGCAACAGCTGTGTTATGTGTCCCGGTTAGTTGTGTTCTGATGCTTGTCTTCTTACATGACTAGTAAACATCGAAAAATTTATGGATAGCACATTCCACTTCTTGAAATATTTACTGCATTATTTTCATCCCTCTCGCCAAAGATTTTAAGCAAAGTACTTAAGCAAAGTAAGGGCTTGAGGGGAACCAAAGGTCATATTCATATTTGAGTAGATTGGCACGACTAGCCTGTATTATTATGTTTACTTTAACACTGTTGGGGTCTCACTTTGATTTTCAGTTCCGTCTTATTTTCTCTAGATAAAAATTATGACTTTTGCTTGCAGTTTTAAGACTTGGGACGGCTAAGGTATGGTATTACCGTATTAATAGATTTATAGCTACAAAATCGGAAGTTCAACATTTTATTTATAAAAAGGATAGATACAGCAATGAACCTGCTTTTTGAATCCCTTTTCTTATTACGTTAACATTAATACTTGAAATGTTCCACTAGTCGGAGCCGGATACTGGTTAATGGAGTATTCCATGCAGATCAGGTGTCTGCCTTTTGTGTCCAACTTCCAGGAAGGCAAAATATAGCTGAACCATAGCTTATCCGGACTGATACTTATGAATATTAGTCAATGATGAAAAGAGTCCTGTAGATTGCGTTATGCTAAACTACTGCAAAAGCCTATGCCATACCTAAAGAGGCTATGCCTGTCAGCCCATTGGGAAAACGAATGACACTTTAGCTTCCAACCCCAAAGATGAGGCTAAGGGTGCTAATTTCATGTCATGAGCTTCTAGTTCACTAAGATTTTCAAAATTTTGTGGGTCTGACAAAATCAGAGCAGTGCTTCCACTTTAGTCATATCCTAGTTGCCTTCTGCAAACATCAGGAAATTCATTAATTATTATCATTTTGAACAGACTAAATGGGTAGTCTGAGTTACCCTTGTATGCCAATCACCATTAAATGAAAACATATGGAAGGCAGTAAAATAGAAGCACTATGCAAACATGTAAGTCGTAACTGTAAACACATTAGCCACGGTGTCAACTCATCAAAAGTTGGTGAGATAAACATTTTAAGGCTACATCTATGTTATCTCATCCTCTTTCTATTTTATGTAACTATTTTAGAACATTGATTATATCAAAAACTAACACTCTTGGAATTGGGGAGTAGAAAGTAGGACAGTGAGGAGTATATACTGTTCTTTATAGGACAACTTAATGCAAATGCGATATATTGGGTGCATTACGATAAAACTGGTTTAGGAACTGTCTTTTTATATTTCTAGGATATGAACCATTTCATTTTTCTTGATAATTAGGTCAAGGTCCATGTCTGATATGTACCAATCTCACATAAAAATGAAGTTGACCTAACGATGCAAACCTTCTCCTGGCCTTACAAAGTTTTCTACATTCCTATAAACTCCTAAGGTACTCAAAGTTCGATTAACACAATCTAACTTGGTGCAAGAATACATAATAAACCTATGCCTTAATAAAGTAGCCAAAAAACATGTCAACCAGACATGCATTAACCAGTAAGATGTTGAGGGGGTGCAAACATGGCAGTCCTATGCCTTAATGACGAAGAATTCCTGCTGGATCGTAATGACTGTTGACTGCCTATTTCATAGAAAAAGAAATAGAGGTGTGAAACTTGAGTTTAAGAAATCGACTATAAGTTGAGTTGAAGAAATTTTCTGAAGGTTACCTTTTCAACTGTCAGATAAGTGAGTGGAATGCATTGAAGGTGTGTAACTTCTCTCTAAAAGTGAAGTAGAATGCATTGAAGGCTTGTCACTTCTCCCTGTGTTTTTATGTGCTGGTGTCATCCTCACACCAGTTCAAAAGGTTTGCAGGGATATAGTTGTTAGACCCTCAATGTAAAACACATCGATTTGCTTAATGCTACAATTGTAAAAACGTCAGACAGTTTATTGCTTCACAGTAGATGTGAAGAGTAAAGGGCAAATGATATTTGGATGTTTAAAATTCACTGTGATAATATCAGTGGCAGGTTATGCTTTCTCTGTCTTAAGAAACTAATTCACACTTTGGCAGTGTTATTTTTCGGTGTTCCTGCCTCTAACTTGTCTCTTGTTTTGCCAGTTCTGGAATTTGGTTAAGTTTTTCGCAACACCTTCCACTACTCCTGCCCTTTTTGGAGGTGGTTTACTGGGATATGTGATGTATGATGTTACACACTACTATTTGCATCATGGGCAACCCTCACATGATGTACCAAAGAATCTGAAGGCAAGTAATTTTGTTTTTACAAGTTAATTCTCAGTTGCTGGCAACGAGCAACTGGGAAGACTAGCATTTAAAACAGGGTACAAAGCTGTTTAAGGAACTTGTCTTCTTCTGGTCAATCTTGGCTTTAATCTATTTAATTATTATCAGCCAACAAAAAGTTGAATAATGGCTTACCTCTTCTGTGAATTGTGATGAGTCTCAGTTTCTTTAAATAATTGAACTCTACAATCTTAATTATCTAAAGTTCCTCAGCTTAATACAAAGAGATTAGATTGGTGTTTCTGTTCCCCCCTGTAATTTTTTTTTTTTTTTGGGTGGGTGTTACAAAGGATTAGTACTTATATGCGATGCATTTCAACTGATTTCTTAGGTATTTTGTGGTTGTGTTTGATATGATGATGTTAGCATTGTCTCTACTCTGGTTGTAACCCCTTTGCAGTTTCTTTGCAAAATAGTTTAACCCCCTGAGATTTTTGCAAAATTTCCTCGTCTTTTGCTTTTTTCATTTTTAATCAATCTTTCCATCTGCCGTTGCTTATATTCGGATTTGTGTAGACTTCTTTTCAGCATTATTGACATTACGTGGTGTTATCCTTATTGTTGCATACTTGCATCTAATTTTCATTATTTGGTTGTTCCATTGTTATTGTTGATGTTTGTGTCTGTTGTTTGGTTACTTCAACAGAGGTATCACCTCAATCATCACTTCAGAATCCAAAACAAGGGTTTTGGCATTACATCAGCTCTTTGGGACAAGGTTTTCGGAACTCTACCTCCTAAAAAAGGTGCCGAAAAAAGTAGATAAAAGGTATTTCCGTGGGACCTCTACTTCTTGGTAGCTCAAGATGATCATCCTTATGATTCTTTATTCGACTGGGTGTTGACTGTGGGTCATATTAGGTTTGACATGTTGATGACGAGTATGAAATTTTGTGATCCGCTCCCCTTTCTGTACAAAGAATTGAGCAAGAGTCTGATTGGCATTATTTATTTCTTATTGAAGGGGAAAAGAATTAATGTTCATACCTATTCTTGCAATGTTTATTTGTTGGGAAAATTGTTCGTTGCTGTACATATTTTAAACTACTTGAGTGTTAGGGAGAGGATCTACCGGAGCTCTGCGTGCTTTAAGTTAGCTTTCAGCTTGAATTTGTTAGGGTTAAATACAACTTGGAGATTCTAGTTAATTGGTCCGCCTTAATATTGAGCTTTGACAGTAGTGTAGTTTTCAGTATACTACCTCGTCTTTATCTTTTATCTTTCTTTGTTTTTGTTTTTGTTTTTGTTTGTTTGTTTTTTTTTTTTTTTTTTTTTTGGGGGCATGTAACATAGTTTTTAACACAAGAATAATACGTGGGTGCCGTATCTATAGCCGACAGCATACTATTACTATGACCTTTGTTTCTTGACTTTCTTCCTCTCTATTTGAGATATAAGATCCAGAACTTCTAGAGAATCAAGTCGATAATGTACAATTTAATAGGACTTGAATATTAGTGGTTAGTGATTGAGTTTATCAATATATATAAATGAGTTATTGACGCTATAATTGAAGCTTTACTCATAATAAGTTACCTTCACAATGACATATAACTAAGGATAGCAACGGGTTGGATTCGGATCGGATGTATAGACATTCAAATCTGATCCAATTAATAATCGGATTTGAAAATCCTTCTGACTCCATTGGATCGGATGTTAAATTGAATTTAGATAGGTTTCAGATTAGATTAAATCCGAATGTAATAGGATATGATCCGATTATATATTTTTATTCAATATTTGCACAACATTATTTTTACTTACTTGTAAGTGCAATATTAAATACCTCTTTAATGTTAAGTAATTTTTTATATTAAATATTTCAATGTGTTAAAGTAAAAAGGTGTTGGAAAAAGAGAATGCAAATTCACTTTAGAATAAAAGGGTTAGACAATAGTACAACAGCTGAAAAGAAAGGGAGAAAGTATAACTTTGATTAACAAAGATGAGAGAACGAGAAAAAAATCGGGAGGACAGAGGAAATTAGCTAAGAAAGAAGAGTGTACTGCACATAGCGTGCGGATTTTATGCGGATTTTTTGAGGGTTATTATATTAAGATTTTTCAATCTTCAAAAAAGTTGAAATTATTAAAAAAAAGATATTAGATCGGATAGATTCTCCTTTAAATCCACTCGGATCGGAGTCGGATGCGGATTATTTTTATTGGACTCCGAATCGGATTATTTTTTATGGGATTTGAATCGGATAATTTTACCTCGGATCGGATCGGATCTGCATTAAATTCGGATTATACTGTCGTTCCTGGATATAACAAGCATAAGAAAGGATATAGCTAAATATGAAGGGAGACGAGTAGAGAGACAACAGTGGCCCAGCTGCCAACTCCATTGTCAATGCGAAGGAGTACCAGATCATGGCGTTATAAGTCATTGTTATGCACTAAGGTGATAAAGAAACCATACGCTTGTGATGATTGCTCCAATTACCATGCAAATATGCAATTATGTGATGGATATATCGTATATAATGTCATGAATGCATGCCTCATCGACTGGTTGTGCTATCGAACCACAGAAGCCTAGTTCCAAGAAATATTGGCAATGGGAGCACGTGTTGACACCGGATAAATCTAGTGCCAGGGTTTACCTGACAAAACGATGACAACTCCTTTCAGTAGGTGCCTTGCTTTTATAGGATCTGGTGAGATTCAGATGCAGGCAACTCCTTCCAGTGTGTGCCTTGCTTTGTAGAATTTGGTAAAATTCAGATGCAAACAACTTTATCCCTTCAAGTATTCGTGCAAATCAAGAAACTAATTCTAGTGCTAGAGTTTACACGAAAATTGTAAAACTACAATCCTACAAATTCTAATGACAATGGGTGTTATCTAGACCTGTCAAAAATTGACCCGACCTGAAAACCCGATCCGAACCCACCCGAAAGTTTTGGGTTCTGAACACGATTTTCTAGACTCGAATCCGAAATAAACCGAACCCGAAAAACCCGTAAATTTTTGGGTCAAACCCCACCCGAACCCGAGCCCGAACCCAAACCCGCCCGCTCGACCCGAATATTATATAATTACTTTTTATTTTTTTTAATTTTTTCCTCTTAACAATAATAGTTTTTCATTATAACGACCCATTTAGAAAGACGCTATACAATTATTACATCCCTTCGCAAATTAAACAATGGTTCCCGTTTTTTCTATAAAATAACGTCATGTACGACTTATAAATGGAATAATTTTATAAAATGGCCATGAAACAACTTTAATATTAAGAAAAATAATTTAGAATTAGATAAATATTGAAAATGTGCGAGTCATACCATTATATTTTTGGTAAAATGAATATGTCTTATCGCTTTTTAAATAAGATTATTCTATAACAATCTAAAATTTTGATTTTAGAATTAATAGATCATTATAATAACTTGTACGTAGATAATATTCTTTCGTTTGGATTCCTTCTAATTAGTCTCGAATCTGATGCAATGTTGGGCAATGGACCAACTTTTGTTCGTGTTAGGATCGGTGTACTAATAAAGCATGCCTGGTTAGGTGATGTTAGTTAATTAACGAAACATCAAATTATTAAATAGGCTATTAATAGGTTGAACAGTTTCGACTCGTTTACATACTTTAGATGGGCCGACCCATGAATGACCCGACCGATTATTAATATTTTAATATACAGGTCAACCCATCCAAACGTGACTCATTGTCCTCCGTACATGAATTTCATATATCATATTGAAACGTTTGGATATTTTTGATATTCTTTGAAAAAATTACAATTACAATGCTTGTTCATTAAATACAGACAATTTTAAGTAATAAATATGTCAATTTTGTGATTTTGACAAAAAAAGAAATAATTTACTAAAAAGGCACTTCAAACTCGTTGGGTTGATCCGAAACCTGTAACACCGAAATACGCCCGTCCGTATTTTACCCGAACCCGAAATACACCCGACCCGTGTTTTATCCGAATCCAAATACACCCAATCTGTATTTGACCCGCCTGTTCGAGTTAACAGGTCTAATGTTATCCATCAACAATAATGGCTGTAACGAAGACAATCGAATGCAGAAGAAAGAGGAATTTAGAGAAGAAAGGTAAGAGGTGGGATGGCTGTATAAGCGAAGGCCGTAAGTGCTAGGAGCCTGGGAGAAGTTTGAGACTCTGAGACCTGAAGTAAAATAAAGAAATCGTAACCATTTATGATGTAGAAATTAAAATACATGTAAAATTAGATAACTTTTACATAATAAGGCTATTTTACACAAAATATATGATAGGGACAGAAACTTTTATTTGTGATTTTTTTTAAAACTTTTGTAGTGATCAATAACTTGTTCGAAGGTAATTGTTTGATTTAGAGGCGACTAATAATTCTTATAGCGGTCATTTTAATAAAAGTGATTTATTAATAAATTATCATTTACCCTCCGCTATTAAAAATGAGTGCGAAAATATCGATGATATAATACTTTGATTTGAAATTGTCTCATTTAAAATCTACTATGAATATGTTGGAAATTGGGCCCTAAATAATTATTTTTGGATCCATTTACATGCAAGTAGAGAGCGAGTCTGGCTAGGCTCAAGATCCATTGCTGTCTGTATGTAACATGAAATGAGTAGAATCAAGCCGAGTAGACCCAACTTTCCATAGATCTAGGTTCTTTTTTCTTTTTTTTTTGGGTGGTTTGGTTGGGGGGGGGGGGGTGGGGTGGTTGTTTCATAAGTGGTCTAAGAGCCCCAGATTATTCTGTACAACCAGGCGTAAACATGATCTGGTATGCCTGGTCATTCTGCCATTTTATTAAAATACATTTTAGCTGCGCCATGTTGCTTGCATTCAGTTCCAGTGTAAGTGGTTGTAAGTGGTCTTGGTGCGACTGGGTTCGAATCTTGGAGAATGAAACTTTAATTTAAGTTTCCAACCTTCTCATATCCCTTTTGTGTTTTTTACCTTTCGTCCAATTTTTTTAACAATTTTGTTCATTTTACTTGTTAACTTTTTTTAATTTTTGATATTCTTTTTAACCAAGTCTGTTTTTAATATATATATATATATATTTTTTTACATCTTTTCTTTCCTTTTTTTGGGTATTGTCTACTTATTTTTCCTTCCTTAATATGACCAATCTTCACTAAATGAGATCATGTTTATCAAAAGGTGCAATATTTATATCATTGAAGGAAAAAAATTTGGTTAATAAATTATTCAATCATTAATTATATGTCCAATGCTCACTAAATAACAACCTAAATGTTCAATTCGAAAAACTACAAAATATTGGATGGACTATTAGCAAACATTTTTTATATATAGTAAGGTGTACATGCTGAGTGAGTGAAATACGGGTGCATAGTAAGATATTTTAGTGAGTTGTACATTATTAGTGAGCGAAATCCGAGTGTCATTGTTTATATATTAGTGGCCAATTTGATTGTATAATTACTTTCATATTTTGATAATTTTATTTATTTAAATTGAGCAATTTATGTTTACATAATTTGTTTTAAGTTTGATGATATAATTATTTTCACATATATATAATAACTCATTCACTATATGTGGCAGCTCAATCAAAAACATATTACAAATCAATGAAATATAAATTTTGAAGTATTTGCTCACTAAGTGTATATTATATTTCCCAAAAATATAATAACAATAACACTGTAAAACGTCGTAGTAAATTTAAAGAATCTTATATTTGAGTTATTCAAAAGATATCTCATAGCATATTAAAAGATGAATATAAAGTATTGTTCACTAAACATATGTCATATCTCATCAAAAGTTATGGTGCAACCTAGTAAGAAAATATCATTGGGGTGTTTGGCAAACAACTTTTTGAAGAGCTTTTTGATCAAAAAGAGCTTTTTTGATCAAAATTAGCTGTTTGATCAAGTAAAAAAGCTAATATGGATGTTTGATGAAAGAGCTTTTTGGAAAAGCTTTTTAGATCCAAAAAGTTAATTTGGAAAAGCTAATTCCATGAGTTTTTTGGAATAGTTTTTTAAAAAATTAGCTTCTTGTCTTATAAGTTTATCAGAAACAGTTAATTTTACCAAATAATTTTTCAACAAACAAATAATTCAAGCAGCTAATACAAACTGCTAACTCAAATAGCTGACAGCTAGCAGTTAATACAAACAACTAATAGCTATTTACCAAACAGGGTCATGTCTCAAAGTATAACAAGAATGTATAACTATGTACTATATAGTTTGCTTGCTCATTTTGATTAGGAATGTTTAGTATTGGTCGCAGAATCATATTGATCATGTATGAAGTATATTTTATGACTCACTAATTATCTATCACAACTCACCAAATAAATATCATAGCATACTAAAGGAAATAGCATGAATAACTTGAAACTTTTCGAATATGTCATTCTTATACATTTGAAGAATTTTATATTTTAGTTAACCAAAAGATATATCACAATATATTATAAGCTACATAAAGTATTACTCATTAAACATATACCATAGATCACCAAAAGTCACAATCTAACCCACAAAGAAATCGTATGTCAAAATATGAACAAGAATGTATATGTGCCCACTAAAATTGTGTATTATATGTTTGCTGACTCCATTTTTAGTATGGCCAATAAGTACTACTCACTAAGTAATTTTGATCACTATATATATTTCATAAATCACTAAAGAAATATTATAACTCACTAAATAAATATCATAACTCACTAAAAAAAGAATAATATGCATAACTATAATATAATTTAATGAGCTTCATATGCACAATAGCATAGTCTTTTTGTACAATAGTACATTTTCATAAGCTTGATTGTAACGCCCCCAAATTAAACATGATTAACTGTTTGTATTTTCCTTAATAATACCTCAATTATAATCTAATAAACCCAATGATAGGGGCGTTACTGCCGCCCAAAAAGGACAAGGGTTGAAACATGAGTACTATAAATAATATAGTTAAGTATAACCTCAAACATATACATACACATCTGATCAATCCATATATAATCAACTGTTAACCAATATAAGGTTTTTACACCATAGTAAAAACAATTCACCATGTAATCTGCATCTCCATCCACTGAAGAATTCAATATACAACTTTAAAGTATACATATACTGCATTACTTCTGATCCATCCGGATTTCCTTACTTCACTTATTCTCTTCAACTAATTTGTTAGCATGAGGGCAATTCTTTGAGCATTTACCTAAAACAAAACATGAAAAACATTCCGAACTGTGAGCCGAAGCTTAGTACATGCATTCCTGAATTGTTAAATGATATCTGAATAAATTGTTTGGGCGGCCGCTTTGCAATTCAATTTAAGTTAAAACAGTGAATGAGATGAATGTAAAATTACATTGTTATTTATTATCTAATAGTGAACCTCTTGATACCGTTACGATCTATGGATAGGTGTACACCTACCAAACCGATCGGGGACCTGGCCTGAAACTGCGTGGGTAACTGAAGGGCGAATGCCCTATAGATGATAACTGACGGGGTCACTAATTAATTGATAAATCACTGTATAAACTGATTCATTGATGTACTTACCAAAACATGATAACGTTGATAAATACACTCAGATTTCTAAAGATACAGGCAATGGATGTACCTGAAATCTTTAAAATGATATTTCACTTGATAATACTTATGCACATTAGAAACGATAGAGTATGCCTCGATTCTGCTAAAGAAAAGTAATTATAGGTAAATATAGTTAGTAAATCATATTCACTGACATAATTTGTAACTTTAATAAAAATTGATTTATTTAAAAAACTTCTACAAGTCTAACAATTCAAGATAAGACAAGTTAAACCAAAGTGAACTGATTTTAATTCAATATAAGATAAGTTAAACTAAAATGATCTAAATAATAAATCAGTTAGGGTTATCGAACTTGAAACACAACAAATTGAAGCAAAATAGACCAAATGGAAATTATTAAGGTAATACTGAAAAGATTTTAATTGATATAAATGAAATATGGGTTTCTGATATTTCTGAAATAGATATTGGAAAGTGTGATGCCTCTGAAATGGATAATAGAATGGTTAATACCTCTGAAATGGATAATAGAAGGTTTAGACCTGTCAATTTTCGACCCGACCCGAAAACTCGCCCCGAACTCGCCCGAAAATTTAGGGTTCTGAATAGGATTTTTCAACCCGAAACCCGAAAAAACCCGAACCCGAAAAACCCGGAAAAATCGGGTTCGGGTGGGTCGGGTCTGGGTTGACCCGACGGGTCAGGGCAATTGTTAATTTCGTTTTGGGCCGCGCGTCTCCAGCGTTGCAATTGGGCCTGTTCTTTCTTCTTTCTTTGTTCTTTCTTCTTTCTTCTCGGCAGAGACGCACGGTGAGGATTGAGGAAGCCTCTCTCTCTCAAACCCTAATTGATTCGCCTCTCCCAGCTTCGCCTCTCTCCCTCGGACTCTCTCTCTGTTTCTCCTTCTCTCTCTGTCCACATCCATCTCTGTTTCTCCTTTCATGGCGCCGCATCATCGAATTCGAGGGGCATCTCATGGTCGTGGAAGACAAGGATCTGAGTTTAATAGTCCATCTCCATCTCCGTCAGGGCGGAATACAAGTCGTGCTCCCATCTACCCATCAGGTTTCTCTCCTCTATGCTTCTTTCAGTTGTTTGTACTCTATTTTTAGTTGGCTGAGTGTTTTAATGGGGTTTCTCGCCTCTCCCAGGTTTCTCTCCTCCCATCTCTGTGTTCTTGGATTCGAATTGGCTGAGTGTTTTAATGTGGTTTTGAGTTGTTTTGGTTGTATATTACGGTTGTGGAGGGAGGCGAATCAATTAGGGTTTCAGAGACAGATTGTGTTACTTCTAGTTTTAGTTGTATATTTTTGGGGTTTTTAGTTGTTTTAATGGGGTTTTTAGTTGTTTTGCTTGTATATTTTTGGATTGATTTTATGTGCAAATTTTGGTTGTTATCAAGGAGACAGATTGTGTTACTTCTTGTAATTGTTCTGTTTTTATGTTTTGAACCCATTTTTTGTGGAAGAATGGAAAAAAAAAAAAAAAAGAGCTCTCGGCAGTGCCCAGTCCTCAGAGTCTCAAACCATAAACCCTCTGGCCTCTGTCAATAGCTTATTAAGAGGAAAATAAGTACATAAATCTCTACCAATGATCAAGCTAAGAAAGAAGTCAAACAACTGTAATGGGTGCCATATCGATATATCACACATTTTTGGAGAAAATAAGTAAGGAGTATTGAAGTCTAGAAAATTGATTAATTGTGGAGAATTGGTTTAATTTGTTCCTACAGGTTTGAAGTCTATAAAATCAAATCACTAAGGTAGGAGGCTAGCTAATCCATACCTAATTGTTTATTTTGCTATCAATATACCTATCCCTAATTGCTTTTGCACTAAGTTATTACTTGAAATTTTTATAGGGAGTTCAACCCCTTCAACAAAAACTGCAATTGAAGTAGATGATGATTCTACTTCAACCAAAAGAAGACGTTGGACCTCTAGCGTGTGGAAGCATTACAATATAAAAGAGGGTAAGCACTTTTCCGATGGTAATGATCGTGCTTATTGCAAATATTATAATGGAGGACTGATCGATGCGAATTCTAGCAATGGTACGTCCAACTTTAGACGTCATACTGAATGTTGTAGTGCTCGTTCGAGTACTTATGTGGGTCAAATGATGATGGCTAAAGATGGAACATTGGCTAGAAAAATTAATCGATCAGAGTACAAAGAATTAGTTGCACAAGCTATAATTAGACATGGGTATCCGTATACATTTGCAGAGCATGAGGGAAACCGTTTGATTCATGTTTATTTGAATGAGGATTGCATTCCAATATCTAGGAATACAGTTAGAAGTCATTGTTTGAAGATCCACAAACGTGAAAAGCAAAGGCTTATCGCATCATTGAGTCTAATTACAAGTAGGATTTGTGTGACTTTTGATATGTGGACTTCTTGTGTGGGCCATGGTTTTCTCTCTTTGACTGCTCATTACATTGATGCCAATTGGAGTTTGCACTCTAAGATTCTAAGTTTTGTTCACTTGCCCCCTCCTCATAATGCAAATGCCTTGCATGACAAAATTCATGATCTGTTAAAGGAGTGGAAAATTCATAAGAAAATCTTCACAATCACATTGGATAATGCTAGAGCAAATGATAACATGCAAGACATGTTGCGTGATACACTTAATGTGCATGCTCGTTTGCCTTGTGGTGGTGAGTTTTTTCATGTTAGATGTGGAGCACACGTGTTAAATTTGATTGTCAAAGAGGGTTTGAAATTGATTGATGTGGGAATAAGTAAGGTGAAGGATTTGGTGAAATATGTGACTGGTTCTGAAAGTAGAAAGTTGAAATTCGAGGAAATTGCATTGGGTTTTGGCATTGATTGTGCTAGGGGTTTATGGTTGGATTGTCTAACTAGGTGGAACTCCACCTATAAGATGTTGGAGAGAGCCCTGCCTTATCGAGCGGTCTTTGTAAGTATGAGGTGGATGGAAAGGTCTACTTCCAACTTCCCTGATCTTCCCACAGATGAAGAGTGGTCCAGAATTGAGAAAATTTGTGATCTTCTTCGGCCCTTTGATGATATAACCACTATTATATCTGGTACAAAGTACCCAACGGCAAACTTGTATCTCAAAAATGTGTGGAAGATTGAAAACCTTTTATCGTCATGGACTTCTTGTGAGGATGTTATTCTTAGGAGTATGGCGACAAAGATGAGGGGAAAGTTTAAGGACTATTGGGATAATTATAGTATGATTCTCTCCTTAGCTGCCATTTTGGATCCTCGGTACAAGTTTCAATTTATCATGTATTGTTTTCAAACACTTGATGCAGAAACTTCAGAGTTGAAGTCCAAGATTGTGAAAGATTAGTTGTACAAGCTCTTTGATGAGTATGTAAAAGATAAGCCTCAAGCAAATGAGAGTGGCACAAGGAGAGGAAAAGATGACCTGGTGGTAAGTCCACATAATTTGATTTCTATTATCTATTTAATCTTTATAAAAAAATTATTTGCAAAATTCCACACTAATGTATATTGTCATCTTGTGTAGGGTTTTGCAAATTTTGATAATGTTGGAGTATCCTTTTCTAGAACTTTAGAATTGGATAGGTACTTGGATGAGTGTAGATTGGATCACACCATCGACTTCGATGTTTTAAGTTGGTGGAAAAAGAACAAAAATCAGTTCCCTTCCTTGAGTAACATGGCAAGAGACATCTTGAGTATTCTTATAACTACTGTGGCTTCTGAATCTTACTTTAGTATGGGAGCTCGAATTCTAACCAAGTGGAGAGTGTCTCTTATACCCGAAAATGCGGAAGCATTGGTTACCATGCGTAGTTGGTTGTTTGGATATAAGATTGATGGAGGTAAGGTTTTCAAACATATGTATATTTCTTTTTTGTACTATATGTGATGTAGCATGCTATATTCTTATTCTAAGTACATTAACTTCACTTGCAAATATTTGATGATGTAGATGACGATGACCAAGAGCTCAATGGTGTATGTGCTCAATTTTCTAAAGTCACTTTCAATATAGATGAAGAAGAAGTGGAAGATGAGGAGGAAGAAGAAGAGGTGCAGCTAGAATTGGGTGGCCAAACTGAATTTGGCAATTCTAATTTATGAGTTAGTTTATTAATGTTGGGACTTGGGAGATTGACATTGAAATATGCTTTGATTGTCCTTTGTTATTATTTGGTTATTTTGTGGCTTGTTGTTAGAGCAACTTGATCGCTTAAGACTTTGTGTTTTGTGGCTTCCTATGAGGATGACTTGATCAATTGATTATCTTGTAGTGACATTGGTCAGACAATTTAGTGTTTGGTTAATTACATATCTGCTTTCTCAGGAGTCATGACCTCAATTATGTTCAACAAGTCAAAAATAAGTAGCTTCTCAAAAATGATGATTGCTATTGTGTTCAAAGAGTGAAAAATAAGAAGTTTTTATATCTCACTCAATGTCTAACAATTGTTTTATACTTCATACAAGCTTGTAGTTATCGTTATGATTTATGAATGCATTACGTTAAGTATAAGTAGCTTTTTCCCCCCTTCATTTTCCTCAATTTTAAGTCGACAAATAGACATAGACACGTAGTATTCTGTCATGACATAGCAAAGATGCAGAGCGTTTATACCCAATTTTGCTACCTTAAACATAGTACAATAGATGGCGATCATGACCCGTTGGGTTTACCCGAAACCCGAAAACCCGAAATACACCCGACCCGTATTCTACCCGAACCCGAAATACACCCAACCTGTATTCTACCCGAACCCGAAATACACCCGACCCGTATTCTACCCGCCCGTCCGAATTGACAGGTCTAAGAAGGTTCAATGCCATGAGGGGTGTTGTGGGGTTCATAAAAAGCTCAAATAACCTTAGTTGATCCGATAGATACTAATTTGAGTCATTACTGTGCCCACTTCTGAAATTTCATTTTTATGCTCACTTAACTCGGTTTTCAAACCCAAGTAAGATTCTATACATAATCAAACTTGTTGAACTCACTACGCTTTGTAATTTCCTTGCAATATCCATAATTATATAAAACTTCTGGAAATATTTCCAAATGTCACAATTTCTGTATTCACTAATGTTACCGTTTGGTGGTCTGCATTAGAAAATCTATATCTTTCACTCCCGACCTCCAATTGAGATATAAAACCCCAATACGTAAAGCTTAGGAAGTCTTATAAAATGTTTATTGAGGACACAAAACATGATTCACATAGTAAGGTCCCTAAAATTGGGCTAGAACACAACCGTGCACAACTTCGATCCAATTTACGTGGTCATAGCAAAACGACCATAACTTTTTTCACAAAACTCGGATTAAGATGATTTAAAAGGCATATGAAGGATAACTCATTGATCTATATGCACACCAAAAATCACCATTTTTCAATGCGCCAATCAATACCATTTTTTCCATAAAGTCTCCTGTTCAAATATGCTCCCAGTTTCTATGCATTCTGCACAGTGTTCAGTAAATTGGTCATAACTTTGTCCACACAACTCAAAATTGAGTAATTCCAAATCCTATTGAAAGCCAACTCATCAGGATATCATTACACCAAAAATCACAATTTTTTGATGTGCCAAACAGTACCAGTTAATTCCCGAAGTGCCCCCTATTTTAGGTCTATTTCTCAGCTCTAACTCACATATTTTCAATCTTTTCTTCACATAACCACCCACTAAAATCACTTTTTAACTCATCTAAATCAACATAAATATCTTGATATTCATTACCAACACCAAAGATCACAAAATCTCATTTAAAACAATCAAAATCCGTCATCACCACCTAAACTTGCATGATTATGAACAACTTCAAGCATCACTTGTTTTCAAGATGATCCAACCAATAAAGCACCAAAATAATTCTTGATTGCATCAAAACAACATGATTCATGATCAAAACTAACATAAAACCAAGAATTAAATAAAGTTGGATTTAAAGATTACCTCACTTAAGCTTGAATATAAGAAGATGTGAAGGTGGTATTGTGTTTGGTGCTAGTGGTGGTTGAGGGGGTGGTAGCTGGTGGTGCTGTGGTGGTGGGGCTAGCCGCCAATAGCCCTGGTTGGTGGCAGAAGATGGCGGCAGTAGGTTGGGCAGAGGTCAGCCGTGGAGGAGGAGGTGGAGGAGGAAGAAGATGGTCTTGTTTGCTTAGTTGGTTTGTGCATTTTACTTGGCTAGAAATGAAATGAAGGCAAAGTAAAAGACTGGGCTGAGATTTTATCCTCCAAAATGTCTCTTGCTAATGAAAATTAGGAGTAATGATGGTAATTAGCTAAACAAATGGATTCGAAATTTGTTGGACTGAAATTGGCCTTAAATGAGCTCGGGTTGGGGAAAAAAAACCAAACCAGGTGCGATTAATTAAATTTGTTTTTCCGAAACTCGAAATTAAATGCGATAACATGAAAAATAATTGAATCTTTTAAATTATAATTATTGAGACCCATTATCAATTTTCCGAAAATTAGTACAGTAAATGAAACTTGAATTGCAAAATGGGGCCCAAAATTAAATTCTCCCAACCGGGATGATTAAGTGAGAAAAATAAATGTGAAAAATTAAGAACATGGCTTAATTAAATAAATAAACATGATTTAGGGTCGGGCTATTACAGCCTTCCCCCCTTAAAGAGTTTCGTCCTCGAAACTTATGAACTTTGTTAAAACATGCAAGGTTATTTCAAATAAGTATGAGTACTTGGCTTTCACTTGCTTCTCAGTTTGTCAAGTAGCTTCTGAGGGGGTATCGTTTGCCCAAAATAATTTGGTTAAAGATATCTGCTTAATGCTTAACTGCTTAATCCTATGATATAGCATCTGAACTGGGTGCTCTTGAAAACACAAGACCCCCAATGACTGCAATAGATTTGATTATGACAACGTGGTCAGAATCTAAAATGTATCGGCTGAATTGCGAGGTAAGAAACACGTTATGCACATGTTTGAGTTATATAGGCAGATCTGGTAGACAAGCTATGGAATTCGACCTTTCAATGAACTGATATGGTGAAACTTTCTTACACCCTTAATTGATGAAACTTTCTGAAAAACCTTGTTATATACATGAAAGTCCAGAAATCTCATACATGAAAGTCCAGGAATCTCCTTCTTTTATCAACATAGCATTTCTGTCGCTTTCAATAGGATATTTTCAGGAATCTTGTAACATGTGTCACCTTATTAAATACTAAAGAAGATCTTCATGACTCATAGGATGATTTGTTGTCAATGTCTAGGGCTATCAAAATGTTGACTGTTGGGAGTTCCATACTTTCTTCAAATGCAAATATTGGTCGTAGGTCATGAAGTACTATAGGCTCCAACTTAGAAGAGTTGATCCATTTATATTTTTAGATGCTTGCCCATCTGTTTCAGGATGATAAGAACGGCAAAAGTTCAATCTAGTTCTAAAAGCTCTTTGAAGTGCTTGTCATAACAGGCTTGAAATCTCTGATCTCGATCATACACTATATCTGAGGGAATCCCATGACAAAGTCCATTGAAATTGAATCCCTTTCTTAAGGTTTTGCTTTATTCTTTGGAGCTCAGGATCATCATCCTGATTCACTCTAATTTTCTCCATTTGGGAGGATTGTAAGATAAGTGCCGACATTTGAACATTCGTCTTCCTGTGCGACACTAATTGAATGTCCAAGTCCTCAAGTTCTCTCAAGAGATTCAGTTGAGTAGTTACTACAATGTTCAAGTATGTTGTGCCTTCCTATTCAGGGCATCTGCCACAATATTTCTCTTTCGTGGTTGACATTAGATCTGCCACAACTGATGTTTCATGTAGAGTGAGCTTCTTTTGAGAGAAGATGTACTTCAAGCTTTGATGAGTATTGATTTTACATGGTACTCTATATAAGTAATGTCTTCAAATTTTCACTGCAAAAACTACAACTGCGAACTCCATATCATGGGCAGGTAATCCTTCTCATAAGACTTGAGTTATTGGGAGGCATAAGCCACCAGTTTAACTTCTTGCTAACTTTATACCTTTCTTCAACAAATTGGTCAGGGAGGACAATATTTATCAAATCCTTCCTTAACTCGATGATACCCTACTAAACTCAAATGGTTTCTAATCTCAGTGCATTGGTGGGTCTTGAGCACTTTGTAATTGCTTTCACCTTTTGCAAATTAACTTTAAGTTCTTCCTTTGAAACCATATGTTCCAAAAATGCCATTGCTTCCAACAATAATCATGCTTCTTGTATTTGCTATGTAATGGATGTTCCTTTAAGGTCTATAACACTGTCCCCAAATGAACAATATGCTCATCTTTATCCTTGGAGTATTTCAAGATATCTTTTATGAACACCACCACAACTTGTCTAGATATGGTCTGAAACTCTATTCATAAGATTCGTAAAGGTTGCGGGGCCATTGATTAGGCCAAAAGGCATCACAGTGAATTTATCATGATCCAAACATGGTCCATAGTGCGGTTTTGGTAATGTCTTCAGGTATAATCCTAAGTTGATGGTACTCTGACCTCAAATCAATCTTAGATAAGACTCATGTTCTCTGCAGTTGATCAGCCATCTACTTGGGGCGATGGGTATTTGTTTTTGATGGTGATCTTATTTCGCTCCCTGAAATCAATGCATAACCTCAAGGTTCCATTCTTTTTCTTTACAAATAGAACTGGGCATCCCATTGAGGAACATTTGGATGGTCTGATAAATACTTTCGGTAATAGCTCATCTAACTAAATCTTCAGTTTTCTAAACTCTGTTGGAGCTATACGGTATGGGGCGTTAGAGATAGGTTGAGCATAAGGGATTAATTCAATCTCATAATCAATTTCTCTTCGTAGAGCACTCCTGATAATTCTTCAGAAAAACATCTATAAATTCGCAAACTATCATGATATCTTCTGCGTTTTCTTCCTTAGGATGAATGTTAATAGCATAACACCAATACACAACATATCCTTGACATAAGAGCGCACTTGTTTCCATAACAGAATTTAAAAGACAAGGTTTTTCCTCTCTGTGACCATGAAACATAGTTCTCTCCCTTGTTCATCTCTTGAAATAACCTTAGGGTCATCACAATCCATCTGGACCCCATAAGTACACAACTAGCTCATTTCCAAAATGATATCAAAGTCTGACCAGTTAAATTGAATCAGAATTCCAGGGGAAACTATCTCACCAACAGTAATTGAAACAAATTTATGAGATATAGAACACTTAACTTTAGAGCTATTGGATAACTTAATTCCATATTTGGTTTCTGCCTTCTTATTCTCAAGGTTCACTTGTATGGTAAATCGTGCGAATACAAATGAATGAGTGGCAACTGAATCAATCAATACATAAAATGGCTTCAAAATTAAAATAGAGCTTCAATGCTGCAGCAGAGGTGGCAGCTTCCTTCTTGCTCAATACATAAGCCCTTTCTGCAGATGCGGGCCTTGAAAGTGAGAGCCCTTATCTACAACCTTTAGTTTTCAGGAGCAGGCATTGATGAGGTGCTTTGGGCTACTACACCACGTGCATTTGTGAGTTCCCACTTAGTAATCCGGAGCGGTGTAATTAGTTCTTTTACAAATCGGCTTCAAATGAAGTCATGCCCTAAGAGCCTATTCTTAAGAGTGTTCCACCAAATATTGGTTTCATCCGTTAGATAAAATGTTTCAATATTCACCTTTTTATCCCCTGGAACCTCGACTACAGTAAAAATTTTCTCCATTCTAAAATCCATTCTTAAGGTTCCACTGGGTCATACTTTCCACTCTAGAGTTCTTTAGTATGAATCAGCTGAAGATATTTTTTCAATGGGCAGTAACCCATCAAAATTTCTCACTAACGCAATCCAAATACATGGCAAAAATTTTGATTGTCAAATTTAAGCTTTATGCAAGTGGTCTTCCACAGGGAACTTAGATTGAATCAGCCAAAAAGATAGGCACATTACGTTTCCCTCAGCAATGGGTTCCATAAATTGGACAATACTTAACCCCTATAAAAAGCGTAGTTAATATTTACCTTCTGTACAAGTGTGCTACAAAATTATCGTCTATTAACATGGGTGCAACCTAATTATAAACCAGCTACTAGTAGCAATTGGGCTCTTGAAAGCAGGAAAAGGTGACCAGAACTAAAGAAGATGTAATATGAGAGTGAATAATGATGCAACTGGATGGGGAGACGCCATGAGGACAAAAAGTTGAAGCCCCTGGTCAAAGTAAGGAGTATCCAACAGTTGATAATCCAACAAGGACAATGATAGATGGTATGTTGTTAGAAAATACAGTGAAATATTTTCAAGAGTAATGTCTATTTCACAGATGGAGGTGGAGTCAATAGTCTGCTTGCAGAGTTTGGGCAATTTAAGTGAGTCTTGAATTGCAATGGATTGAAGTAAAATATCTCTCTAAAGTATCATTGGTTTCTCTTATACGGAATAGTCTGTAGTTAATGATTTCAAACTTATGTACCATAGAGCAAGCCTCTCCAAAATCCTACAATTTAGGGGATACTACATCAAGAACTCCCATATAGCTCACTTAGATGAAATTCTTGGGTTACAGAAGAAAATATCTGCAATCAATGAAGCATATTGAAGTAATTGCCACTTAGATTCGAGAAGCGCACAAAATAGCACCCATATGATAAGGAAATATAAGCTCAAAATTGTATGTATCAACTGACTTGAGCAGTCTGTACCATCAGACTTCTAGGCTAAATTTTATTAACCACTGGTCTCCAAATGTGCTGCAATATGGGTCATTAGAAAGCTTACTTTTTGTACTTTGACATAAACTAACTAAAACATCTCTATCTGATGGAATGCATAGGCTGCAAGTGGACTAAACTCAGACCTTGTGCATTAGGATTCTGCCTAATTTGTAGACTTTGACTTGTCCAGCAGTTTTGAATAACCAAGTGACCTCCACTTCACTTGAAGCTTGTTTCATATGAAAGATATCTCCCTCACTTTAAATTCAGGATGGAAAACCCTTGCGTAAATTATATTGATCATGGACAAAAGTTACTTTAAAGTTGGTCCTTATGCAATGATCAAAATTATCAAGTTGATTAAACTTATATATTCTGCCCATACTTGGTTTTCCCTATGCATTTAACCTCAAAACGAGTCAAGGGCCTTTCATAGGACACATCTGTAACTACCCCCAACCCTAGGGCTACGAATGTTAATGATTTTGAAATTTCTGAGGTGAAACGGACAGAGTTTCGCCTATAAACTAGTCATTTTTCAGGTTTAAAGCCTTACATCACATCCCTTGTATTGAATAGAAGTATAAAAGAATATCAAATCAAGTTCAACGGCTACACACCGGAGACCACAACTCTACGGACTACACGTCCGGAGTACAAGGGTTTACAACCTAAAAATAAATAATTCCAGCTAAAAGGACGATAGACCATTCAGATGGATGGCTTATATGATCATACTTAATGCATTGGAGCACCTTCAACTTGTTATTCAAAATCTCCGTCAAATCTGCTGCATGAGATCAAACTATATAAACTTTATATGAATCCATCTGACAAAGAAGAATAAACGAATAAAATATGTGTGAGATAAGCAGACATTACCAGTGCCGCAAATCTCCAAGGATATCATAATAATCCTTAGTCCTCACTAACCAATTTCTCAGTATCTTAACTCCATACTCTGTATCCCATAAAGAAAATCTCAACCTGGCTCTGATACCAAATCTGTAACACCCCCAAATTAAACATGATTCACTATTTGTATTTTCCTGGATAATTCCTCAATTATAATCTGATAAACCCAATAATAGGGGCGTTACCGTTGTTCAAAAAGGACAAGGCTTGAAACATGAGTACCATAAATAACATAGTTAAGCATAACCTCAAACATATACATACACACCTGATCAATCCATATATAATCAACTGTTAACCAATATAAGGTTTTTACACCATAGTAAAAACAATTTACCATGTAATCTGCATCTCCATCCACTGAAGAATTCAATATACAGCTTTAAAGTATGCATATACTGCATTACTTCTGATCCATCCAGATTTCCTTACTTCACTTATTCTCTTCAATTGATTTATTAGCATGAGGGCAATTCTCTGAGCATTTGCCTAAAACAAAACATGAAAAACATTTCGAACTGTGAGCCGAAACTCAGTACATGCATTCCTGAATTGTTAAATGATCTCTGAATAAATTGTTTAGGCGGCCGCTTTGCAATTCAATTTAAGTTAAAACAGCGAATGAGATGAATGTAAAATTGCATTGCTACTTATTATCTGATAGTGAACCCCTTGATACTGTTACGATTTATGGAAAGGTGTACACCTGCCAGGCTGATCGGGGACCTGGCCTGAAGCCGTGCGTGTAACTGAAGGGCGAATGCCCTATAGATGATAACTGACGGGGTCACTAATTAACTGAGAAATTACTGTGTAAACTGATTTATTGATGTACTTACCAAAACATGATAACGTTGATAAATACACTCGGATTTCTAAAGATACAGACAATGAACGTACCTGAAGTCTTTAAAATAATATTTTACTTGATAATACTTATGCATAATGAAAACGATAGAATAGGCCCCGATTATGCTAAAGAAATGTAATTATAGGTAAATGTAGTTAGTAAACCATATTCACTGACATAATTTGTAACTTTAATAGAAATTGATTTATTTAAAAAGACTTCTACATTTCTAATAATTCAATATAAGACAAGTTAAACCAAAATGAACTGATTTTAATTCAATATAAGACAGGTTAAACCAAAATGATCTGAATAATGAATCAGTTAGGGTTATCGAACTTGAAATACAACAAATTGAAGCAAAATAGACCAAATAGAAATGATTGAGGTAATAATGAAAAGATTTTAATTGATATAAATGAAATATGGGTTTCTGATATTTCTGAAATGGATGATGAAAAGTGTGATGCTTCTGAAATGGATAATAGAATGGTTAATGCCTCTGAAATGGATAATAGATGGTTCAATTCCATGAGGGGTGTTGTGAGGTTCATAAAAAGCTCAAATAACCTCAGTTGATCCGATAGATACTAATTTGAGTCATTACTGTGCCCACTTATCAAATTTCATTTTCATACTCACTTAACTCAGTTTTCAAACCCAAGTAAGCTTCTATACATAATAAAACTTGTTGAACTCACTATACTTTGTAATTTCCTTGCAATATCCATAATTTTATAGAAACTTCTGGACATATTTTCAAATGTCACGATTTCTGTATTCACTCATGTTACCGTTTGATGGTCTGCATTAGAAAATCTATATCTTTTACTCCCGACCTCCAATTGAGATATAAAACCCTAATATCCTATAAAATGTTTATTGAGGATACAAAATATGATTCACATAGTAAGGTCCCGAAAATTGGGCTAGAATACAACCGTGCACAACTTTGGTCCAATTTGCGCAGTCGTAGCAAAACGACCATAACCTTTTCTACAGAACTCGAATTAAGATGATTCAAAAGACATGTGAAAGACAACTCATTGATCTATCCACACACCAAAAATCACAATTTTTCAATACCCCAATCAGTACCAGTTTTTCCGTAAAGTCTCTTGTTCAAATATGCTCCCAGTTTCGATGCATTCTGCGCAGTCTTCAGTAAATTAGTCATAACTTTGTCCACACAACTCAAAATTGAGTAATTCTAGAGCCTATTGAAAGCTAACTCAACAGGCTATCATACACCAAAAATTACAATTTTTTGATGTGCCAAACAGTACCAGTTAATTCCCGAAGTGGCCCCAGTTTTAGGTCTGTTTTTTTTAACTCTAATGCACATATTTTCAATTTTTTCTTCACATAACCACCCACCAAAATCACTCTTTAACTCATCTAAATCAACATAAATATCTTGATATTCATTACCAACACCGAAGATCACAAAATCCTATTTAAAACAATCAAAATCTATCATCACCACCTAAACTTGCATGATCATGAACAACTTCAAACATCACTTGTTTTCAAGATGATCCAACCAATAAAACATCAAAATAATTCTTGATTGCATCAAAACAACATGATTCATGATCAAAACTAACATAAAACCAAGAATTAAATAAAGTTGGATTTAAAGATTACTTCACTTAAGCTTGAATATAAGATGTGAAGGTGGTATTGTGTTTGGTGCTAGTGGTGGTTGAGGGGGTGGTAGCTGGTGGTGCTATGGTGGTGAGGCCGGCCGGCAGCAACCCTGACTGGTGGCAGAAGATGGCGGCAGCAGGTTGGGCAGAGGTCAGCCGTGGAGGAGGAGGCGGAGGAGGAAGAAGATGGTCTTGCTTGCTTAGTTGGTTTATGCATTTTACTTGGCTAGAAATGAAATGAACGCAAAGCAAAAGACTTGGCTAAGATTTTATCCTCCAAAATATCTCTTGCTAATGAAAATTAGGAGTAATGATGGTAATTAGTTAAACAAATGGATTCGAAACTTGTTGGGCCGAAATTGGCCTTAAATGAGCTCGGGTTGGGAAAAAAATACCAAACCGGGTGCGATTAATTGAATTTGTTTTTCCAAAACTCGAAATTAAATGTGATAACATAAAAAATAATTTAATCTTTTAAATCATAATTATCGAGGCCTACTATTAATTTTCCTGAAATTAGTACGTTAAATGAAACTTGAATTGCAGAGTGGGGTCCAAAATTAAATTCTCCCAGCCGGGATGATTAAGTGAGAAAAATAAATATGAAAAATTAATAATATGGCTTAATTAAATAAATAAATATGATTTAGGGTCGGACTATTACATTGATAGTAGTTTTACTAAACAAAATCTGAGTATATAAGACACGTTGATTTGGGTCTTTTTACTTACTAAAAGTATTTATTAGCTCACTAAAAATGTGTCTCAACTTACTACAATATTTTAGTGAGCTATATAATATTTTTAGTGAGCAAAACTGAGTGCAGAGTAGTATATTTTAGTGAGCTATACAGTATTTTTAGTGAGCCGAAATCCGATTATACGATTGTTTTTGTACAATTGATTGTATGACGTAACAACTGGTTACAGGTGTAAGAGTCCCTTACCTACTCTAGTTTCACTGAAGAAGCGGCTAGAGATATATACTTGGCGAGGATATGACTGTGGCCTGTGTAGAAGTTATGTTGTAGTCTCTTGGAATGACTACTTTGACGATATCTTTGTTTGCCAATTAGGGGTAGGCAACGGATTGGGTATTCATTGGGTTAAGCGGTCGGTCCGTTTAAAATAGGGCTAATAAAGGGTTGGGTCCATATTGGACCGGACCATTAATAGGCCAGCCCATTAAGGCATATTAAATGGCCGGACTGGGTGGTCTCATTAACGGCCCATCTAGTGACCCATTATTTTTTTAACCTAATTGACACACTAGTTTACATGTTCCAATTAGTTAACCTCATTATCAATACTGTGTACATAACAATAATTATTATAGACCGTTGTTTTACACAAGTTTGTTCCGTTTTTAAACGGTAAAAACGGTCCAAAGCGGGCCGCCCATGGGCCGACTTGACCGGACCCATTTATTAGCTTGATTGTGTATTTTCTAACTTTGAATTTAGACTAATTTACAAATACCTGAGTTGGAAAATTAACTAACCAAAAACACTCCTCATGTGGTAATGGGCGGGACAGGTTCATTTGGCGCATAACCCAGCCTAACCCATTAACAAATGTACTAGACCCAGTCCAGCCCGTTTAGTTAATGGGCTGGCCCAATCCGGCCCAGCTCAATCTGTTGCCCACCCCTATTGCCAATTCATGTTTTCAGGTGTATCTATTTTACTGTTATTTGTTATAATTTTTAATTATAAGATCTAATAAAAATAATGTCTCTATAATTCTACAAGTTTTTTCCAAAATTTGTATAGTTGAAAAAGATAAGTTTGGACTCCTTTTTTTTTTTAGCTTGGATTATACGGATTAAAGTAAAGTATCTCTCTAAAATTCATCTGCTCTGTTATTGTGGAGTAGTAGGTAGTCTACGGTTTTTAAATCTAGAGTCAATCGGAACCAACCTCTCTGTAATTTTGCAGTTCAGGGGTTAGACTGTTACATTAGATCCCCACACTCCGTCTGGTGGCGGCCGGGGTTTTTGGATATTGGATTTGGATTTGGATAATTCTGCAACTTAAGAATAAAGTTATTACGTTGGCCCCTCACCTAACTTAGGTAACTCGGAGAAAATGGATTTGAACTTGGAGATAAGTTCTAATTTGACTACACACTGATGATGCAAGAGAAGTTAAATAACTTAAAAAGTATTTTTAAAATCTCCTTTTGTCCTTCTAAGAACAACCTCTCTACTTACTAAGACTGAACCAACATACGTCTACATCTTTAAAAGCTCGACTTTAAAAGAATTTATGGTAAGCCTAACTAGTGTTTGTAATGTCAAATCCATATTAACCTTAGTATATATAGATGTTCTGCAACTCCTTTTCAATCTCATGTGAGGTCCTGCCTGTATGACTCATATTTGTCATGTTGTGTCCTAGAACACAGGAAGCAAATCCAACCCCCAAGTCAAAAGATTGAGGGCTCAAGAAAGGATCGAGTAAACATTTTCTAGTTTACACCTTATCTCCTTTCTGGTCATTACATACGAGAAGTTCAAATGGCAGCCCTGCCACAGAGAAGGGCATTATCAGCTAATGGGTATTCATCTCGAACAGAGTGTGATGGGGTATAGACTCTCATGTAAAATTGTTCGCCAAGGTATTGCCGTGCCCAAAACTCAGTCCTCATGTTCCACATGCCAACGTTGTCTAGTGATACATACACAGCAGCCCATGATCTTGGATACACCTAAACAAAATCAACACCAAACAAGCATCAGCGAAGGGCCTACAAATTCCTAGTCAACCATATAAATGTTAAAAATCATATATATGAAAAGTATGCATCTCACAATATCTTTTAAGTAAGATGGTTCAATCCAAGACTTACTAATGGAGTAAAGGAAGTCAAATAATAATGACTTTTAATTAATCTAACGTCAAAAGGAGACAACTTTTCTGCAGTTCAATGATTAGATTGCCATAGAGTAGGATTAATTAAGTTACCTGCACGGTGCAACGAGAAATGGCGTCATTAAGATTATACTGCTCCCGGCATTCTGGTCTCCATTTCCCTCCATCAATTCTGCCATCAATTCAATCCCCAACCGAAAAAAACACTTGAATTTCTTAATTCCTTGGGCACAATCTTAGGCACAAATGAGAGTGAAGTCTTCACTTACCCTACAACAAAGAAGTTGTAGCCATCAAGGTGCCAACTTTGGACGATATTTTCCTTGTTCTCAAAGATGATCTCCACAAATGTTCGATAACCTGCCTCCAAGACCCCAGTATCAAGGTACATTTGCTTTCCGGTTGGATGATCAGGCATGCTTCCAGGGCGAAAAACTCCAGGGATGTTGAAGTAGTCTGCTAGCTTAAGGGGAGTGCCCGAAGGAATGAAGGAAACACTGTTGACTGCATATCTTTGCTTGCCATTAAGCTGACCTGAACTGCTCTTCAGCCTTATTGTTCTCTCCACTGGGATTTGGCCATAGTGGTATGACCCTTGAGGGTTTGGCCTTGGCCCGCTTGCTGTTAAGTTGGTCCTATACAAAATGGTAAGTTGGGGGAACAAGTATTAAACATGACAAAATATGGACATGTAATTGTTTTTAGAAAATAAATGAGATATAATGCGTGTGGCGGTCAAATATTCACGACAAATATTCATTCAATTGCCTGAGTAATTGTTTGTTTCATACCATTAGTCACACACAAGGTCATGTTTGAAGATGAAGAAATAACAGTATAATTGTTCTTAAACCTTCGCACCCGAAGGTGTCAAACTATGAGAAATGAATTTCTTGATAATTGACTTGTGCCTAGTATATAGTTTTTTGAAAGTAAATATGAGTTCGGTACGAAGATGAATAATTAGAAAAATATTTAGTGTTTTTCGTATGTACATACACGAGTTAGTCTAATAGACTCATTTGAAATACAAATAGTATCGGATAAAAAACTTTCATGTTAGATTGGTCTGAATTAAGTTGACTCAAACTGTGTTAAACATCACGTTTTCCTCGTAAAATGTTTGATCTAATATATATAGTAAGAATCACTAAGTTAAGTAATCAGATACAGATCAACCTTACCAGATCTATAAAAATGGGTGTTGCGAAGTTCAAACTACCTTATGGTACGTGCTTGTTCGAGAGACCAACCAATTTCAATGGTGGGCCCGCCAGGGGGAGGGCCAAAGATGGGTCGGTTCGAGCCTTGATAACGGAGGATGGCGGTGGTCATTAGGACCTGACTAGTAAACCTAGTTGAAATCACAATGTAATAGTCTTGGATATCCTGATCTGCTGTGACTAGAACAGAGAGTGATTGACCAAGGTGAATATCCAATGATGAGTAGGATTCTTGCACGGTGTGTGTGCCCTCAACTTCAACTAGCTTCATCTTGTGGTCCTGAAATCGGATGTTGAGGGAATTCTGTAGCCCCACATTGGATATTCTGAACCTATATGTCTTTCCTGTCAAATTTACCGATGAAGTTGATTAGACAATGAGAAAAAGTTTCATCCTAATTAAAAACAAACAATTTCATATTATTTAAGCTATTTTCTTTTATTCTAGAACAATTTTAAAAGTATCAAATGAAGATTTAGCAATATTTTTGTTCACTCCACCTAGTTTAACATATTATTGTTTTTTTTTTTTTGGGTGGATAAGTATCCCATTCCACTTGATTTCTATAAGCTTGCCTAGTAGGGCAAACAGCTAATGGCAAGGGAGGTAAAACTTAATATGGGGTCTCAAATGGGGGAAATCCTTGAATGAGTAAAACTTCTGGTCAAATTAACATATTAGATAGTTTAAAATCATCTAATATGATTAAAATCAACTATGCATGTGGAATTTTGTTAGTTACATAGACTAATGGAAAAGAAATTTTAACCATTGAATTGTTCACTAAAGAATAGTTATATGCATAAAGCATATTCTTAATGAGGCCAATTCCACATTTGATACAGTAATTTTGGACATAATTTGCCAATATTTGTACTTTACCCTCTCTCACCTCACCATTTCTCTTCCTCTAACATATTGTCCATTAATATATGAAAATTGCATATATACCATTTTAAAAAAAAAAAAAAATGAAAACCCGCATGAACCACTGGATTATGACCAACTAATATATTTTTGATTGAAAACCAAAAAACCAAAAAGTCTCCATTAAAAAACCTTAGGTTTTCCATGTTAACAAAATATTACAATGACTATAAACAAATTGCAAACACGAAGTACGAAGTACGTACCCTGTTCAACAGTGAAGATACCATCGTTGGCTCGTCGCCCGTTGATATGAACCGCATCAGGAAATGGAAGCTTCTTCCCTCCGTCTAAAATAGCCCTCAAATTCTAAACGGTACAATAAAAAAAGCATGACCGAATAAAAAGCTTTAAAAAGTTGAAATAATTCATGATTCCTTGTGGTTTTATGTAATAATTTATACGACTTTTATTTTTGGTTTTGAATTCA
Source organism: Carnegiea gigantea (assembly GCA_029747015.1). Lineage (NCBI taxonomy): Eukaryota > Viridiplantae > Streptophyta > Magnoliopsida > Caryophyllales > Cactaceae > Carnegiea > Carnegiea gigantea. Next base: position 1,117,549 of record JAKOGI010000106.1, on the reverse strand, counting down.
ACCTTGAAATTTAGAGATTATATTTTTACTTAGGCTCCTTTTGGTCTTTAGAAAGTTTGATAAAAAGAAAAGTTTAAGGGAAAAAAAAAAAAGTGGAGGGAAAAAAAATTAGGGAGATAGTGGAATTTTTTTTCTCTTGTTTAGATTGAGGAAAAAATACAATTTTCTCACAATTTATGAGGAAAATTTTATCACTTATTTCTAACAATTTTTCTACCTTATGTTCCTCCATATTTTTTTTTTTGTGATTTTCTGTAAACCAAATACAAGAAAAAAAGTTACTTCCCAAATTTTTTTCTTTCCATCAAATTTTTCAAGGTTCAAACGGAGTCTTAGAAAAAGAAAATCAACGAGATTGATGTGAATTGACTAAAAAACATCCTTATTGAACACATTCTTGGATGATTTAATGTTAAGTGAGTTTAAATTTCAGAAAAAAAAAAAACCCTATCCTTCTTATTCAATTGAAAAATAACCTATATAATACTAAAATTACTAACCGTCCGTGATAGAGTTAGTAAGTTGAATAAAAATATTTTGGATTCATTTTCCTTTCAAGTGCTAGTTGGCTCGGCAGTAGATTGCATAATAATTCTTTCAATTGGTTTTAAAAGATTGATTTTTAATATTAGTATTGTTTGTAAGTTTAGTTGTAGTCTCTCTAATTGGGAGATTAACTAATCTCTCCTTTTGTGAAAGTTGTTTATACCTCTCCAATTGTGAGAATTTTATTATATGGCTGTTCTTATCTTATTGTGTGCCTTTCTGAATTTGAAAGAAATTGATCCATTATATATGTCGAAGCGGTGCTTTCATAGATTTTGGCCTTTTACCTATAATCTTTGGTGTTGGAAGAATATCTCGCTCAAGAGTGTTACAATTGATTAGCGAATCAACATCAATTAAGAAATTATAATAGATCTGTGGGTTTCTTCCCCAGACTGTATCAAGAAACAGCGAACATGGGAAGACGAGCGATCAGTGTGTTTCAAGTTACTATTTTTGATGTTGGGATATGATTTTGATATTAAAGATTGTATTTCCATTAGTTGAATATGCATTATAAGTGCTGCATGGCGTATTATGGATGATCAATGAATTATTCCTTTCCTTGCAAAAAAAAAAGATTGATTTTTAAGTCAATAGAATTACAGTTTTAATGAACCTTTTTTCCTTAATTAAATATGGGTATAAAAATTTAATCCTCTAATTTAAGGGATCCAAAATATCTAGGTGGTGTTTGCTAACAACAGTTATTTGGAAAAATTTTAGCTATTTTAACTAATTCAAACAGTCAAAAGGTGTTTGGTAAATAGCTGTTTGGCTTCAAGAAATTTTTTTTTTGAAAAACTATTGTCATTAGCATTTTGGTATAGCTTTTTTTGAAAATGAGATAATTATCCATAAGTTTGAAAAAATTACACCACATATCATTAAAAAGTAATTTATACACAAGAGCATAAATGAAACTTTACCGATATATTTTTTTAGAAACAGCTAATTTTACCCAACACTTTTGTCGAAAATAACTAATTCAAATAACTAATATAAACAGTTACTTCAAATAGTAACAGCTAATACCTAATATATACAACTAATAGCAAACAACTATTATGCCAAACAGGGCCCTGTTAAATTCAGCATAGATACTAAAATCTCATGAGTGATACCCCCCAACTATAGGCTACTCTAATTATGCAAATCACTATCAACCCAATAAAATGTTCTGTGAAGATATTTTGTAGGCTTTGGAATTAGTCTCTCTATTTACATGAGTGTTTGAGTGTTTCTATATGTAAGGGTATCTATATTTGAATATTTTCAAATCTTATTAAAGTAAGACTCACACTAAGAGGAGTTGTTAATTATAAGAGTATTGAAAAATGCACATACATAATAAAGACACAAACACACACACACACACACACACACACACATATATATATATATATATATATATATATATAATATATATATATATATATATATATATATATATATATATATATATATATATATATATATATATGCATGCATGTATACATACCGCGTGATCATTGTTGTACCAATCACCAATGAGAAGAGTAAAGTCATCGGCCGGTTGGGGAAAGGGAACCGGGATGAGTGGCCTACTAAGAATGCGAATCCCTCCAAACCCACCGGCTGCCTTGTGGAAAGCAGTGGAGGGGAAGTAGAAGAAGCTTCCAATTTGATCCTTCACTTGCATTTTGTACGTAAAATTCATGCCCACTGGAATGGGGCATGTTGTCCCATATACTCCATCCTCATATGAGTTCTTCCTCTGCTGAATCCCATCCCTTTAAAATAACACAAGTTACCACTTTTTTATATTTTGTCAAGGAAAAAAAAATATAAGATGAACTTCAGATTTTATTAAACATCAAATCTTGTTATTTGAGTACTTTATAAATGCAATTCAATCCTTAATCTTGAATCGGATTAATTAATAAATTTATCTCATGAGTTGAACACTGGTATAAAATTCTATTCCATCTTGCCATTGATGTAAGGCAAGTTATTTGTATTTTATCATGCACAAGATTCACTAAAAAGCAATTTGATTTTGCAATGTAGATACTGAAATTGTTAATTCATTCATTTGAATTGCATCATTGTCCCTTGCTTTAGAGTAGTGGCAGGCACAAGAGTCTTGTATATGTAACTTGCTTGAATCCAAGTACAGCTAAGTTAAATCACACCAATTTGAATTCAAGTTCGTAGCACTACTTAGTGACAAGAAGCAATGGCAAAACTTTTCTTTTTTCTTTTGGTTGGGAGAGTGTGTTGATTAACTAAAAGATATGAACTCCTACATAATCTCTTGTTTAAAAGACAACATTTATACAATACATAGGTCTAATAACTCCAAGTAATTATATTGTGCTGCTCTTTATGGTTAATCTAAACCCCAAAAAAATAAAAAAATAAAAATGTTTAGTAAATTTCTTCTTTCTGCACCAATATAGATGTGCCTCTAATGAAAAAAAGCTTAAGCAACTAGCAAGTATGAAAGTTTTGCGATAAATAAATGCTAAGAATTCACGTGAATAAATAAATGAAAGCTTAAGCAACTAGCAAATCTTTAATCCATATAAATTATTAATATAGACCCGCTGACTATTAAGTTATTTTCTTTATATATAGCAACCTATAAACATCAACAAAAGTATAATTTTGACATAAATGTATGATAACAACTTCTAAAAATTTAACCAAATTTACAAATTGACAACCACATCAATAACTGACAAGTGCACACAATGTATGTAAAGGAATATGTTTTGCGTTAATAGCGAGAGATAGGAGACATTCATGGATACACGTACACTAAAACATGCATTTCTCGTTGTAGTTTGCCATCCTTGCAAACTTGGTGTTTCCTTATTCCTTATTTTATGGGTCAGTTTGTTTGTTTGCTATTCCTAAAACTTTATTGATCACTTTACCACTCCCTCTGTTTTGTTTTCTTTCTTAATATATGGATTAAATATTTATATTCTAAAAAGCGTAGTTTCTTGTACTCTACATATAGTCTAGTGTACTCTACATATAGTCTAAAGGCTTCACAATAATCGGAGAAAAGCATTGTTTCTTTAATGTAATGATAACTTTTGAGGAAAATTAAACTTTTTTGGAAAATTCATATTTCGACTGAGAGGGAATCAAATAAAAAGACATAGGTAATGTGGATTTTGAGCTCCAATTTTGAAGAGTATGCATAGGTTATTTTAAAATTTAAATTAAGATATTTGTAGAGATATTATAAGTAGTCCTATAATTTAAATTTTTAGAAATAATGCTATTAACATTCCAATAATTTATTTTTTTTCTCTTCATAAAAGTAGCTGAAAATACATTCTTCATTATGATAAATTTAAATTGTATATTATTTTTATTTTTATTTTTAAATAAAATCTTAATAAATATTTAAGAGGCAAGACCAATAACTTATTAATTAGCTTTTCAGAAATATGAACGTGTACGGCGCCATGAACAAAATATGAATTTCGACAAGCCTGCAATTAAGTGGGCCTTTTTAATCAATTGTCAGGGCAAAAAAAGGGGGGAAAAAAAAAAAAGCTGGTTCCCAAAAAAAAAAAAAAATGAAGTTGGAATTTGCAACTATTAACCTTTGGACTTTGGTAACACTAAAAAACACTCGTTCAAAAATAGCTGTTTGTTTAATTATCTACTTTGCAACTGTATTTTGTTTTCTTTTTTCTCTCTTTCAATCTTTTCATGGCTACAATTACGGAGCAAATTAAAGGAACAGCTGGAACCAAAAAAACCCCAGATAAAGTTGTTTAGAGCAATGATTATTAGTGCCACTCATATTCTCTTGACCTAAAAGCTACCTTATACTGTGATATACAAAAAAAGGGCTGTCTAATACTATTTTTCTTTTAAATCTTTTAATTAATCCTCTCTTAATTAGAGTTACTACTAATTGTCAACTATAAGAGACAGACTCTCCGAGCACAAATCTCCCCCCCCCCTTCTACATAAAACCTAAACACGAAATTTTGATTACAAATAAGAAATGCCAAATCACTACAAATGTATACTATATGATTATTGAATGACGTATGGTTTTAAGAAAAGAGTGGTGATATATGTCTTGCTATAAGATACTTTTAAATGTCTTACTTTATCATAAATTAACATGTTTTATGATTTAAAACCACAAATTTTTCAATAATTATACTTAAGTATGAGTTGCTAACCTTAAATATTCGTCGGTTATGCCAACAAAGTATTAAATGATACCTTAATTGCATTAACTCCATCTACGAGTACATATGATACGCGTATTTTAAAAATGTGACAAATTATACATAAAAAGATAATTTTATACAATTTATAAGTTGTAATATACTTCCCTGATTCGATCTTACCATTTTTTTCAATTTAAAAACATAATAACATGATTTTTTAGTCAAAACAAGATACTTATGAAGTGTCTTACAGCAAGACACTTATCATTTTGCTTTAAGAAAATTAAAGGTTATCTAATTTAAATTTATTTAATAGATCAAATTAATGAAAAGTTATGGTCTAGTTAAAGAAGTTCCAACAGTGGCTTTTTTTTTGGGGGGGGTTTGAAGAAGAAATTGAAGAGGATTAGAGGAAATTACCAGGTAATGAGGAAGGGCTCATCCAAGTGATTAATAACGTTGATAATCAGGTTGTCATTCGTTTGTGCGTAGATGTCTGGCCCCGGAAATTGACCGTTTATTAATATCCCCTGCATATCTTGCACCTTTAATATCATTTTATGTATCATACTAATACTAATTAATCACTTAAACATGCCAAATTCATGTGTAAGGTTGAACAGAGTACTATATCTCGGGAAATTTTGTATTTTGGTTCAGCAACATTCTGCTTTTGTGTTTTAGGTGAAAGGGGTTCTTAGACTAACAATGTCAAAAAAGAATTAAGTCTATTTCCATCAGGTCTCTAATATTGATTCTTCAAGCTAGAAATCGCTATTTTATTTCTTAAATCAGTAACAATCAAATTAATTAATATTGTTAGCTTAATTAGATCTCACTCGATTTGGGTGTGTAACTATCTAGCTTATGGTCTATGGGTGTCAAAGTAATAACTTAATTAACGAAGACTCTAGACATTGATATGAAAAGACATTGATTTAAATTCTTCCTTATTTGCTTAAAGAAAGGAAAAAAGAAATTATGCATTATCCAAACCACATGCACAATGCAGAAGTTTTTCCCAGACAAAAATCGAAAATTTAAAATGAGATAGAATTTGATGTATGTATGTACATTTATACATTGATAATTCTAGTCATATATATACTAATTACAACTTGTGAAAGAATAAAAGAGACAGCGTTAAAGAAAGGAGGGGGAAAACGAACCCTTTGAGGGACTCCCAAGGGGTAGATGTGGCCGTAGGTGACCTCCCAAGTGGAGTACCTGTAAGGGCTATCTGCTGTAGTGAAATACAAGAGTGAGACAATCTGAACAATGCAGAGATAACCCAATAACCAGTTGAGAGACATTTTTCTGAATATTCTGTTTTGCGTAGAGATGCAGGTGAAGTGTTAAGTTTGTGGACTGATCTGAACTCTGAAAGAGAGTTGTTTTGCCCTAATAAGGAATAAAGGAGTCGTGTATTGCTAAGTTAATTTCATCAGGCATTGCAAGCAATATTTACGAGAGGGTTTGAATGTATATATAGGCAAGAGTCGGGTCTCCTCATGTAACTCAGCAGTCAGCAGAGTTTAGCTTTTTATTATTTGTTCTCTCTCTCTCTCTCTTGATGTATCTACCTCTGCGTATCTCTTGATGTGTTACCTGTTAAAGAGGTAGGAAAGCTACTATAAGAATCCCCCCTCCCCAAAAAAAATATTTACATTTCACAACGCAAACCCCCCCTCCCCCAAAAAAAAAGGAAAGAGGAAATATTACCATGAGATTCCCTTTTATCAAACTAGTACGGACCCGCACGGTATATATATATATATATATATATATATATATATATATATATATATATATATATAGTCAAAATAATCGATGAATGTTAATTATAGACAAAGTTAATATTGTAATTTAGAAAAGGATACTTAAATTTATTGAAAAATATGAATAGATAGCACTTTTATGCATAACCATTGAAACTCAATAATTAAAACAGCGTATGATTATCAAAGACACAATGTAAAGTATGACAAAGATTGTACGTAGTCAAAATGAAACTAAAAATCATGCTCAATGACATGATTATACGTTAATTTGTGGTGCCAATGATGAAGAATTCACATTCTCTTCTTGTACCTAGATTAAAAATTAAGTTCTCAGTAATAATTTGATTAACAATGATATAATGAAGATTACAATTATATCTTGTATACCTGATGTACCTAGCATCAGTATTTCGTAAGTAATACACATCCTCTTTCCAACTAACTGGCGCAATAAGAGTGATAGACAATTCTACATTATGGTATCGTCGAGATTTCATAATAAATACTCATGGTTTATCTATACAATCATTTATAATTGCATATACTGATAGATGACCATACGGCTGTAGAGAATATTATAATGAGATAGTTAGTAATCAAAAAATAAAGTGTCCAAAACATGATGACAATATAATACATGTGTTACGTATGAATCCAATTGTGTTGTTGTATGCAAAATAGCCTAAGTATCCTTATGAAGAATAATAAATCTTCTATAATCTGTATGATCTCGTAATAAAACTATACAGATTTACCTATAATTCATATAAACGAATATAGTACATAGTAATGTAAACTATTCAACCAGAAATTGAGTTAATTTATATCTTTCATTATCTATTATTTGCTCCAAAATAAATGATTAAATTAGAATTTTAATATTATTTTATTTATTTTGTAGGAATTGGAAAAAACTTGGGAAAAATAAATAGTATCCAACTGATTAATATTGAATCAAGTAGAGAAAAGAAAAAGAAGAAGAAGAACCGGCCCAATAACCGTGACCCAATTACCCCTCCTTCTTTCATTCTCAGCTCTTTTTCTCTCTCTTTTCACATTATGCATATCCGCCTTGTTCTTCTGCAGCCTAGTCAGCGAGGCCCATTTGTGTGTCCAATGCAAAGCCAGCCTGAAGCCCCAGCTTCTCTCCTCTCTTTCTCTTCTTTCCCATAAGGGTCAGTTCTCTTCTTTTCCTTTCCTTGGCCCACACGTGCCCATTTTTATCTTTTGTGAGGGCCTGGATTCCCCTTCTAAACTAGCCTATTTCGCCCCTAACCCAGCCCCATCCAAGACCAATTCTTTTTCTTTCTTTCTTTCACTTAATTCACATGTGCTTGGACGTGATATCCAACCATCCGTCCCTTCTTCTTTCTTTGCTTTGCTACCCAGAAAAGCCCGACTCCACCTTCTTGGTATACTGGTGCTTCATCACCATCATTCTTGTTTCTAGGTGTAGATTTAAACTCTAAAATTTGGTTTAAAATTAGAATTTTGCTAGAACTAATTTTTGATTTATTAAGATTTAAAGTTAAGCGATAGTTGCAAATTTAAGTTCGTATTCTTCGCGCATTGACAGAGCTTCGGTCTAGCCTATATTCGAGTTTTTGGTACTGGTCATTCTTTGGATAACTGAATTTTCTATTCGGTTCATATATGCGTTTAGATCCATATTTTCCTTCCAGGCCACAGCTGAAGGGAGTTGGAGGTGAAGAGGTTGAATTTAATTTCTCTCCAGTTTGTTAAGTTCTTTGTTTGTGTTTCGGTTATCCAAGTTTGATTTTGCTTTGCATAATTTGCCTATAATTAAAGTTAATGGTGATGGATAGGGTAAGCTTCTTCCTGATATTGATCTTCCAGTGTAGCATTTTGAAATAATTAGTTACTAATTAACTAAGCCTTGACAATTTAATTCAATCATATCATATTTAGTTTTATAGCGATCTAATTTCATAACACATCCCTGAGGATCGACACCCGTACTTGCTACAGCGATCAACCATACACTTGTAAAATTCACAACATAAATATGCAACTGAAAATGTATAATCAATAGTACTTAATAATGAATAAGTTAGATAATTTTTTAGACTATCATAATTTTCAAATTATTATAGAGAAATTAAGATATTATAACTGCTATCAAAAATATTTGCTATTGTAATATATTTCTATATATTAGAAATTTTAGTTGATAGTTTCTCATAATTTGCACCTATCAATAATTGTTTCTTCTTAAAAAGCTATTCATTATTTTATTTAAAAAACTCAAAATATTGTATATGATATGGTTGCTATTTGGAATATTGTAATATTTTATAAACAGTTATTACAATTAAAAACTTATAAATTTTTTTCACTTATTATATGGGTATAGAAATACTTGTTACAAATTAAAAAAATAAAAAACTTCATCAACCTCTTAAAAGGAGCATTTTCGACCATTAATTAATTGTCATTGTGCAAATTTTTGTTCATAAAAAAAATTAGTATTTTAGAAACTTTAATTCCTGACCAAGAAATATAAGAAGAAAAATACCTTATCCCGCATTAAGAACGTTTGGAAAGAAAAATCATTCGTCTAGGTCTAGCTCTTCCATTAATTCACATCTCTTCTATTTAATCTAATAATAATATGTAAAGTAGCTAATTTCGCATTTACCATTAAAATAAGAAAAGTGAAACTTTAATACTTTATTCCTTCCTTGGATCACTAAAATATTAATACCATTCATAAACTTCAATACATATACATTTTCAGTGATTTAGAAGAAGTTATTAAAGTATATTTTGTTTTTAGGTAGTTAATAGATTCCACTACCAAAAAACAAGTCAAGAAATAATATACTTTTAATTATGATGGTAATTATTTTTATTGAAAATCTGATGGTTGTGATTATATAATCAAATAATCTAATGATATTATGATGATAATTATTTTTATTGATTTAGGAAAGGATATCAAAATATATTTTATTTTTAAGTAGTTAAGAGATTCTGTTGCCCAAAAAAAATCAAGATATTATATATTTTTAATTATGATGGTAATTATTTTATTGAAAATCCGACGGTTGTAATTATATTATCAAATAATCTAACGGTTCAAAATCTCAAATTTAAGAGAAAATTCGAAAAAGCCATGTCATCACAACATTGCTTTTGTTTATGAAAAAAATTAGTGATTTTAGGAACTTTAATTCCTGATCAAGAAGTATAAGAAGAAAAACACCTTATTCTGCATTAAGAACGTTTGGAAAGAAAAATCTTTCGTCTAGGTCTAGCTCTTCTATTAATTCACCTCTTTTCTATTTAATCTAACAATAATATGTCAAGTGGCTAATTTCGGGCTTACCATTAAAATAAGAAAAGTGAAACTTTAATACTTTATTCCTTCCTTAGATCACTAAAATATTAATGCCATTCATAAACTGCAATACATATATATTTTCAGTGATTTAGAAAAAGTTATTAAAGTATATTTTGTTTTCAGGCAGTTAATAGATTCCACTAAAAGGAAAAAAGTTAAGAAATAATATACTTTTAATTATGATGGTAACTATTTTTATTGAAAATCTGATAGTTATGATTATATAATCAAATAATCTAATGATATTATGATGATAATTATTTTTATTGATTTAGAAAAGGATATCAAAATATATTTTGTTTTTAGGTAGTTAAGAGATTTTGTTGCCAAAAAAAAAAGATATTATATATTTTTAATTATGATGGTAATTATTTTACTGAAAATCCGACGGTTATGATTATATAATCAAATAATCTAACGGTTCAAAGTCTCAAATTTATGAGAAAATTCGAAAAAGTCATGTCATCACAATATTGTTTTTATATTATAGTATAAATTACTTAGGCCATGTGGGTTGTCATTAAGGGAATTTAAGTTCAAAACGTAAAGTGAATTTATCTGATAAATGATGATGTCATGTTTTAACAGTATATTTTTTAAACCTTTCAAAAAAAAATATCTTTTTAAAAAGGTATGTAAATATATAGTGATGTTGTGAGTGTGTATGTTTTGAAATAGTTGCGATACAACAATTTCATTATTGTGTATAATTGCATATGATTTAATTACCTAAAGTACATACATTTTTTTTAAAAAAGGTATCTTATAGTAGTTTTACCAAAAAAATTTAATACCAAAATGCAAATGCATACACTATTTAAATCTTTACATTTTTTCCTCAAAACATATCCATTTGAGACCAAAAGTCAAAAATTTATATTTTCTATACATCATCATTGCATATTTGCAAAATATAATCTGAAATGTAAATATTAAATTCTCCCATGTCTATGAGTACAAAAATCCTTAAAGTTGGATCCAAGAGAAAATATGAAACACCATCTAAGTAGATTCTCATAAAGGTGTCATAAGGAAGTCACTTTAGGTACTCGTAACGGAATGTTAGAGATAAAGCTCATAAAAGTAGACCAATTAATCTATTGAATAGGGTCATATTATACAAGTTTTTTTCTCCTTTTCACTTATTAGTGATAAGTCTAGGATATGTAATGAACTGGATAATCCAGACTGTATAAATTGGATTGGTAAAATTAACTTGATTAAATCTATTGGAAATAAGTTGGGATAATATTGACAATTTGTGGGGAATGTGTAAGGCTTAAGGTATGAATAACACTATCTTTAAGGTGGTGTTTTTTTTATCTCACAAAGATTGCTCTTGTTTATGACAAATACACCCATAAGATACAATTACCCTTGTGAATTCTCGGAAGAGCAAATTTAGAGAATTCTCCTTATCTATATAATCTATCTATATAACTATATATAAAATTGAGTGATAGCATATAGAGTTGACATGTGGATGGCTTAGGTGGTAATAAAAAGTGAGATAGTGAGTTGTTATTGGTTTAATTTGTCTTTCATTTACTAATAAAATTTATTAGTGGTTTTTTTCACATTTAAAGTGCTTATTATTGTATGTATTTATATCTACAAAAATATTAATTTTCTTATTTAAAAAAAAAACACATTCATACCCAACTTTCTTCCATTTTTTTATTTGTTAGAAACTGCTGAAACTTGAAATTAAAGAGTAAGTCAATATTTTTTTTTTTGGTGCAATTTTATCATGTGGGTAAAACAAGAGTGAGATCAATGCGTGATATTTTCAAGTGGAATTTTATGTTGAGCTAGCAAAGTATTATTGGTTAATTTTTTCTTTTTTAATTAAATATTTATATTTATGATTTATGATTTAAAATTTAAAATATTTTTATATTTTTATATTTTAATACTTTCTTTAACATTTTATTCGGAGCTTTTAGTTCTGCTGGAGCTTTTAAAATTGGTTTAATCATAATAATTTCTAAAATATGTGAGTTACAATTGTTGTCTTAATATCTTGGCCATTGCTCTATGATTTTGAAACAAATATTGATTGTTTGGCTTTTAGGTCTTGAAACTTATGCAAAAAGGTACTGTTTGCAATGGCCATTTAAAAGAACAAGTTATGTAACATTTATATCGTATGGATTCAAAAACATATATTTATATATTATAATATGTAACACCCCCAGCCTCTAGGGTCAGGAGCGTTACGTTTTCTTACGTCTTACTTAATTTTTGGGACGAAACGGACAGAGTTTCCCCTAAAAACGGACTGTTTCTAAGCTAAAAGTCTTACAATAATACCCTGCAAATCAACGAAAGCACATAACATTTAAAAGAAGTTCAACGCCCACACGTCGGAGTTCATAACTCAACGAGCCACCCGCTTAGAGTACACCAAACAGAATAGTTCTTTAATACATGAAAAGTAAAAGATACAACTCAACGGTCTACACAACCGGAGTACTGGGGTTTACATCCCAGAATACAGCTAATTTCGAATAAAGACATCTAACTAATCAGATGGTTGGCTCACACGGCCATACAGAGCGACTCATAAACAATATGTATTATATGAGATAGAAAACTTAGTTTACAACAATTACAAACTAGGAATACGTTACATCACTTTGTTAAACACATGAATCTACTTCTATATGTCAGACGTGACTCTTTTTCAAGTAGTTCCACCTGTTATAACAAAAGCCTAGGGAAAAGGGGGAAAAAGTAATGGGATGAGCAACCACACGCTCAGTGAGAATTTCCCTACTCCCTAAAACCCAAAGCAGTTGCAGGCAATAATACTAATAATAGCCACATATCACGTATTCATACTTTACTATCATATTAGGCAATCAAAATCCCCAAGGAAAGATCACCACCCTTAAAACTTCATTCTAACCTCTCAACTCGTTCCTAGGTCCTTAATGACCAATCTTCCTTTCTAACAATCACTCAGACACTTAATCAAGTAGCACAAGGATGAATATGATGCTTTTAAACACACCTGTGAAAACATAGTGACTCTCGTTATATTCAAGAACTTATAAGTCATGCAAATTTCTTTAAAACTTACAACTTTTCTAAAAGCTCATGAGACATCCAAATTGGTAAGAAGAGCTTTGCAAGAAACATTCTTTCTTAAGAAATGCATCATTAAAAACTTAAACATTTATTGCACTGCTAGGATGTAACCAACTACACTTGAAATTCATGTAAATTATATTCAGAATACATTAATAAAATATATGCAAGTTACGTGCATTTGAAAGCTTTCTTATTTTCTTAAAAATGCCTTACTTGGCCTCTTGAGGCTCATATTCTTTTTAAAATAACTTCTTTTCCTTTCTAAACTGCCTAGAATGGCAAATTGCCAAATTTCCTATTTATTAGGAACATACTTATAACATAAAAACATCTTATTGTGCTGGCTAAGGGATGTCAACACCACCCTTAAGTGATATCATCACTCTTAATCTACGTTATTCCCGGGGTATATGTACTTAACTTTTGGCCAAAACGCGTCTTAACAGAGCAACTCTAACCTCGATACTATTCTCTGTGGGGCAACAGCTCACATCAGGATAATCATATCCTGAGTCCAGTCACCCTCAAGGTTTTCTTATGCGTCGCACATCATAACTTATCTGGGGAACAGCTCACACCAAGATAATTCATATCTTGAGTCCAGTTCCCAGGAACAGCTCACACCAAGATAATTAATATCTTGAGTCCAGTTCCTAACATTTCTTTAGGGGGAAACAGTTCACGCCATCTTTGCGTCCAGTTTCCAGGAACAGCTCACATCAAGATAACTCATATCTTGAGTCCAGTTCCTACCCTCTGGCCAATTGCCTAGCACTTTCTGAGCCTTTAAAGTCATATTTCATATCTCTTTTTCAACGCTTACTTTGCTGAAAATTTACTTTTTAACAAAATGACCATAACCTTTTGAAATGTTTATAGTTTCTTCGTTTTTGGTTTAAACACTTCTTATAAACGGAAGAAGTTTGCTAACTCGTAAATCGACTTCGTAAATAGCTTAAAATCTTCTTATAGACGTTATAAGTTTATTAACACATAAATCAACTTCTTTTGAAACTTGAAAGCTTCTTAAGAATGTAATAAGCTTGTTAAATTGTAAAACGATTTCATTTCTAACTTAAAAGCTTTGCATAAACGTAACACGACTACTAACTCGCAAAATGACTTCGTTTTTAACTTAAGAAACTTCTTATAGACGTAAAACGTTTGCTAATTTGTAAAACGACTTCATTTCTAACTTAAAAGCATCGTATAAACGTAATACATTTATTAACTCGTAAAACGACTTCCTTTTAGACTTAAAAGCTTCTTATAAAGGCAATAAGTTGGTTAATACTTAAAACGATTTCACTTTAAACCTAAAAGTTTCTTATAAATGTAACACGTTTACTAAATCGTAAAACGACTTAGTTTCTAATTTGAATGCTTCGTATAAACGCAATAAGTTTACTAAATCGTAGAACGACTTCGTTTTTTCAACTAAAAGGCTTTTTATAAACGTAATAAGGTTGCGTAATCATAAAACGACTTTGTTTCTAACTTGAAAGTTTCGTATAAGCATAATAGGGTTACTAAATCATAAAAACGACTTCGTTTCTAACTAAAAGGCTTCTTATAAATGTAAAACGATTGCTAACTAACTCATAAAAACGACTTCACTTTTTAGCTTAAAAGCTTCTTTTAAACGTAATACATTTGCTAAATCGTAGATCGAAACTCAATAGAGACTTAAGTAAGCAAAATGCATGCAAATAAGCTAAGCTTCATAATTAGCACCTTGAGGTGCTCTTCTTCGGGTTGTTTAAATCCTTTTAAACTTAAGGAGAAGTCGTATACAAACCAAAGCCTTAAGCATATTTAAATCCACTTTTAATTCACTTTTAAACTTTCTAAAACTATCGACTATTCAGTCGAGTTACTAACTAAGTGGTTCGACGATTTAGGATTCCTTATAGGCTATAAACATTTTCATATACTACCAGACAATTGGTAAGTACTTAGAAGCATTCGAAATCATGAAAACATGCATTTGACAATCTTTCTTAAACATGTCTGCATTTCGAAAACTATTCACTTAATGTCACTTAGCACATTGAGGGAAAAGGGGTTCACACATAGCATATTCATACACTTCATATCACCATTCATTAAGCCACAAATGGCTTCGCAATCCACATGATTGCGGCAATTCACAACCCTATCTCCCTCCTCACATAGCACAGACCACAAGATCCTCGAACCACTCAATAGTTTCACATCAAGCCATCGAACTACCAAGCTTGGTTTAATATTGGCATATACAAACCAACAGTATATAAAACGATCATATATAAGTATGACATTCATACTTAATAGTCAACTTAGAATTTTAGTGTATACTAAACTGATACAAATAGAGACTTCAAGTGACATTTACTTTCCAGTTCGCAAACCATTGATCATAGGCATAATATTTCGTTGCGACTCCTACAAATAAACTGTCGACGCACCCAAACTGATTTAGCCATGACCCTTTAAACATTATTCAGTTCATTCCATAATCATTTCAATCACTCGGCTAGCATCCTTAGGCTTCAAGCACAGTTTAACTAATAAATTGATAAATTAATCATGCTATAACAACATCCCTTTGTTAAGTATTTCTCCAATCTGCCAGGTTATTAAAATTCAGCATCAATCCGACATGCATTTAACCCAAATTGATTCCGAACTTATAAATTGTCAATATGAATACTAATTCACCCAACATGATTTCCACGCTCAACTTCAACATATTCTAGCTAATTGCGATAAAAACATTGAAATTATTAGTAATTTAGGAGGAAAGGGACCCTCACCTTGAACCTAAGCTGGAGGTTTGATTCATGGCTGTGGGCTTGACTTTAGGGGCTCAAACAAGTCCAAACTTTCGGCTCTTGCTCACCCACTCTTGAACAGGACCCAAATCGCACCCAAACTCCCAAAATTCGAACCCTAGAAATGACCCAAAAATCACTTCCCGAATTGAGGTTGAATCGGGTCTGTTAGGAGGTGATTTCCGCCCTCATTAATAGGAAATTGAAACAATTAAGAGTTGGAGTGCATGGCCATACCTGGGGCACGCATTCAAGCTCTAATTCGGCGCTAGAACGTGGTTGGTTCATTCGGATTTCGACCCAAATTCGCACCAAATGGGTGGCTAGCTTAGAGGGGAGGTCGAGTGGGATCATTTTGTAGCAAAAAATGGAGAAAATCTCCTGGGCTTCGAGCTTTGGTGGCGTGCGTATGGTGGAGCAGAGGAGGAAGAAGATGAAGTAGAGAGAGAGAAAAGAGATGTCGTGAATTGGGGGGGAGGAGGCTCGCGGGCAGGTGAGGGAGAAAGCAGGGACATGCACAAATTACCAAGTTGTCCCTCCCTACTCTCTTTTATTTATTTGGTCCAAGCTATTCAGGAATCGGTGTCGCTAGCCTAATTTGCATCCCAAACTCTAAATTCAATGGTTGATAACCTGATCATTCATCGATTATTCATTCCCAAGCATGTCTAGGCTCGATTTAATAATTATCGAGCTACTTGTAAGGTTGACAACCTAATCGTATTCGGGTTCCTAATCGATTTAGTACTCGTTAATAACCGTTAATAACGCTTATTAAAAATCATCGAAAGATTTTCAAAACTAATAACAATAACATTATTACTGGCGACAAAAATATACTTTTTAATAAAATCAACGCTTACATAGGCACTTAGAAAATAATTTTAGCTCATATCGCTAATAAAATACGGCTTTTATAACGTAAAAGGCATCACGAACAACTCAACGGAATATAAAGTACGCGGGCCTTACACTAGTAGGGGAATTCTCACTGAGCATGTGGTTGCTCATCCCATTACTTTTTCCCCCTTTTTCCCAGGCTTTTGTTATGACAGGTGGAAGTCAAGCTACTTACGCGAGTTGGAGTCTACCCCTACTTGAAAAAGAGTCATGTCTGCCATATAGAAGTAGATTCATATGTTTAACAATGTGATGTAACGTATTCCTAGTTTATAATTGTTGTAAACTAAGTTTTCTAGCTCATATAAAGCATATTGTTTATGAGTCACTCTGTATGGCCATGTGAGCCAATCATCTGATTAGTTAGATGTCTTTATGCAAAATTAGCTGTGTTTTGAGATGTAAACCCTAGTACTCCGGTTGTGTAAACCGTTGAGTTATATCTTTTAATTTTCATGTATTAAAAAACTATTCTATTTGGTGTACTCTGAGCGGGTGGCTCGCCGAGTTGTAAACTCCGGCGTGTGGCCGTTGAGCTTCTTTTAAATGTTATATGCTTCCGTTGATTTGCAGGGGATTATTGTAAGACTTTTAGCCTGTAAACGGCCAGTTTTCAGGAAAAACTCTGTCCGTTTCATTCCAAAAATTAAGTTGAAAGTTAAGAAAGCGTAACGCTTCCGACCTTAGGGGTTGCGGGTGTTGCATAATATTAGTAAAATATAATTTTTTAGAGAGATATTTGGTTGACAATCTATACGTTCATAACTTTATATCTTGTGCATTGAGTAAAAGGTTGGTTGGTGACTCTTTTTACTCCATCCGAACAGGGCCCACAATATACAATCAAATATTATTGCAAATTAAAATTTTAAATATCAAATATTAATCTGTATTTTCTCCTTCATTACTTTATAGCCTCTCATTCTTTTCATTTTATTGGGCTCATCCTTTTAAATTTTCATGCTATATTTTTCAAGCAATTTGACTTGTAATCTCTCATCATTATTTTTTCATTTTTATTATTCTCACCCTTTTGGATTTTTATACCAAAAGTTTCTACTTTTAAAAAATTTTAATTATCGATCAAACCTATTTGTTTTGAATATAGCATTAAAAAAACTCAAACATGTTTAACTGTAATGTGGAAAGTTTTTCAAACTTCTATGATTAACATATTATACATCTGTACAAGCTAATAAATCTAATATTTATAGAAGAAAATTTTAAATAACCGAGATAATGAAACACTAAACTCTTTGTTGTATTATAGGGCAGAGATGTTACATATATAAATTTGAAATGTTGAATTATTCTCTTTTGTGCCAATTTTCTTACTCAGATTCTTCTTATTTCATTATTCTCATGGTTTTTTTATTTTTATTTTTATTTTTTTAATATTATTCACTTTATTTTTATTAATTAAAGAATTATTAACATATGTATATCAATCGATAAGAGAGAAAAAATAAACAGTTGATAAATAGATAAATTATGAATCACGTAAATGCATTCACTAAAAAGGTAAAGCAACAGCCTTCGCATCGCAGGGGTATGGTACTAGTGTTTCTTAGAAAAACCAATGACTTACAGGGAGTATTTATGTATCTAAATTTATATAAAAATTGTTAATTAAATAAATTTAATTAGTAATCCTGGCAACCAATCCGTTTTATCCAAGTAACTGTTATGACATTGGATAAGAGCAATTGGCTTTGCAAGACAATGCTCATTGGATTAGGCAAACTGCAGGGCACCACGGACTGTGGTGTTGACCATGGCCCAACCATGGTTCCTCCTATCTAGAAAAGTTGCAAATAGGCACTACACAATGCTAACTAAAGAGCACATGTGCCAGGTGTTTGTTCAGTGGCCTAGCAGTGTTAGTCTTGCATTTTCACAAGGGCCTACAATGCAATTCATTATCTTTTTCATCCCAATTAATTAGACTTTTACCATTATGTCTTTCATTTTACATGTACACCTATCCAACAAGACAAACCCTGAATCTGAACTGAACGAACTATTTATTAGGTTTGTTTGCAATTTAAATTTTTATAATGTACTAGAAGCACCTTATAAACAGACCTTATCGAAAAATAGTAAGGGGCATATCAGGGCAAGATAAGTATGGTTAGTTGATATGAGTTTTCTCAACCATAGTCCTACCCAAACCTAATGAGGGTCGGCATATGTAGTGCCTCAAACTTGATTCATACGAATCACCCTAAATTATCTTAATTTAAACTTAATTAAGTTTGCGCCGTCTTTAAATTTAGCATTTATATATTTATTCAATTGTAGGTTGAATCAACAGAATAGCTTCGAGATGAAGTTCTATTATGCTTCATATTAACCTTTTCAAAACCATAAAGCAACATTTAAATGATAAATGGGTAAACTTAGCTGTTTAAATTAAAATGGGAAGTCATCGAATACAAAGGTATGCATAAGTTGTCCCACTTGCAGCATACAAATGACGCAAATAATTATGTACAACTGGGTAGGGCTGTTCACTTTGTCCTGTCGGATACTATATATACAAAAATGCGCAGCAGGCACTGACATGCAACAATTGTTCTAGCGGCTGGGTCGTTGGTTGGCATCCGATAGGTCATGGTTTCAGACTTTTCCAAGCATAACGTTAAAGCATTATTTTTTTAGTCTCCTAATCTTCCTTTATTTTTTTTAAAAAATAATTTAGGCTATTAATGAATTTATTTACACTTCATCTACTTAAATTTATTTTTTTATTTATTCTATTCAACTAAGTTGGCTCTCTCTCTCTCTATCTATCTACACACACACATATATATATACACACACACACACATATATATATATATACAAACACACACACATACATAATACATATACATATATAGATATATATTATATATATATATATATATATATATATATATATATATGTGTGTGTGTGTATATATGTATACATTTTGTATATATAATACATACATACATATATATATATATATATATATATATATATATATATATAGATATATATATATATATATATATTATATATATATATCCATACACCACACACATATATGTATATACACCATATATATATATCATGTACATATATACACACACACACACACACATATATATATATATATGCACACACACACACACACACACACACACACACATATATATAATATATATATATATATATATATATTATATACAGACACACGCACACACACACATACACGCACACACACACACACACTCTTCTATATATATATATATATATATATATATATATATATATATATATATATATATATATATAAAGTATCACTCAATAAATATATACTATAACTCACCAAACGTTATAATGCAACTCACTAAAATAATGTCATGACTCAAAATATGAATAAGAATGTATAATTGTATATTATATTGTTTATTCGCTCATTTTGATTAGGAATAGTTAGTATGCTCATTGAATCCTGTTGATCACAAATATATTTTATAACTCACTAAATATATATCATATTTCACTAAAAGAAATGGTAAGAGTACAAATGATTGAAACTTTTCAAGTATGTCATTTTTGTACATATAACAATGTTATATTTGAGTTAATCAAAAGAAATATCATAACACATTAGAATATAAATATAAAGTACTGCTCACTAAAAATATATTATAGCTTATCAAAAATCACAATGCAGCTCACTAAAAAAACCGTACGTCAAAATATGAAGAAAAATGTGTGTGTGCTCACTAAAATTGTGTATTATATTGTTTACTTGCTCATTTTGATTCGTCAGTATTGCTCATTGAATCATATCGATCACAAATATATTTTATAACTCACTAAATATATATCATAGCTCAGCAAATACATATCATAGCTTACTAAAAGAAATAGTAAGAGTATAAGTGATTGAAAATTTTCAAGTATGTCATTCTTGTACATATAAACAATCTTATATTTGAGTTAATCAAAAGATATCATAACACATTGGAGATACATATGAAGTATTATTTACTAAATATATATTATAGCTCACCAAAAGTCATAATGCAACTTATTAAAAAAATTGTACATTAGATATGAAGAAGAATGTGTATGCGCTCACTTAAATTGTGTATTATATGTTTGTTCACTCTTTTTTATTATGAATAATTAATACTAATCACTAAATCATATTGATCACCAAATGTATTTCATAACTCACTGAAGAACTATGGCAGTTCACTAAATAAATATCATAGTTTACTAAAAAAAGAATAATATAGATAACTAGATTATAATTTACTGAGCTTCATATGTACAATATCCTTTTTTTTTTTGGTATCAAATCACATTTTAATAAGTTATATGGTATTTTTACTAAGCGAAACTCGGGCATATAAATACTTTGACTTGGGTATGTTTACTACTAAAAGTATCTATTAGCTCACTAAAAAATAGGTCGTAGCTCGCTAAAATATTTTACTGAGCTGTAAAATATTTTTATTGAGCAAAACTGTGTGTGCATTTGCATGTTTTAGTGAGTCATATACTATTTTTAGTGAGCTGAAATCTGGTTGTACAACTGCTAATTGTACAACCAGTTGTATGGTATAATAACTATATAAATGAAACTACAATAATAATGAATGAAGTAAATAAATAAAGTGAAATGAATTAATTAATTTAGATGGGTCAAGTTTATAATATCACACTACACCTTAATTATCCCATTAATAGCCCAAAATATTAGTCCTAAGTTTTGGCCCAAATATTTACTAAGTCTGAGGGGAAAAAATTAAATAAAATAAATAAACTAGAAAAATCTAGGTTAATACACCAAAAATTTGGTATTTATAAAATAAAACAGAATAGAACAACATTTTTTTTTCTGTAAAGCTAGCCTAACCCTTCCATTCCTGAAATCCACTTGTTTGTTTTCCCCTGTTGAGCTCCCTCCCTTGTTTCCTCTCATTCTCTCCATGCGCTAGCCACCACTTTCAATGTGTCGGTCCACCGCCACCCTGCCAGACGCCAGCCGGTGCCACCGCCCTTCCACTCCTCTTGCTTGGTATCTTGGGTGTTTGAGAAGGTGAAGCCCTAAATCCTTGTTATTTATTTATGCCATTATATTGTTGACATTGGTTAGCAAATGAGTTGGCTAGAGTAAATGAATGCTTGTTTGTAATTTTCTTAGATTTTGATGGTGAGTTTGAATTAGGAGATGTTGGGAGCTGACGGGTGGTTATGGTGGGTTAGGGTTTGGAAAGTGATTGTGAACTCAATTTTGATTTCATTAATTTCATGAAATTTTGATGGATTCTAATAGTAGTTGAATGAAACTAATAGGATATATGTATGTATGATGTTGTGTGTGTGCGTGTGTGTGCACGCGCGCACCATGAACACGGATGCCAAGTTGAGGTTGGTAAGGAAGAAGAAAAGGAGGAAAATATGTTAACTTTTGGGGTTTTAAAAATTCATTAGATTAGTATAAGATTGTGGTTAGCTTAAAAAAAAAGTAGAATGGTAAATGGGTATTTTGACAAATGATGATAGTAATTCTTGGAGTTAAACATGTAAAGGAAGAAGGGAAATGATACTGTGGGAAGAGATTTTGTTAAATTTAATTGCTTACTTAAGTCGTTAAATTAATTTGAGGGTTGATTATAGTTGATTATGGTTGGTTATGATTGATTATGGTGTGAATCAATCGATTAAGGATTATGGGGTTCAAAAGATAAATAAAAATTTGACTAGTCATTAAGTAGGTTAAGGGTGATGCAATATAAGGATCCAATAAGAATAAGAGTTTATTTTGTAGGTTAAAGAAGGTGATGTTTTTGGTTGGACTCAAGAGCATGCACTTGGCATAAAAAACAAACTAAGGTTGTAAGTTGAATTAGGCTAATCCAAGCTTCATTATGCATGGATCACCAAAAATACTAATGTCAATAACATTATGACTCCTAATAAAACGCTGTTGACAATGGAAATAAAGTAGTAATGGAAATAAAGTAGTAATAGCAATAATGATGCCAATACTACTACTACTAGTAGTAGTAGTAGTAATAATAATAATAATAACAATGATGATGTTGATGGTGATACTAATAGTAGTAGTAATAATAATAATAATAATAATAATAATAATAATAATAATAATAATAATAATAATAATAATAGTAATAATAATAGTAATAGTAATAATAATAGTCATACTAACCCTAAAAATAACAATAATAACATTGACAACAACGATAAGAGAGATAACAATAATAAAGATAACAGCCGAAGCCACAACTATAATAATAATGATGATGATAATAACGTCAAAATGAATAAAAATGAGGTGAATTATGTCATTACACAATTATACCATTGATGACAAGGGTGACAATAATATTAGAAGAAAGAGTAGAATTAAAGAGAAATAAAATCAACTTAAATAAGTAATGGTGAATGCATTAATAGTTAGGGCCAAAGGAGTTCCAAATTATTTATTAAGCTTGAAAAATTAATGAAATTTGTTTAGCATGGTATTAACTGTAAAAAATTATACATTTCAAGCAGAAGCTAGGTCACTTTTATTGTTTCAAGTCATAAAAGAGTGTTCTCATAAAAGAGGAGAGGGATTTCAAAAATTAGGTACATCTATTGCATGTGCTCTTCGAAAACTCACATATTTTTCAAATTATACAAAACCCTTGTAATGTTCATGTAATGAATTATTTTGAAACAATGTTTTGTCACCTAAATAAGTTGCCCTTATCAGTTATCAAGCATCAGGGATTACACCCTTCAGTTTACCTGCACTATTGCAACTTAGGCTTCTAGGTTGGCCTAAGAGGTGTGCACCTATCTCATTGATCGCTTCAGATGTCAACAGGGGTTCTATTTCTATATAATAGACAGCGAAGTAGTTTTACTTACATTCTCTCTCTGCCCCCTCTCTCTCTTTCTCCTATTTTTGAACTAAAATGATTTGAAATGTGGGCAGCCAACTGAATTGAACATAGAGTTTATGTTTACAGAATATGTACTGAGTTTTGGCTCACTATTCGAGATGTTTTTTTCTGTTTTAGGCAAGGAATTGGTGAACAACCATCCATCCTCCTAACAAGTCAGAAGGTAGCAAGAAGTAGAAGAGGGACTTGGTATATTTGCTGAAGGTTAGCTGCCTAGTTGCTCACAGTGATTTTCAGGCTAACACTTCTAAGAACATGTCGCTTGTATAAATTTTTGGTCAATTTGTTTAATGATGTGTTTTGGAGAACCCCTAACTAAGTTGTAACTTGTATTACAAACTAAATAGTATGATGAATGTACTCTCTTATCTTTATTTTTAGTGGACTTAGTGAATGTGAGAATGATACATGAAATTACGGGATTTCCGAAAGCCTCATCCGTTTCGAGACGACGGTAATGCTTTTGGTTAAAAGATTTCCACTACAATTATAAATATTAAACTATAGGTTAAGATAATTAGGTAGTTAGGAATTTGGGGCATTACAGCATACCCCATAACTCTGAATCTCAAACCTTCTCTACTGGCACTCTTGGGCCATTAGGTCTAACTTGATCCTCATACCACCCTTCACACATTAGTGAAATAATAAAAGTCTAATTTTTCTTGACAAATTTGACACCGAATACCCTTGTTAAATGGGAGCTTAGGAAAAAGAAAGTCGCAACAATAAGTGTAGTGATTAATTTAGCAATAAAAACACTTAATATGCTCAGCGCAAGGTAGAGGGTTTCTTGTTGGGTTGAATTACAAACCTTCAGAGTACTTTGCTGCTGCATGAACCCAAAAAAGGAAATGTTGGTCTTTCCTTTTAAAAACATCTAATGCTCAAGTTAGAGACAGGAAAGATGGTCGAATATGAATGAACAAAACATGAATGCCCAATACTTGAGGTGCTAGATGGCTTACCCATGTGTTGATCATAGCTCGCTCATATATAAGGTTTTAGTGAGATCTTAGAGACATTATGCTAGTGCCACTCATCAAGATAAATCACTTTAGAGAGAGGTGAATAGGATGATAATAAAAACTTTGGTGTTTTGTAACTTTCTATCAATATTGAAATTAAGAATCTAATGATACTCAAGTTTAAGTTTGAGTGAAAGATTTGAACAAATAGAGACTATGACTTAGTGATAAGATGTAATAGACGAAGCAAAGTAAATAATGAGAAAGTAAAGAGATCAAAGACAAAATATTTTTGTTAACATAGTTCAACTAACTCAACCTTGGGCTATGTTCCCACCTAAGACTCTTCCTTGACCTTAGGATTCAATCAATTCACTATTTCCTTAAGATAGATCTGTAAGAGTCCCTTGATTCATTACTTACAATTGGAGTTTTCATCGAGTACTCTAACAAGCTTTTTTCTTAGAGTCTCTGAATTCTCAGAAGAACACCATACAATAGGAGCCTTGCTGTTCATTTTTGTCTATAGAGTTCACATAGGTAATGGCTCTCCATACACTTAATAAAAGCACCCTTACTCATTGCTTACACATAGAGTTTTCTGCAAAGCACTCTAACCAGCTCAACTCCTAGTGTTCACAACTCTAAGAAGAACAACACTTCTTATGATAAAAGTAGGGAGACTTAGTCACTTCCTTTACCCAAATATATAGATAATTAGATTATCAAGGAGTACATAGAATTGTTAGAAGCTTTGACACTATAGCTTTTCTTAACTCAAGTATTGTAACCTCCAATCTTCACTTGGTTCTTCTGTTTATAAATCTTGCTTGATGCTTAAGGACTGTAGATGTGAATGGGCTGGCCATTGGATATTTCTTTAAATTTAAACCTTTGCTCTTGAAGTATAGAAATATTTGCACAGGGACTTTGACAGCTACCTCAGGAAGTTTGATTCTTTCCTTCTTTGGTAAATGCCTTTATCGTCACTTAATCAATCTTTTCGAAAAAAGACGAATCATCTGTGCTTCTCTATTCTATATGACTATTGATATAGCCATTGCATCTAGGTTGTCCTGCTAATTGCACTATTAGCAGCAAGTTAGGGAGCCTAACTAAAAGGCATTCTAGCAATGTTTTATATTTTATATTAATAGCTAGCATCTCTTCAGAAAATTTGAAATTCAACTTGTTTCCCAGATTGTGGTTGATTTCTCTCCCTAGCTTGATGCATTATCAACGCCAAACATAATTAATATTGATTAATATTGTAGGTAATCACAATAATTACAATGATAAAAAGATTAAATGGGATTAATCTTTTTTTTGATAAATCCCTTGTTGAAAATGACCCATGTTGCAAATAAACATCAAGGAACGTTGTTGTTGGGGAAAGATGCTTCCTAATATATTCAATCAAGACTTAAGTTTGTTATAAATTCAAGGATAAATAGCCTTAGCAATAAATGATGTAGATGCTATTTATAACTGCATGTTTTGATCAAATTGAATAAAAATCTATAGGAACATCTATATGAATTTCCTTGTAGGTGCCTTTGATGAGGATATGACTCTAACTATTTAGCTAGTCACTCTAACATTTCATTCGTGTAGGAGACTCTGATTGGACTCTCACTGGTCTTTGACCTACTAATTTTGTTTTTCATCAAAATCATTGTAAGTTTATTAAATGTTGAACTTAATGTGTCAAGTAGACTGAAATTTGCTATGAGAACTCTGACGTAAGGAATGACTTTGAGGGATCTCGACATATCATACTAGGATTGTTCCTTTAGCTAAATAGAATTTGTTTCTTAAGTATTCTAATCCTCTAAGATACTTTCCTCTTAGTAGGAGATTTCATGAGATAAAATTCTTTTTTCCTTTACCCTAAGGTAGGCTAGATATTGGCAGTTGATAATATGGGCTATTGACTTCCCTCTAGATGAAAACCTAAGGCCGATAGGCAGAGCTACTGAAATCATTTGCCACTTGAGTTCCAACTAATTTTTAAATCTGGTGGACTCAATCTTGGTGAGGAACTTAGCCTGCTTACCTTTTTTGGGATTATGCCCCATTTGGAGTTACCTCAAACCCAGGGTCTCTCAGGGTTGGTTTCAAGTCCTATTGATGGATCTAAGCTCGCCAAAAGAGTTAGCCAAATTTACACTAAATAAAATTTTATCTAGTTTTAGGAAATTATTCATAACCTAATTTCAAATACTTTTTGAAGATTTCTCCTTCAGTTGTATTTCAGCATAGAGTAGAATCCAAAAGGAGCTTGCATCACCATCCAAGAATTTCCTACAAAAAAACTCTTGAAAGAGGGCGTTCTGTCTTCAAGAGCCTTCGACACTTAAGTTAGGAGAATCGGAGAAGGACATAAGGAATTAGCAAGCCAATTAGCTTCTAAAAGTCTAATTGACCTACCTCTTGAGTTTGGCAACGACTTGCTCATATGAGGGTTTAGGATGGTTCTCTTAGAGGGATTTAACTAAGATTCCATATATATATATATATATATATATATATATATATATTATATATATATATATATATATATATATATATATATATATATATATATATATATATGTTTAAATATAGAGTATTTTTCTAATTTTATTTGAACTCAAAGATCTTTATCGTTTTTAAGTCTATTTAGAAGATTTTACCCCCTTTAACAAGTCATGCCTCTATATAATTATGGCTTCAGCGGAGTAGGTTTTATTAAGCATTTTCAGTTGGACTTTGCCCCAATGCTCAATTCTGGTGGCTTGTCTAACTTAATCAATCTCTTTCTTGGGTTTCTATTAACCTAGTGGCTCTTAGAGCTTTTAAGTACCTGAATCATTTGTCCCTTAGGGGATGTTAGATTTTAATCTAACATAACCTCAAACTATAGGAAGACCTACCCTCTTTATCACTTTAGGATTTTTTTCCCTTGAATTATGTGTTATCCAAACCTTAAAGGCTTTCCTAGGGTTGGCTTTATGCACACTGTATTGATCTAGGCTCCTTCCTAAAGAGATTCAGCGAAGTTTTTTCCCATGGATTTCTTTTTCCAGTTTTCTAGGAAAATTTCCTCTAATCGAATTTCAAATCTCTTAGTTTGGAATTTCAAATATTTGGTTAAGTTAGTTTCCTTGTGCTTGAGAAATTTTGGGATATCTACTCAAGGCAATTTAAACCCGCCTTAACTAAGTCTTTTTTGCCTTCTCTCCATTTCCTCATGCCACCTAACTAAGTCTTTTTTGCCTTCTCTCCATTTCCTCATGCCATCATATACTTTTTAGATATTTCTTGATTGGGCTTTGCTTATCTTAGGGTTTTCCCCTCCAATTTAATGATGCATTTTATCCTAATTTTTGCTATAAATTCAGCCTTTCAGGTATAATTTCTTTCAAGAAATCTTTTAACCATTATCAAGAATTTTCTTAGCCTCTTTCATGTCCTTTTTATATTTCTTTAGAAGTTATCTGCTCTAAGATGTTGAACCTAGACCAGAGCTAACCCCTTCCCATTTCCTCCTGATCCCCTTAGGAGGTGGCTCTTTAGGATTACTATTTAGGATAAAATTATTGAACAATGGAGAGAGAGGAGAAGAGAAGAGAATTCATTCCTGCCTATTGGCTCCAAGTTCTTTTGAACACCCAACTCCATAGTTAGATTGACCTTTAGACTCTATGCAACCATCTCGAATGGAGCACAGTGGAGTGAGAGTGATCTTGTTTCAAGACCTAGTTTGTATTTTATCTTTGGAGCTAGTTCTCCCTAGTTTTCCCTTCAATTCATGGGCAGTGTTTTGAGAATGTCTACAATCATCCTTCCTACTGCCCGTTGGTCCATACTGAGGATGCAGAAGGAACCTAAGGACTCTTCCGTCCTTGTGTCTTTTGTTGTTCACGTGCAGCACTAGGGGACTTTGGGGATGACCGAGTGCCTAATTCTACTCCTCAACCCTAATTTGGAATTTGCTTTTTTGTGCTCCTTCTCCCTTTCTCCCCATCTAGGGAGGAGAAGCCTAAAGCCTCTCCCCCATACGGAGACCTTTTCGCTTCTGATCCCTTTTATGAGGAACACAATGTGGCTTATAAAAGGGCATAGATCCCCAGAGGCGAGGTTCACACCCATGATGAGTGTGAGAGAGAACAGGGCAATGATAGGGCTTCTAAAGGGATGTTTGGGTGTGTAAACACCTTGATATGGGAGATTAAGAAGAGAAAGAGAACGATAGGAGGAGATTAGAATCCTGAAAGTCCACATTCAGAAGATCAAATGTTACTCTACCCCACTAGTGGGGAAGTCACAAAAGATATACCTGACCCTTGTTAAAGGGATATTTCTTTTTTCTTCTTATAATCCTTGTGTACTTTAGCCTCTATAATGCAGATCTTGACAATTTTATGTATAAGTAATGGAATTTAAGCAATTGATGAAATATCCTTTTTTCGTTTTGCTGTAATGTATGTGTCTTATGTTGGTCTTTGTTTTACTATTTCTTGTAATTTTTCTTTTTTTCCTAGTCTCCAGTCAACAACAACAGTAATTTCTTAGGGTTTTCCTCTATAAACAAAGGATCTACGGAATACATCATTTAAAGGCCAATACACCTTGTAATTCTATGTAAAAATATTAAGGTTTCTTCTTATTGTAATTAAATTCCACAAAAATGGTTTCATCTTGACCCACACATTTTGAGTCTAACCAAGCCTCCACCCCTTCATCTGGTGGGGATCTTGTTCATCTTTGTCCCCGCTTATGCTTGGGTTTAAATATTTCTCTCTAGCAACAATGCTTCTGAGGTTAGGACCTGGGAGGCTTCCTTCTAGGTTCTCCTTTTTGAAAACTTCTTTAGGTATACCATATTGGATCCAAAAGTGGCAACCACTTTCTTTTCGATACCAAAGCCAACCACTAAGATTGCATCAAAGATTGGTGGTGAATGTTTTCTCTATAAAGTTTTCTTCTTATGTTCCTCCACTATCTTATAACGTACAAGTTTTTGGGCTACTTGCTAGAGGTATGCCCCTTTGTTAGTGTCTCTAATAGAACAAATTGGTGTCTAGAGGCTCTTGGTGAAAGATTCGCTCATAAGTGGGCTCCAGATGCCCTTGTTCTTCAGAGTTCAAGTGCTTATTTTGAAGAGAATGATTTCTCATCAACATTTAGCCCTAGGGCACCCTATACCTCTACAACTATATTTGTGACTCTAGGGGTGTTTATGTAACTCCCCAACTTCTAATCATGTAATTAGCTTTAATTAGTTGGTCATTATGGTTAATAAAGTAGAAAATGTTGCGTTAGAGAATTACTGTCATCCAAGAAAGGATAAGGCTTAAATAATTAGTATACTCAATATCAATGAAATACCATCTCATAGTATATTTAAGGTAAGCAATGTGTAAACTACAGATGCTTGAGCCTAAATGATAGTTCAATAACCTACCTAAATATTTGTAGGTGCCCTAAGACTTAGACAGTTTTTGCTGGGAGTTTAGCTAGACTCCATTGATTAACTTCTTGCTTCACTTGCAGTGCCTAATTCGTAACTTTTTAAATGCTCAACCTAAAACATGAAAGTGTAAAATGTTTGAAGGGTAATCCGAGGCTCATGACATTTACCCCTATACTGTAAATAATAAAATTCATTTTTTCATGAGTGGCCATATTTTAATTCATTTTAGTTTGAAATTAGGGAGAAAGAATTATATTAAAACTGTTACTGGTTATTATCTGAAAGTAGAACTCAAACTGATGAGCTCGTACATACAATGTGATCATTGTGTACACCTGCCAGGCCAATTAGGTAGCCTGACTTGGGGCTGCGTGGGTGAATTGAAGGGCGTAAGCCTGATAATCGATAACTAGTTGGTCCACATGATTATGTGGCAAAACAATGCTTGAAAATAATCCATTAAATAACTATACATTTTGAGATTTTGATATGTGTAAAAATATGTGAATTTTCAAAAGGTACAGACAGTAAACGTACCTAAAAGATATATCTCTTTCTTACAAAAATAATTATTTATGGCTCAATGATGACAGAAGTGGCCTCACTTCTTGAATAGTGAAAGAAACAAGAGAAACAACATTGTACAAGCATTGGTTGAAGGGGGGTTGGTTTATATATATGTTTTGACATCCCTTCCCCTAAATATGTAAGATATTTTCAAAAGAAAATATGAGATATTTTTTTTAGAAAAATCTCATATATTTTTCCAAAAAATCTCAAATATTTTAAAAAAACTTAGATATTTCTATGCTACTATTATTTATTTTGATTATTCATGTTATTGTTTCATTTACTTAGCAGAAGTGAGCAAATTATGTAAAGCATTGAACGAGTATATAACTATGCCTTTAAATTGTTTATATAAATATGACAGTTTACATCTATTTATCAGTATTTGAATGACTTTAGGCAAGACATTGCTAAATTTGGTTTCGACGCCACTTTTTGTCTCAGCATGCAATTGCATAAATGTTCAAAGTTTCAAATTGAAATGTAAGTGTTCAACTTTATTACATTATGATTAATTAAAATAATTAACATGGATTAGGTTGGGCTATTACTGCCTTCTCCCCTTAAAATAAGTTTCATCCTCGAAACTTGTAAACTGGAAAGAATCTTGGAAGTACCACCCAATACATCTCCTTCGGTTTTCTAGGTGACTTATGATATGATATGGTTAGCCCACAAGTGACATTTTTGCGTCTGTGCTCTGTAATTTGCACAAGGTGCTTCTCAAAAATTGAATTCTATAGGTTCTATGAATACTATACCTTGGATATGGTGTATCATTTCTAAACTATGAAATGTGAAAATTACTAAGTACATGCTCTGATTCTACCAGCTGAGCTATATTGTACACTGAAAGGTTCAACATTAAATGAGCTTGTATAGAGACATATTTAAAATTATTTTTTTCTCCCTTTTATCTCCTTTTTGTTTCAGTCCAAGAATATTCTTTTGACAACACCTACGCTCAAAGTAGGAAGCCTATCATATATCATGTCTCATGATATGACATATAATTTGGCATTTCTCCTTCTGGATATATGGGTTGATCGATTTAGTCCTCACACCTCATGAATCAATGTAAGGTAGATAAATTGATTCTTTATGATACCCCACCCCCAAATTTCATTCTTAATCCATACATGTAAGTATCACTTTTAAAATCGAACTTTGGTAATAAGTGGTAAACCACCAACTTCAAACCCATTACAAAACTACGTATGATTTTCTGTATCCAAAGATCAGCCTTGCTAGAGTACTATTTTCTATTAATTTCCTCCCCCCCCAAATGATAATTCGTTATCATAATCACCCCTTGCATTGGCTTGTGAATTCACCTTACACTATTCAACATGTGTTATAAGGACTCCTTCTATGGTTTGTCTTTAGCCTCCTGTTAAGGCATGAGATTATGCAAATGAGGTAAATTAATGAACATGACTTAAGAATATATATGTAAAAGCTTATTAAATATGACACCCAAATAGAGATTTAACAACTTTTATAATCTCCACAAATTTAAATTTGTCTTTAAAATTGCACCCGTAATCAATGATGGGGATAGTCACAATATAAACTTTTTGAAATATCTCTCGTCCCCATCAGTTACTAAGTCACTAACATGTTACTCCCTTAATAAATCCCAATCGACATTGCACCATTTGTAAGGTTCGATGATCTTTTATAGCAACCATATATCATACAGACTTCATGGCCACTCTTATAGGCCATGCAACTATTAATTTCATGATAGCCATCAGAACAAAGAGCTTTAAACTAGTTAGTTATTATGAAAGCCCTTACAAAAATGTCTTTTAAACAAAATACAAAGGGAACGTGTATGATTATGAAGACGTATCAAATAAGAGTAATAGAGAGAAAATTAACAAATAACGTGAAAGTAAGTACCCTATGGGTGACACTTTAAATAAGAAATCAAACAGCTCTCACTAGGACATCTGTTTGGCGATTGCAAGAAAAGAAATTTGAGTAATGCAGTGGTGAAATTCATAAGAGAACAGATGCCACGATATATAATGGGAAGCAATGGTAATCATATGATAGTAAGGAAATAGTAAGTTCAAATATTCAGGAACTGACAATCCTAAATTGGTAATTAAGTAAGTGGATTCCCTACTAATCATTGTTGCTTGTATCAGGCTATCGATTTGAGATAAGACAAAGGAATATATTTCTGTTATTTTCTTCTCAAGGTTCCTTTTTTGTTTTTAGTTCTATCATAAGGTTTGAATATGTAATTGGAAGTAAGCTGGATGAATTAGAAATTCTACAAAGGAAGCCTCTTCCATAAATAAGAAGTAACAAGAATTAAAGAAACAAATAAGAGGCAAGTTATAGTGTGATTCTCAATTAGATACCAAAATTACAAGGAGGAATATATCAAATAGTGGGAGATGAAAACTGAGATATAATATTTAATTGTCATTTAAGAGACATGAAGGGTATCATGAGGAAGTAACAAAAGATGCAAAAATATGAAAGAGGAACCTGCCAACTAAGGTAGAAGGCAGGTTATTTGTAAAAAAAATTACACCTCTAAAAACCAGGGACACTAATAAAGACATATGGTTGGCATCAGCAACAAGGTTTAAAGAAAACAAATTGAAAACATTATGATAGATCAAAATTTCAGTATAAACTTGATCCTTTTGGATTTTTGAGGCAGAGGAAGTTCTAGTGCTTAGCTTAAGAATAGTAGGAGAATATCCGCAACAGCTTCTAATGAGTTGATTCTCTAACCAAATCATTAGTACGATTAATTTGATGCATTAATTTGGGCAGAAACGTTTGGAGACATTGATGTTCATGAGGGAAATAAGAGTACCAAATACGTCTTTGCTTTTATGAGTAAATTCAAGGCAATGACAAGATTGAATGGAAAAGAGATCCAGACTATATGTCAAAAGAATGTGATATTAAATCATTTACAGGAATGCGATGGAAGGCAACGTTATAGGATTATTGACAAAGATATGAGAAGGATAAACTTCATAATTTTACACAAATATAAGACTTCACAAGGTAGTTTAATTGTAAGAAACATCTCCAACTAATTATGGTCATACTTTCATGAGAATATGGAATAAATATGTTCTAACTATAATGTGAGTTAGGATTTATTGAAATAGTGTATAAGCTTTGATAGCATTCAATTGCCATCAAAGAAGTTATGGTTTTTCGATAAAAAAAGAACACTTTTGTGAATTCTATATCTATATGTGATTATAGGCTTGTACTCGACAGTATAAAGGTTATTGTAATTGGAATTGTGGAAGTTTGAGTTGCTATGAGTACACATAACTTCTCAGGATTTGAGGAATGACACAGATAACTCACATGTTCTATAGGATCTCATGTTGCTAAACTAAAATTTCAACTTCGTATATCTCGAATATAATATCCAAGTCCTTTTGACATCATACGAATTCCTCGAGGCTATGTAATTCTTGGGTCTAAAGATAGATTTCCTTACCACTATAGATTGTGCCACATTATTACCAAAGCTTTTAAATTTCTACCTTATGTTGTCACTCTGTTATACTTATCATTGCTATGTACTCTATTGGATGGCGTATGAATCAAGATTGTAAGAATTCCTTTGATAATCATTGCTTATAATAACCATAGCATGAACTCAAATATTTTCACATCGACTGTTCGTATTCCGCCTTATGCCCTTTATAAAGAGGAAGATGATACCATAGGTTCTTTAATAAACCTTTTGTACCCTTAGTCTTGAGTCATAGTTTTCATTGATTAATAGTTTATCTTTGAATTCTTGTTGCCTTTAACATTACTATACTAACACAATAATAACTACTCTATGCTTTCAGAATTCCATCACCAACTTGATTATTAAAGCATAACAGCTCCGGCATATTATTTGGTTGAAGCACTATTCTATCCTTAGTAATTTCAGAAGTCCGCTATTCTCTCTACTGGTTTACTGCATAGGGTTATGCTTCTAGAAGAACCTTGTTTAATAGTATTAACACACACGTCACATCTGATCCCATGTGGATGCAAAAATTATGGCAGAATAATGAATTATGTTATTCTCTCGAAGCCTCCCTAAGAGCCTTCTAGCATTATCATCAGTCATCAAAATACTGACACATATTGATCAAGCTTTGCCTCATAGTAGTCCCCTACATAGATGTGGCATAATAAATCATGACGTTGAATTTTCAAATGGTCGACCCCTTTTTTAGAAATTCATCTTCTTCACCACATCTAATAGGAGTCTAGGACCTATATAAATACAGTTATGAGACTAAGTCATGATACGAGATGACTCCCTCAGCCAAATATTCTCAATTTAAATCGTATAACCTAAATGAAATGATACATTATCATTTATGTCTCTTTGATCAATGCCACCTACCTTAACATACTGTCAAATGCACATATACATACCATCCATTTATTATTGCATCGAATGTCAGACAAATCCATATGTTTTGTTGGAAATGACGTCCCACAACTGCTAATATGTGTATTTACCAAAAATCAAGTTTGAGAGTGTTATAAATCCTCACAATAGGCTCTTCCTTAACTGCTCATATTTATAGGTTGTTGCACGTACTCTATCATTGCTGCTTCTTCATAGGTTCTGTATAATTGTAAAGTAATAAGGTGATTAAGTTCACAATATACTTGAATGCTACCTACAATTTGACATTATATGAACTTTGCTGAAATTCTATAATCCAGCTACATGGGTAAAAGGCAAGGTGATCCCCTAATTGGTTCCCTATAAAATAATCGAGCAAGGATAATATAGGGAAGAACAGGAGGCATATTCCATTTTGTGTGTTCCCCTTTCTAAGGTTTAAAGCTTATCATGCCTCTCCTAACAAAACTAACAAACCTCCTATAGCTCATAGTGACCCTAGCTTAACCTGGCTTTAATACCACAACTGTAGCGCCTCAACTCCTAATTATATAACTAGTCTTAATTAATTAGTCATTAGTGATCAATAAAGTGAAAAATGTCGAGTTAGGGAGTTACTTCCATCCAAGAAAGGATAAGGCTTAAATAATTAATATATTCAACGCTAATGAAACAATATCTAATAGTACATATAAGATAAGCAATGTGTAAACTATACATGCTTGAGCCCCAATGATAGTTCAATACCTCACATACATATTTGCAGGCATCCCAAGACTTAGAACGATGTCACTGTGAGCTTAGCTAGATCTATTTACTAACTTCTTGCTTCACTTGCAATGCCCAATGCATGGCTTTTCAAATAATCAACCTAAAACATGAAAGCACAAAATGTTCAAAGGGTAAGCTGAGGTTCAGTACGTTCACCCTAATCCTGTAAGGAATAAAATTCATTTTTAGTGAGCGCCTATATTTCAATTTATTTTAGTTTGAAATTAGGGAGAGAGAATGATATAACATTGTTACCTGTTATCATCTGAAAGTGAAATCCAAACTGATGCGGTTGTGTATACAATGCAATTATTGAATACGTGTACAACTAAGAGGCCCATCGGATAGCCTAACCTGAGGCTCCACAAGTGAATTGAAGGGTGTAAGCCCTGATAATCGATAACTTATGGATGCGCTCGATTATGCGGTAAACCAATGCTTGAAAAAGATGCATTACATAACTGTACATTTGAGATTTTGATATGTGTAAAAACATGTGCATTTTTGAAAGATACAGGTAGTAAAGTACCTAGAAGATATATCTCTTCCTTATAAAAATAATTATTTACGACTGGATGATGAAAGAAGTGGCCTCACTTGTTGAATGGTAAAAGGAGTAAGAGAAAGAGGATTACATGGGCATTGGTTGAAATGGAGGGGGGATTGGTATGTATATGTTTTGATACGTCTCTCCCCCTTAAATATCTAAGATATTGTAACAAAATTAGAGATATTTTTTTTTAGAAAAAATCACATATATTTCCCCAAAAGTTTTTTAAGATTTTCCAAGAAAAATCTCAGATATTTTTACAATATTCACAGATATTTCTCAAAAAAATATAGATATTTTTTCAAAAAATATTTTAGATATTTCTATGCTATTATTATTTATTTTTGTTATTTATATTACGGTATTATTTACTTAGTAGAAACAAGCAAATTATGTAAAACATTGAATGAGTTTATAGCTATGCCTTTAAATCATTAGTATAAATATGCTAGTTTACATCTATTTATCAGTAATAAATGACTTTATGAGAGCTATTGCTAAATTTGGTGGAGCATGCACTCGGATGGGCAGAATTGCTAACTTGAGTTTAGGCTCAGATTCCCCCTTGAACATTGATATGACTTAGTTTAAAGGCAACGCCACCCACCAAGATTAGGATCCACCAAGAATTGCATAAAAGCTTAGCCACTAACAACTCTATGAAGGCTCCACTCAAGACTTACCACCTTGTTCACAAGGATAAAGAGAACTTAAGATTTAGAGAGGGAAAGCCTTGAAGCTCAATTGTTCATTCATTCAACTTGCTTTCAACTAAACTTGAGTATGGCTTTTATAGGGCTGGACAATACTCTAGGAAACTCATCTTACATAGGAAAATGCAAAATACAACTTACTAGATTAACATAGGAAATATAAAGGCAAGTTACTAGATAACTATCGTAAAAACAATATAAATCTAAAAACTAGGGCTCTTGAGACTTGTTCCCATTAGCATGGGGGCTTATTATCTTGAATTCCCACATTAAGAAAGGGAGATGCATCCTTGGAATCAGCTAATCATGCATTGGCTTCTTTGGGGTGATGAATCCATTTGCATTTAATGCTTTTAGATTTCTGCATATTCACACTGCAGCAGGGTCAGATTCAATGAGCCATAACTCTCTTGTTTCAGGTCCAAATCTAATCAAATAGGATTCACATGAAAGCTTTAGAAGTCTATTTTTCAATGGAAAAAGTTTCATTAATTTTGGCCCAGCTGTTTAAGAGAAATGGGCCATACTAGCTAGATGGTCCAAACTAGCCAGATGATCCAAACTAGAACTAGTAGTTAACTTTGGGGCAGTCCACTTTGGAGCTTAATTTAACCAACCAAATGAACTCCAAACGACTTGATACTTGTTCCATGTGAAAGATAACATCTTAAACTTAAAGATAGCCCAGAATAACCTTAGCCAAGGCATGTGTAGCATAAATAAAATTTGCCTCAAACTCAGAGTAACATTCTGTCCAGAAACTGTCCATGAGCACAACCTTCTATTTTGAGCTTCCCTTATTCTTGCCGTGGGTTAAGCCTCAATTTAATGATTAAACCCTTTAGAAGGCCTCTTGACCTTTCCAAAATAGGAGGGTAACAGATCCTAAGGGCTTAGGATGGACCTTGAACTGAAGCTCTAAATCAATGCGTCGACCAAGTCCCTTGTGACGAAGCTTTTGAGTACTAAGAAGGACTTGAGAGCTCTCTTGGACTAAAATAGGCATGGAATTTACTTCATTCTGCCCTTCTTGATTGTGATTTGCCCTCAAATCATCACCAACATCTCCATCCTCAAGGTAAGATGTGAGATCACCTATATTGGAGGTAGGAGACATACCCATGTCAGTGGGCAATTCTAGCTTGTAGGCATTATTGTTCACCTTTTCAAGGACTTTGAAAGGACCATCCCCTCATGACATAAGCTTGTTTCTCCTTCGTGATGGAAATATTTCCTTTCTCAAGTGTAGCCATACTAAGTCCCCAGGCTTGAAGGTGAGGGCCTTGCGGTGCTTGTTTGTTCTTACCTTGTACATCTCATTGGCCTTCTCAATCTTTGCTCGAATTTGTTGGTGAAGCTTCTTCATCTCCTTTGCTCTTTATTCTGCCTCGTAACTCACTCTAGACTTAAGAAGAAGGGGTATGAGTTCAAGTGGAGTTAGAGGGTTGATTCCATAACATGACTCAAATGAAGAATAGGCAGTAGCAAAGCTTGGTGTATGATTGTATGCAAACTTAGCATATAGGAGCTTGAGATCCCACTCCTTGATGCTTTTATTCACCAAGCTTCTAAGTAATATGGTAAGAGTCTTGTTGGTGATCTTGGTCTGTCCATCCATTTGAGGATGGTGGAAGGTGCTATATAAGAGCTTAGTGCCAAGGAGTCGCCATAAATACCTCCAAAAGTGACTAAGAAACTTTATGTCCTGATCCGAAACAATGCTCCTAGGTATGCCATGAAGTTTGATAACTTCCTTGAAGTAAAGATAGGCCACATGAGATGCATCATCGACTTTCTCACAAGGAATAAAGTAAGCCATCTTTGCAAAGCGATCTACCACTACCATAATGGCATCCTTGCCCCTTTGAGTCATTGGGA
This sequence comes from Carnegiea gigantea, assembly GCA_029747015.1. Taxonomy (NCBI): domain Eukaryota; kingdom Viridiplantae; phylum Streptophyta; class Magnoliopsida; order Caryophyllales; family Cactaceae; genus Carnegiea; species Carnegiea gigantea. Next base: position 1,078,580 of record JAKOGI010000106.1, on the reverse strand, counting down.
GAGCAACTATGAAATCCATGCTTACATCCTCCCATGGACCAATAGGAATAGGTAGTGGGGTGTATAACCCTTGGTGGAATTGGCTTTTGGCCTTTTGGCAAATAGAACACTTAGAAATTACCTCATAAATGTCCCCACCCATCTTGGGCTAAAAGAAGTGTTCCTTGAGCATGTCGATGGTTTTGTTGATCCCAAAATGGCTAGCCAAGCACCCTCCATGCACCTTTTTGATAAGAAGCTTTTGGATTGGCCCCTTTGGAACACATAGCTTATTGGCCTTAAATAGGAAGCCCTCTTAGAGAGTGTAGGGGCTGTGCTTATGGTCATCTTGATCATGGAGGTAGTGCTTGAAGTCTTCATCATCTTAATAGAGCTCTCGGATGAATTGGAAGCCTAGAACCGTTACTTCCATTATGGCTAAAAGAGAATGCCGCCCAGATAATGCATCTGCTACAACATTTGTGCTCCCCTTCTTATGTTTGGCCACAAAGGAGAAACTTTGTAAGAACTCAACCCACTTAGCATGTCTTGGATTGAGTTTATGCTGGCCATTCAAGTACTTTAAGGCCTTGTGATCAGAGTGAAGTACAAACTGCTTTGGCCTTGAATAATGTGACCAATGATCCAGAGCTCTTACCAATGCATAAAACTCCTTGTCATAAGTTGAGTAGTTCTTCCTTGAGCCGTTGAGCTTTTCAGTAAAGTAGGCAATAGGGCGTTGATCTTGCATGAGGATAGCCCCTATACCTACTCCACTTACATCACAATTGACCTTAAATAGCTTGTTAAAGTTGGGAAGGGCTAGTACCGAGGCTTCACGTAGCTTACTTTTGAGTGTCTCAAAGGCATCATAGGCAGCCTTGGTCGGGGTTGTGAGGGTGCTAAACCCCTTGATGAATCTTCTATAAAAAGATGCCAAGCCATGAAAACTCCTAACTTTTGTGATAGAGGTAGGAGTTGGCCATGACTTGATAGCTTCCACTTTGGCTTGATCCATGTTGATACCATCTTTGGAAACAACATACCCCAAAAAGGTAACTTGGGGTGAAAAGAACTCACACTTTTCCCACTTACCAAAGAGCCTTTGAGCTCTTAAAACCTTGAAAACTTCTTCTAAATGTTGTAGATGATCTTCTTCACTCTTTGAATAAACTAGAATGTCATCAAAATAACTAACCATGAATCTTCCAAGAAAAGGCCTCAAGACTTCACTCACCAATCTCATAAATGTATTAGAAGCATTAGAGAGGCCGAAAGGCATCACCAACCACTCATAAAGTCCTTCTTTTGCCTTGAATGCCATCTTTCATTCATCCCCTTCCCTCATGCGGATTTGGTGATATCCACTCCTTAAATTAATCTTAGAAAAGATAGACGAGCCATGAAGTTCATTAAGCATATCATCAAGTCTTGGTATGGGATGCCTATACTTGATAGTAATGTTGTTTATAGCTCTACTATCTACGGACATGTGGTATGAACCATCCTTCTTTAGCACTAACAAAGCTAAAACTGAGCAAGGACTCACGCTCTCTCTTACATAACCTCTAGCCATCAATTCTTTAACTTGTCTTTGAAGTTCCTTGGTCTCTTAGGGGTTACATCTATAGGTAGCCTTTTTAGGGAGTGGGGCACCGGGAATGAGGTCAACTTGGAGCTCAATGCCTCGGATTGGAGGGAGGCCGGGGGTAGATCTTGTGGGAAAATATCTTGGTATTGTGAAATAAGGGGGTGGATTGAAGGGTGTAAGGGAGTCATTTCCTCACTTTTGTTGCTTTCAAGCATGAATAAAGCTAGAACTTGCTTACACTTGCTTAAAGCTCTCTCAACCCATGTTTCACTCAACATGAGAAGGTCTCTCTTTTTCTCACTTCCCACCCTAGGTTTAGTTTTGTGAACTTGGTTAGGTGGTAATGGGTTTAAGATAATCTTTTCTTTATCAATAATCAAGGAATAGGTGTTTTTGAACCCATCATGCATGACATGTCTATTAAATTACCAAGGCCGCCCCAATAGTATATGACATGCACTCATAGGCACCACATCACAAAGAACATTATCTCTATATTTCCTTCCAATTGAAGAAGAGATAAAAGCTTGCTTGGTTACCTTGATGTCGCCACCGTCATTGAGCCACTTCAAAGAATAAGGCTTGAGATGAGATATGGTAGGAATACTAAGCTTCTCAATAAGAATAGTGGAGGCCATATTAGTGCAACTTCCCCCATCAATAATCAAGTTACAAACCTTGTCTTATATGGTGCATCGAGAATGAAAGATCATTTACCTTTGAGCCTTGTCATAAGGAGAGTCTTAGATGTGTAGAGTCCTGCTTAAAACAAGTAATTCACATTCATCAGCATTAAGTTGAGTCTCTTCCTCTAGGTGGCCCAAATCTGCCCCATTATTGTCTTCTTGAACTTCCATCATCGTGTCATCAACTTCTTCAACTTCTTGCATGGTCATGATCCTTTGATTTGGACAATCATATTGAAAATGGCCACAACCTTGACATTTAAAATACTTCTTCCCTTCAAGCTTCTTAGGCAATTCCTTTGGAGAAGGAAGAGTCATGACTTTGCCTTTGTCAACCCGTGAGGCGCTCTTGGATTTAGAGTGAGAAAAGGGCTTGAATGGGGGTTTTGGACTTACTTGATCTTTGGAAAAGGGTTTAGTGAAAACCTTCTTCTCATTTCTTTTTTTTCAACCTTGAGAGTAAGCTTGAAAACATCATCCAAGATGAAATAAGTTTGGAGTTCCACTTTTCTAGCAATGAGGGGATTTAACCCATTGAGAAACCTAGCCACGGTTTGCTTTTGGGGTTTATGAATACCACCCCTTAAGAGGAGTTGTTCAAACTCTCTCATGTACTCAGCCACACTCATGTTGTTTTGTTTGAGTGAGAAAATCTAGTTGTATATGTCTTGCTTGTAACTTTCGGGGAGAAACCGCTTGTTCATAGGGGTTTTGAGCTTCTCCCAAGAGTTAATCTTCCTCTTGCCATCTCTAGCCCTTTGCTTATTGAGATTCTCAAACCACAAGGAGGCATATCTCGTGAGTTTGTGGCTAGCAACTTTGAAAATCTTCTCATCATCATAACCTTTAGCTTCAAAATTTCGGTCCATGGCTTGAACCCACTCAAGATACTCATCGGGGTTCAAGTTGCCATTGAACTCCAAGGGTTCCACTTTATTGTCACGAAATTCATCAATTCGAGGTCTCCTATCTCCCCTTCTTGGATGACTTCTCAAGCTAGAATCACTAGAGTAACCATTTTCATCTTCATGGTTGTTTGATTCTTGAGTTTGTCATCCTCCTTGGAAGGCCATGAATTGGGCTGTCATTTGCTCAAGTTGCCTACTAATTTGCCTCACACTTTGTTGTAGGTTTAGGATGGCATTGTCTTGTCTCATCATGTGGGCTTACTCTAAACTCATTCCCCTTGGCACCCTTGCTGGTTGGGGTGAGTTAGGAGGGGAGTGTTCTTTATTTAACATGATGAAGAGGGTATGGATAGAAAGTTAACTTAAAGGCTGTTTGAGGAGCTAGGTTCCTTTGTAGCTGGGAATTGTGTTTGGTTAAGGTTCTTTTGTATAGCTTAAGGAGAAGCCATGAAGGATTGAACAAGTAAGAAGGTAGAAATAGATCTCCAAAAGCAAGGAAATGTGGAATAAACTTAAGCAAACCAACCTGGTTTTGCTCTGATACCAAATAGAGCATGCACGTGGATGGGCAGAATTGCTAACTTGAGTTTAGGCTCAAATTCCGCCTTGAACGTTGATATGACTTAGTTAAAGGCAACACCACCCACCAAGACTAGGACCCACCAAGAATTGCATAAAGGGTTAGCCACCAATAACTCTATAAAGGCTCCACTCAAGACTCACCATATTGTTCACAAGGATAAAGAGAACTTAAGATTTAGAGAGAGAAAGCTTTGAAGCTCAATTGTTCATTCATTCAACTTGCTTTCAAATAAACTCGAGTATGGCTTTTATAAGGCTGTCCAATACTCTAGGGAACTTATCTTATATAGGAAAATGCAAAATACAACTTACTAGATTAACATAAGAAATACAAAAGCAAGTTACTGGATAAACTATGGTAAAAACAATATAAATCTAAAAACTAGGGCTCTTGAGACTTGTTCCCATCAGTATGTGACTTATTATCTTGAATTCCCACATTAAGAAAGGGGGATGCATCCTTGGAATCAGCTGGCCATGCACTGGTTTCTTTGGGGTGATGAATCCATTTGCATTTAATGCTTTCAGATTTCCGCGTATTCACACTACAACAAGGTTAGATTCAATGAGCCATAACTCTCTTGTTTCTGGTCCAAATTTAATGAAATAGGATTCATATGAAAGCTTCAGAAGTCTATTTTCCAATGGAAAAAGTGTCATTAATTTTGGCTTAGCCGTTTGAGAGAAATAGGCCGTACTAGCCAGATGGTCCAAACTAGAACTGATAGTTAACTTTGGGGCAGTCCACTTTGGAACTTCATTTGACCAATCCAATGAACTCCAAATGACTTGAAACTTATTCCATGTGAAAGATAACATCTTGAACTCAAAGATAGCAAAGAATAACCTTAGGCAAGGCATGTGGAGCATGGATGACATTTGCCTCAAACTCAGAGTAACATTCTGTCCAGAAACTGTCCATGAGCACAACCTTCTGTTTTGAGCTTCCCTTATTCTTGCCATGGGTTTAGCCTCAATTTAATGATTAAACCCTTTAGGATGCCTCTTGACCTTCCCAAAGTAGGAGGGTAAAAGATCCTAAGGGCTTAGGATGGACCTTGAACTGAAGCTCTAAATCAGTGCATCGACTAAGTCCCTTGTGACGAAGCTTTTGAGTACTAAGAAGGACTTGAGAGCTCTCTTAGACTGAAATAGGCATGGCATTTACTTCATTTGGTTTAGAGACCACTTTGTTGTATCAGCCTATAATTGTATAAATGTTTCAAATATTGAATTAAAGTTTCGACGCTCAATTTTATTACATTATGGTTAATTGAAGTAATCAACATAGACTAGGTTCAGGCCATTACAATCTAAGGCTTTATTTCCCTTTATCTAGGTAGTTGTTGTCCCCTAGTTATGTCCCATCCCTTTAGCTTCCATCGAGAGGACCATTGTGGTAGGCCTTCCTCCTTTTTCTCAAGGGGCAGTTGAGGCATTCTAGGGATGCTCATCTAGTCCTTGCACTTATCCAACTCTTTTCCTTATCTCTCTTCCAAGCTTCTCACCTAAGGGCTTAGGATCATTTGGAAGGGGTAAAACAACGCTGAACTTTGGCATCGAATGTCTATTGAACCGAAAAAGATTAAGGCTTAATCCATCTAGGGGTTCTACGGGGGTAGTGCTTTATGAGCCAGCTAAGGATGATATTAAGGCCCTACATGCTAAAGAATATAAGATTGCCCTATCCTAGAAAGCGAAGGCTGTAATGGAATCGAATTGTGGTGATTTTGATTCGAATTAGCTTTCTGTAGATGTAATTTTGAACTTTGGCTTTTTGTAAACTTGAAATATATGTAAACCCATTGTGATCAAGGATGCTTAATACTTTGTACCCCTTTCTACACGATCAAATTTAATGTCTCAGAATTTTGAGTGAATTCTACATTTAATGCTGTGTCAGTTTTCGTTTGCTCAATTAAGGCTTTTACCCTTTATTGCCCTCTAATTTTATTTTTCTAGCTTGTTTATTAATGGGTTAGGATTATAAAAGCATCTAAGTTGGCAATTAGAGTTTTCCAGTTGGCAGCTCTTGGGCTTCAAATGAAAATTTAAGTATGCATTCCCAGCTTGCTCACTTTATCAAAGCTTGCCACCAATTTCTCAAGTTTTCTTCCCAATATTAAAAATGGTTTTTGAATTCTTTAAGAAGCATATACAAGAGTGTCCTTAATTATATAAAGGTGTTCTAGAGGCTTTCCACAGTGAGGAAAGGCTTTTGGTGGCATTGTATATGAGTTTGAAGAACTTTGGTCACCACACATTGATTATAATTGATGTCTTGAAAAACTTAGACCTGGATATCCAATGCTTTAATTTCTGCCTTTCCAACCGTAATAGTTTCTACATTTTTAGGGAGCATTTCAAGTTCAGCCAACGACTTCCAACTCCTTCCTTCACCAAACAAATCTTAGAATTCTATAGGATTGCGCCTTACCAATTCACTCACAATGGCATCGCCAGTAAGGTTACTAACGAGCTTTTCTATGTTGTTTACAAGAGAATGCCTTTTATGACTGAGTTTACGCAGTTTTAGGCTTCAAGGATCTCGCAACAATTATATTTTTTGGACTATAAATCAACAGTAATATCCTCCTTAAACAGAGCTTCTAGGATCACTTAGTATTCAAATGGGGGCCTGGCTGAACGCTAAGGATATCCGCAAAAACAAAAATCTCCCATTACTTGCACTTTGAGCCCTAGCTACCACTTGCTTTGGGAATGCCAAGAAGATTTCCACTTAAATAGGAGAAAATTCAAAAGAAAATGGCTATATGGATGCCATGTATGGCTGATCTTAAGTTAAATAGGCTCGTCAACCTTTTAAGCTACTCATAAATCTTAGGAAGCAACGTAGTGTTATTATAACTTTTCCGGCTTTTAACTTTAATTTCCGCTTACCCTCTCATTTTCTTCTCAGTGGAAACTTGTGCTAACAACCTCGATCTCCCTCAAGAGGAGAACATTAAAGAAGAGAAATTTAGGAAGAAGAAGGCAAAGCCTTTAATGATCAGGTTCACCCCTAAAACTTAAGGAAAGCTTGGAACAAGCTGATGAAGGACAAGGAAAGGGACATGAATTGATAAGGCCGCAAGCACATGGTGGTATTGTAGCAAATCAAGGTCGATCTCATAGAGACTACGTTGATCTATTGGGTTATGTTTCATCAAGGTAGGCTGAGCGAATCAATACTTAATGTTAAAATTAAACAAATCTATTATCTAATCTAATGGATAAATAATCAAAGAATTTAATCAAATCAAGTAATTTTTCGGCCCAAGAATTAATCAAGTGCTTTTTCTTTAGATGGGTCATTCCAAAACTGATAATCGATTTATCAAACCCCTCTTTCAAGGTGGAATGAAATTCTTAAATCTAATCAATTACCATTTCTCAAGGGTTTTTAATTAATCTAAGATCATTAAGAACATGATTATCAAATTTAGGGGTTTCTTGAATGGTGCATCTTTCTCAAGATCTCACACATGTAAGTCGAATCTTAGTTTTTCGACATTTAGTTTCACCTTTCAGTTATTCACCAAATGTCTAAAACAAGTAACAAATTGATCAGATTTCTTACTAGCAATTCAACATCTAAGATTCAATAGAAAAAAATTCGACAAATGCAAAGCACTTTTAGACCAAACAAAAATTGATTCATTCACAAGAATTCAACTCATTTCCAAGATTAACAATCCAAAAATTAACATAAAAATCAATAACAATCTGGAAGCATAAAAATCTAAAGAGAAAAGAGAAGAGAAGGGAGAGGAATTGCTCAGTCGATGCGCGCTTGAACCGTCATTGCAAGCCCGATCCAGAATCCTTGCAATCTTCACCTACGCTTGCTCTTAACTCTCTCTAAATCTAAATCCTAATCTAGATAGTGGATTATAGAGAGTGGTATGGGATGAGATGATGGGAAATGAGGTTGAGAAGCACCCCTTTTATAGTAAAATTCCCGGAAGCCAAACAGCCGCGTGTAATAATGGAATTAAAACTGTTAGGAAGTTGAAAAGTTGTGAGAAAACAAAAAGCCTTGCAGAAAATGAAGACACCACGAACTGTGGCCACCACCACGGATAGATCGTGGTGGTCATTGCCTCGGTGTTCTCTTATTCTTCTCTTTCTTCCATGGGCATGTTGACTGGGGGCGCCCCATGGTGGGTCATAAGGATGGCTTTTAAGGGTGAATTCTTAATTTAAAAAAAGTCTCAAAACCTGCAAAAGTCATCAAAGCACTATACCCAAGGGTAAAATGGGGTTTTTGGGTAAAACGTAAGCATAAAACTTATAAATCCGCTAAAAACGCATCAAAATGACCTTAAAATGATATGCTCTATGGGTAGTTATCAAACTCCCCCATGCGTGAATGGTTGCTTGTCCTCAAGTAAACACTAGAGAAAACAGACGAGGGGAGATTTATGCAGGACTCAAAACACAACAACCTCCTTAAAGTATGCAAGTCATAGCATATCACAAGTACGAATAACAAGCAATGGCAACCCCAAATAGCGCACAAGTCATTTCAAAATTAGGAGAAGAAGAAGGTTTTCGAAAAAGTACGAGACCACAAGCTTGATATCAAACTTGATCACCCCCAATGAACCACAAAGCACATCATGCAAGCACATGGATTTGATTAGAGCCAAATAAACATGTAGAACCTCCCTTTTAGGAAATATAAAACACTCCCGCTTATATGTTTGAAATATAGCATAGGTTTATGATAAGTGGTTAATATGTATATCATTTTAGGGCTATTTTGTGTTGTTTTTAGGAGAATATTGTGCTTTAAGTTGTTATTTACTCTCATATTCTTGATTTATGCTTGGCTATAGTTGTTTGATGTGTTTTGTAGGATTTTTAGCCTTATTACCCAACTTTTGCCCTTTAATGGCTGTATTTTGACCTCCCCCACGGTCATCCATGTTATTCCACGCTCGTAGAGCAAAGAATGAGCAAAAATCCGGTTCTAGCATAGACTACGGTTGGACCGTGGTGCACCTTACGGACCATTGTGAGCCTATGACTGCTGCCTCTCGTTTTTCCTCGCCTGTGTGGCTGAGATTGACCGAGCCTATCTATAAAAAGCAATGTTCTGTAAGCAGTAAAGGGAATCCAAGATCAAGGAAAGCAAAAGTATAGAGTAGTGCAGGTTAGTGCTTTAGTTTTCTTTCTCAAATTTTCTAGTTTTTAGTTTGGTTATTGTATTTGTGTGAGTCTTGAGTACAAGAGTTTGTTCTTGAGGTGGTTCTGAAGCCCTTGGTTGAAGGCCATCTCAGTCAATCCCCTTCTCGCTCAGATTTTACCAATTGTTGGTAGTTTGTTAATCTTTTATCATGTCTTAGTAGTTTTCTTTAGTCTAGGGATCTAGTAGTTTATGGAAGTGTTGTTAGATCATGTTTTAACCTATACAATTGTGCTTATTTTCATGATTGGTTTGATTTCGTTTTGTCAAGTGCTTGGATTGTTGTGAGTTGAGTTTTGGCTGAAATTTGCTTGCACTCTTGAAACAATCGAGTGAAAAATTAAAAGATGATACTTGTTTATTGGACTGCTTAATTAGACCTACCGTAACTTCATCTCGAAAGAGAGATTTGTATGTTAGGAAGGCTAGTAAATAATCGAAGATATTAAATTTAAATTAAGGTAAATTAGTTTGAAAGAACGACTTTTGCTTAGTTTAGGCAAATTTAGTTGATTTCGAAAGAATAGACTGAGTTTTGAAGAGATTACAATTCCTCAAATTTAACCAATTAGAAGACAGCACATGTTCATTATTTTTGATCCAATTTCCTTTTACAATTACGAGAATTCCTAGACGTTTTTCCCTTATTGATTTAGATAAGTTTATTTGCTATTGTTACATCGAATTCACTTGAACCAGAATTTTACTTAGTATATTCTAATAGGCAAGACTCAGTCAGTTACAATTAGTTCTTGAGAAACAGTATCTTTTATCTATACGACGACTATCCGTGCGCTTGTGGTAGTATGATCAAATTTTTGGCACCGTTGCTGGGGACTAAAACTGTTAATTATTTAGTTAGTCTCACAAAAGTGACTAAGTTTTTTATTGTTATTTTTTATTCTTTTTCTTTCTTTGCTAGTTTAAATTGTACTGGTAGTGTTGGTGAAAGTGCTTGCAGGAATTTTTCTTAGTTTATACGAAGTCCATTCTTGTACGAACCCAATCCAGAGTGAAAGGACTTTTCGCTTAAAGAGGAAAAAGTAAAGGATTGAAGAGCAAAGACGTGAGGTAAGAAGGAATTCAAACATGGCAGAAGGTGACCAAGGAAGGACTCTTCGTGATTTTATTACCCCAGGAGTCTAGGGGATCGCCTCAAGCATTGCTCGCCCCACTGTTGATGCCAACAACTTCGCACTCCAATAGGCACTCATTTCCATGATGCAACAATCTCAGTTCGGCGGAACTCCCTTGGAAGATCCAAATCTACACCTGTCGGTTTTTTTAGAGGTGTGTGATACACTGAAATTAAATGGAGTCTCTAGTGATGCGATTCAACTACACTTATTCCCTTTCTCATTGAGGGATAAAGTGAAGGCTTGGTCGCACTCCTTGCCATTTGGATGCATTACCATCTGGGATGAGTTAACAAGAGCTTTCCTCACTAAGTTCTTCCCTCCAAGCAAAACAGCGAGCCTAAGGAATCAGATCACCAACTTTTTGCAAAGAGATGATGAGACGCTCTATGAAGCTTGAGAGTGTTTTAAAGATCTGTTACGTTTATGCCCCCATCATGGTCTTCAGCATTGGATGATAATCTAAGCCTTTTGTAATGGTGTCGCCCAATCTATAAATCCACTATTGATGCGGCAGCAGGAGGAACTCTGATAAGCAAGACTAAGGATGAAGCCTATAATCTGATCGAGGAGATGCACTTAACAACTTCTAATGGTCCGCCGAATGAACCCAACCCAAGTAGGTTCGAGGGAAGTATGAAGTTGATGCAATTACTTTACTTTCTACTAAAGTAGATGCCATGACTCATAGACTGGACCAAATGAATGGTAATGCTGTAAACTCTAGTGCCCCTTCCCCTTGTGAAATTTGTGGTTCAATTGAGCATATAACTCTGAATTGTCAAGTTAGGAGTCCTTTTTCCCATGATCCTAATGAAGTTAATTATGTTCAAAATTTTAACCCGAGACCGACCAATGACCCTTACTCTAATACCTATAATCCGGATAGGAAAAATCATCCGAATGTTTCTTATAGGTCGAATCCGAACATTGTGACTATACCCCCTATGAATGCTAGAGTACCCCCTGGTTTTCAAGGACCCCCATTCCCTTTCTAGATGCCCTAAAAGTCTAATTTAGAGGTAATGATGGAAAATATGCTTATGACACAACAAAAATAGGATGAGTATATTAATCAATTAGCCTCAAAGGTTGATGTGCTTACGACTCATAATAGGATGCTAGAAGCCCAAGTTGCCCAGAAAGCCACTTTTTCATCTATGCCCTTAGATAGACTTCCTAGTAAGCTTAAGCTTATTCCAAGGGAGCAATGCAATGCAATGCAATGCTTTTAAGAGGAGGGAAACAACTAGAAGGTCCTAAGTAGGTCACAATAATAAGTCTTCGCATGATAAGAATGAGCATGTCGAGAATGTTGAGAAATAAATATCTTCACCCTCTAAGGAAGTAATTGATAATGCCGTGCATAAGCCTGATGAGGTTCCTAAGGATCCTAAGATCACCTTTCCAAAGCCTTACACCCCACCTTCACCATTTCCTCAAAGGATGGTTAAGGCAAAACTTAATATGCAATTTGAAAAGTTTTTAGACGTCCTTAAGAAACTCTATATAAACATACCATTTACTGAAGCTTTGACCAAATGCCTTCATATGCTAAATTTTTGAAAGAAATTTTGTCTAACAAACGAAAGCTAGAAGAACATGAGACTATAGCTTTGACTGAGGAGTGCAGTGTAGCAATTCAAAATAAGCTTCCAGCTAAGTTAAAGGATCCCGATAATTTTTCAATTCCATGCCTGACAGGGAATATGCCTATAAACCGTGCTTTATGTGATTTAGGGTCAAGCATAAGCTTGATGCCCCTTTCTCTATGTGAAAAATTAGAATTAGGAGAGCTAAGACCAACTATTATCTCCTTGCAATTAGCGGACCGTTCTATAAAATAACCTGTGTGTATTTTGGAAGATGTCCCAATAAAAGTAGGGGATTTATACGTGTCGGTAGACTTTGCAATTCTGGAAATTGAAGAGGATACACTGACCCCAATCATTCTTGGGAGGCCATTCTTGGCCACCGCAGGGTGCCGCATCGATGTGAAAAATGGTACACTAACTTTTGATGTGGGTGATGTTCATGTGGAATTTAATTTACTAAAAGCTGCTAAGTTTCCTTATATTTCTGATGAATGTAATAAGATTGATGTGGTTGATGGTTTAATACAGGAAACCGCATCTAACATTAATTCTAACGATCCACTTGAGCACTTAATATTGAATAATAGCACTATTGAGGATGAAAACTCCGAAGTTGCCGAGTGTGCTCAATTGCTAGAAGCCTCTCCACCAATTCCGCCTTCCCTTACTAAGGTGGAATTATTACAAGATGAAAGCAAGCCCTCATCTGATGAGGTGAAAGCTCTCGAGGTAGAGTTAAAACCTTTTCCTTCATCACTGAGGTATGAATTTCTTAGACTAAAATCTACATATCCTGTGATTGTAAATGCAAATTTGAATGCTACTCAAATTGACTCTTTGCTTAGAGTGCTTTGGAAGCATCGTAAAGCCATGGGATACACCCTGAATGACTTAAAAGGGATTCATCCTTCGTTGTGTATGCATCGAGTCTTAATGGAAGATGACCATAAGCCTTTAATTGAACACCAAAGAAGATTAAACCCTAGCATGCAAGAGGTGGTTAAAAAGGAAATTTTGAAGTTGCTTAAAGCCGGCATTATCTACCCTATCTCAGATAGTGCATGGGTAAGCCCGATCCATGTTGTACCTAAGAAAGGAGGGATGACTGTTTTCAAAAATAAGAATAATGAGCTAATTCCTACTAGGACTGTTATAGGATGGCGTATGTGCATTGATTATCGAAAATTGAATAAAGCCACCAGTAAAGACCATTTTTCCCTTCCATTCATTGACCAAATGCTTGAACAATTGGCAAGGAATTCATCTTTTTTCTACTTAGATGGATATTCGGGTTTTTTCAAATCCCTATCCACCCAAATGACCATGAAAAGACTACCTTTACAAGTCCATATGACACGTATGCTTATAGACGAATGCTATTTGGATTATGCAATGCCCCCGCCAAATTTCAACATTGCATGATGGCTATCTTTTTAGATTTTATAGAGGACATAATGGAAGTCTTTATGGATGATTTTTCTGTGTATGGTACAACGTATGACTATTGCTTGGCTAACTTATCTAAGGTTTTATAAAGATGTGAAGATGTGAATTTGGTCTTGAATTAGGAGAAATGTAATTTTGTGGTGCAAGAGAGAGTTGTCCTTGGTCATGTTGTTTCTAACAAAGGCATTGAAGTTGGCAAAGCAAAGGTGAAGGTGATGGAAAAATTGTCGCCAATAACCTCTGTAAAAGGTGTGAGAAGTTTTCTCGGACATGTCGGTTTTTACCGATGATTCATAAAAGATTATTCAAAGATTGCAAGACCTCTCACCCAATGGCTTGTTAAGGATGTGCCTTTTGAGTTTAACGAAGAATGGTTAAGCGCTTTTCACAGATTAAAAGAGACATTAATCACTGCCCCAATAATGCAAGCTCCAGATTGGGAGCTGCATTTTGAAGTAATATGCGATACAAGTAACTATGCAATGGGCGTTGTTCTAGGTTGGCGAAAGGGCAATAAACCATATGCTATATATTATGCAAGCCGCACTCTTGATGAGGCTCAAGTGAATTATGCCACGACTGAAAAGGAGTCGTTAGCAGTTGTCTTTGCCCTGGAAAAATTTCGATCCTATTTGATCAATTCCAAGGTCATCATTTTCACGGATCATGCCGCTTTGAAACATTTAATGAAGAAATCCGATTCCAAACCTTGACTCATTTGATGGGTCCTCTTTCTTCAAATTCAATTTAGAAATCAAAGATAAAGCTGGGTTGGTGAATGTACTTGCTGATCATCTAACTCGCTTAGGCCCAAAGACCACTCCTAGTGAAGTGCTTCACAGTGATGATTCTTTACCCGATGAGCAGTTATTAGCTATATCCTAACAAACTGCCCCATGGTATGCTGATATGGTGAACTTCAAGGTGTGCGGCGTGTTACCTCCAGGATTATCCTATCAACAAAAAAGGAAGTTCTTTACCAATGCCAAATACTATGTGTGGGAAGAACCTTTCTTTTACAAGCTATGTGGAGAAGGGATTTATAGAAGATGCTTGCCTGAAGATGGGGTCCATAGTGTCTTACAGCACTGCCATGCTTGAACCTATGGTAGCCACTTTGGGCCAGATAAAACCATTGTAAAAGTACTCCAAGCAGGTTTCTATTAGCCTACGCTCTTAAAGATGCAGGGAAATTTGTTATGACCTGTGATAGATGTCAGCGAGCAAGGAACATTTCTAAGAGGCATGAGATGCCTCAAAGTGGGATACTCGAAGTAGAGTTGTTTGATGTATAGGGAATCGACTTCATAGGTCCTTTTCCTCCTTCCCATAACAACCTTTACATTCTTGTGGCGATTGACTATGTTTCTAAGTGGGTGGAAGCCATTGTATCCCCGAAAAATGATTCCAAGGTTGTCCTCAAATTTTTGAAGAAAGATATTTTCACACGATTTGACACACCAAGAGCTCTTCTAAGTGACAATGACACACATTTTTGCAACAAGGCTCTTGAGTCACTTTTAAAAAAATATGGGATATTTCATAAGGTCGCTATGCCTTATCATCCCCAAACAAGTGTGCAGGTGGAACTCTCGAATAGATAATTGAAAAGCATATTGGAGAAAACGGTGGATTGGCCTCGCAAAGATTGGTCCTTAAAGCTTGATAATGCTCTTTGAGCATACCGAACCGCTTACAAGACTCCTTTAGGCACCACTCCATACTGGTTAGTATTTGAAAAATCTTGTCACTTACCAGTGGAAATGGAACATAAGGCCTATTGGGCTATGAGGACACTCAATTTTGATCTTAAAGCGGTCGGAGAACAGAGATTCCTGCAACTAAACAAGCTCGACGAACTACGGTTGGAGGCTTATGAAAATTCATGTATTTATAAAGAGCGAACTAAGAAATGGCACGACAAACATATTATGATGAAGCATTTCGAAAAAGGTGATACGATCCTCCTATTCAACTCAAGGTTGAGATTGTTTCCAAGTAAACTGAAATCTCGATGGTTAGGACCATTCACCATCACTAAAGTTCAACCCAGTGGAGCAGTGGAGATATAGAGTGAGTCTACCGGAAGTTTTACAGTCAATGAATAGCGATTAAAGTCATATCTGGTAGGACAACCAATTGACAAAGCGAATGTTCACATGCTAACTGATCCTATTCAACCATAGAAGAAGGGTCAAGTGCAGAAAGTTTCTGGGTAATTTCTGACCCCATCCTCCTCCACCTCCTCCTCTCTGATCTTGTTTTATACTACTCCCCTTCCCCCTTTTTTTTAATTATGCGCCCACATTTAGGGCAATGTGTGATTCAAGCATGTGGGAGTTAGTCACTATATTTGGCATCTGATGCTTGTTTCTGTTTGGTGTGTTTTTGCTTTATATATGTTTTTAGTAGTAGTTTTTGTAGTTTTTGATTGATTTAGTTTTGTTTTAAAAGAGCATTTAGTTTTCTTCTAGGTTGCATTTTAGTTTCTTTCTTTTATTAGTTTCTTTTGCATTTTAGTTTGCATTGTTTGTAGGAGCATGCATAAAAAAAACTAAAAAGTGAAAAAAACACAAACAACAAAAAAGGAAAAAAAAATCTCGAATGATGATGTCTATAGATTTGGTAACTTTCTATGGTTAGTTTGATCCTTTGATGCGAAATGATGTTTCCCATAAGTCTTTGCAAGACTTTGGCATGTGTTTAGTAGTGAGCTAGTTTTGACTTTGGTAGATGTCCTGTGAGACTTTGAACCTTTAAAAACTATTTATCATTATTGGTCTCATATTTTCTTTCATGTGTGGCTCTTCCTTGAGGTCATTTCTCTAGAACTTGCTTAGATTCTCATTCAAGATCACATTTCGCATATACATTTAGGTAATATGATTGAGGCAATTCTTTCTTTGATTTGTTTAAACCCCACGGCCAAATAGCCACCCTGGTTGTGTCTTGTATCCCTTGTTTTCCCTTTTAAGCCTCTATCTATTTTTCTTAATTTGAATCTCCTATTATAACCCCTGGCCAAATACTTGTCTTACCCTTAAGCCAAGGCTAGAGGAGTGTTCTATTCTTTTGCATCAAGTTTGATAGGGCGTTAGTAAGATGGAATGATATCTTATAGTGTAATTTGGTTGTTTGGTGCAGGGTTGTGAGATATTTATTAATCCCTTATTTTATTGGACAAAATTTAGAGAAGAGTTGGAATTTAAAGTTCGTTATGGATTTCTCCCTTGGCTATCCCTTCAAAAAAAATAGTAAGTGCTTACGGAAAAAAAAAAAAACACAAAAACAGAACAAATTTAAAAAAAAAAAAGAAAAAATTGAAAGAAAAAAAATCGAGGAAAGGGGTTAGCCTTGTTGGGAATGCAAGTTATTTGTGATTTTTGGCTCTTTCTCCCTTCATTTGGGGATTTATTATGGATTGATAAGGTTTAAGAAGGATGTTGTTTGATGCATTGGAATTGTATAGCTCCTAGTCTTTGGCCTTTAGCTCCTCATTTCTAAACACATTTGGTCCCCTCTTACCTTTACCCTTAGCCCCATTACAACTCTATTAAAGTCCTTATGATTATCCAATGTGTTTGTATTTTCAGTGATGGCAAATTTGAAAATCTTGTTAAGCTTATGGTTGATCTGCATCTAAGGTTGAGATTTGAGAGAACCTTCATAAATATATACATTTCAGACACATGAGTGCTGAGTACCACATAACTATAGTGAGATTCTACCGACCTCACTAGTTTCACTTGTTCCATATGTCGAAGGATTATATTTGACAATTTGGGGGAGTTTTCTTTTGAGTTTGACATTTTGATTTATTAAAAAAGTTTTCGAAAATTTCATTGCCTATTCTATTTGTTAATGATTTTTTATGTCTTTTTGGGCTATCTTTGGATCAACTTTGCCATTTAAATATTCCTTATATCTATCCTGAGGAGGCTGTGTACACTTTTAGTCTTTGCATTGCTTGAGGACAAGCAACAATTTAAATATGGGGGAGTTTGATAAGTGCTTAATATGTATATTATTTTAAGACTATTTTCTATCATTTTAGGAGAATATTATGCATTAAGTTGTTATTTACTCTTTTATTCTCAATTTATGCTTGGGTATAGTTGTTTGATGTATTTTGCAGGATTTTTAGCTATATTACCCAGCATTCTCCCTTCAATGGCTGTATTTTGACCTCCGTTACAGTCATCCATGTTATGCCACACCCGTAGAGCAAAGAATGAGCAAAAACCTGGTTCCAGCACAGACCACGGTTGGACCGTGGTGCACCCCATGGACTGTGGCGAGCCTGTAACAGCTACCTATCCGCTTTCCATTGGCTGTGTGGCTGAGATTGACCGAGCCTATCAATAAAAAGTGACATTCTATAACCAGTAAAGGGCATCCAAGATAAAGCAAAGTAAAAGGATAGAGTAGTGTAGGTTACTGCTTTAGTTTTCTTTCTCAAATTTTGTAGTTTTTAGTTTGGTTAGTGTATTGGCGTGCTCCTTGAGTGCGAGAGTTTGCTCTTGAGGTGGTTCCGAAGCCCTTGGTTGAAGCCCATCTCAGTCAATCCCCTTCTCGCTCAGATTTCACCAATCGTTGGTTAGTTTGCTAATCTTTTATCATGTCTGAATAGTTTTTTTTAGTCTAGGGATTTAGTAGTTTGTAGAGGTGTTGTTGGATCATGTTTTAATCTATACAATTGTGCTTATTTTTATAATTGGTTTGATTTCATTTTGTCAAGTGCTTGGATTGCTGTGAGTTGATTTTTGGCCAAAATTTGCTTGCACTCTTGAAACAATCGAATGAAAAACTGAAAGGTGACATTTGGTTGTTGGACTGCTTGATTAGACTTAATGTAACTTCATCTCGAATGAGAGATATGTATGTTAGGAGGGCTAGTAAGCAATGGAAGATATTAAACTTGAATTAAGGCAAATTAGTTTGAAAGAACGACTTTTGCTTAGTTTAGGCAAACATAGTTGATTTCGAAAGAATAGACTGAGTTTTTGAAGAGATTATAATTCCTTGAATTTAACCAATTAAAAGAAAGCACATGTTCATTATTTTTGATCCAATTTCCTTTTACAACTACGACAATTCCTAGACGTTTTTCCCTTATTGATTTAGATAAGTTTATTTGCTATTGTTAAATCGAATCCACTTCAACCAGAATTTTACTTGGCACATTATGATAGGTAAGACTCAGTAAGTTACAATCAGTTCCTGAGGAACGATATCTTTTATCTATACTATGACTATCTATGTGCTTGCGGTAGTATGATCAGTTCACTCAAACTCATTCCAAAGATACAATCTACCATAGGCTTGCAAAGACTCTCAAATTCTCCATCATTAAAAATGTAATGTGCATAAGACAATCAAAACGACTTTACTTGGGTTATAATGTGGGCTAGAAGGGTTAAGGGAAAGGAGTGGACAAATGCATTTGGGACAATATAGAGGTACTTAGCCAAGTGACTAGGGAGCAACCAACAAAGCACCAAGAAACCATGAAGTTCGTCAACACTCCAAACCTCAACAATACAATGAACATATCCCAATGAATCAAATAGGAAGTGAGTTAACAAAGAAAGGAACACAAGCTAATTATGTATCCAATGCCAAACAACTTAGTTAATTTCTTTTTTTATTTTCTCTTTTTGTTTGCTTTTTTTTTGCAACATGACTTGATCTTCCTTTTTTTTCTTTTTCTTCCACATAACTTTTTTTCCATTTTACCTTTTTTATCTGGGAAT
The DNA here is from genome assembly GCA_029747015.1 of Carnegiea gigantea. Taxonomy (NCBI): domain Eukaryota; kingdom Viridiplantae; phylum Streptophyta; class Magnoliopsida; order Caryophyllales; family Cactaceae; genus Carnegiea; species Carnegiea gigantea. The sequence continues at coordinate 1,059,713 of JAKOGI010000106.1, read as the reverse complement.
TGAAATGAAAATTGCAATTATTGAAAGGCCACCTGAAACTCAATCATGTATACATACACAACCCAAGCAGGAGGGAACCAAAGAAAATGTTCAATGACATCAATCCCTCAACAAACCAACATAGCATAGCCACCTTAAACTCAATCATCTCCAAAATCACCTAGTACATAGATGAAGTGATGCTCCATAGACTTGGTTTAAAGGTAGAAATATATGTTTGGCCAAGAGCTAATATGAAGGGATTACAACAAAGGCGAATATAAGCTCAAAAGGGCTAATAAAGCGGAAAAAAATGTAATACAAGGGTAGACTATTTGGCTATATGGCTAAAATATTTAACAACAATAAATGCCGCTATTATATCATTAACTATGCACATGCTGATGTGGTTTTCAACAAATGTGAAGGCAAGTTCTAGAGATGTAACATGAAAGAGTCACACGCATGAAAGAAATATGAGACTAAACATAATGAATTAGTCCATAAGGCTCAAAATCTCACGGGACATCCACCAAAGTCTCAATTATTTCATAAAATGACTCCTATGTACAAGCATTAGAGCTAACAACTCTAAGGATAAAATAGTTCTCAATCAAAACAAGGATCAAACCAAGAAATATTCACAAGACCTTTAAAAATTTTTGCATCAAAAGGGATTACACATCAAAAGTTACTCAAGCGTATAAAAGCTATTTTGCCTAAACAAAAGCATCATTGGAGGTTAACTCAAATGAATCCACACCATCGCTACATACAATCCTATGTGTAATCTAAAAATCAACTAAATGCAACACACTAATGCAAACAAAAAAAAAACCTAAAACTTCATTCTCTAACAAGTATGCAAGCTAATAACCGAAATAGAAAACATAGAAACTACCCTTCCCCCATGCTTAGATAAAGCATTATTGTTCAAAGGAAAGAAAGTAAGAGAAGAAAAAGGAAACAAAACATAACAATCTCACCAGGTTGAGTGCTAAGTGCACCCAAGCTAAGGGCTCCTCGCTAACGAGCCAAACGGAGCATCAGCCACTCCATCACAACTTCAAGGCTTGGTCCATCAAATCAAACATAGTCAAAGCCCACAAAAGCTTGTCAAATACCGCAACATGGGGCTCACAAGCTTGGATATAAGAGAGCATGGAGATGAACATAACAAAGAAAGTTAGTGCTCTCTTTGATAAACCGAATGCCATAGAAAAATCAAAAGAGAAATCAAAGAAAGTATTCCACATAATTTTTCTAGGTGCATCCACTAAGTACATGTAATATGGGCCAAGGGAGACATTATTCCCACTAAAGTAACCTAGGGACATAAAATTATCAACATTGCCACCAAGCATGTTGAACATGTTTTCCTCATAGCCCAAATCATTATTAGCATCTAGGATTATCAATGGGCATATCGATGTGATACTTGGGGAAGGAGAGGGTTGTAAACACATAGGGGAAACATGGGAATGATCAAGAGGATTGGGGAGAACAATATCATCAAAACTAAGGTTAGGAGACTCCTTATGCAAAAACACATCACATGACCCCTCCAAAGGAGTCTTATCTAAATCATACACTTTATCTAAAATATCTTTCGACTTAAAATATGCACCAGTTACATCAAACCTAGCATCAAACCCAATAGGCTCATCCATCCTGAGCCCCTGCACTGAGGTAAAGGAAAGGATGAATCGGGTAAGGTCAGGACAATATCAGTTACATCAAACGTAGCATGCATGATAAGGACATGAATTAATATCATAGTTGGAAGAATTACACAAGTTACACCAAAAAGGGGCATAATAAGATCTAGAATAAAATGCACAAGATTAGAGAATGAATATCTAGAAACACAACTAGCCTTCTCAAACTCAAATGAATCCTAAGCAATCCACTCAAGCAAATATCATGCATCGTCAACACTTTTACCATGAAAATCTCAATATTCTAAAAGAGCTCGAGTTTTACTATTCACAGCCTCATCAATAATGTCCAAAATTTCCCATATACCCATACAGTAACCACATTGAGCAAGAAAGGTATTTAATCGCCTAAAATACCTCTAAAATAATTCATGCTCGAATTGGGGAAAATGAAGAATGGCCATTGTTTTTTTTTTAATCTTTCAAAATTTTTTTTATTGTTTTTGGTTTTTTTTTTTTTGAAGAAAAACAAAATGCTTAGCCAAACCTATTGAGAAAAACTCGATATCCAACACTAGTCCCTGGCAATGGCGTCAAAAACTTGACAAGGTTGCAAGCGCACGGTGGCATTGTAGCAAATCAAGATCGATGCCACAGAGACTTGGTTGATCTATTGGGTTATATTCCGTCAAGATAGGCTAAGCGAATCAACACTTGATATTGAAATTAAACTAATCTATTATCTATCTAATCGATAATAATCAAGGAATTTAATCAAATCAAGCAATTTTCCGATCCAAGAATTAATTAAACGCCTTTTCTTTAGATGGGTAATTCTAAAACCGATAATTGATTTATCAAACCCCTCTTTCAAGGTGGAATGAAATTCTTCAATCTAATCAACTACCATTTCTCAAGAGTTTTTTATTAATCTACGATTATTAAGAACGCGATTATGAAATTTAGGGGTTTCTTGAACGGTGAGTCTTTCTCAAGATCCCACAAATGTAAGTCGAATCTTAGTTTTCCAACATTTAGTTTCACCTTTCAGTTCTTCACCAAATATCTAAAAAAGCAAGAAATTGATCAAGTTTCTTACTAACAATTCAGCATCTAAGATTCAATAGAATAAATCTAATAAATCCAAAGCACTTTTAGACCAAAACAAGAATTGATTCATTCATAAGAATTCAACTCAATTCCAAGATTAACAATCCAAAAATTAAGATAAAAATCAACAATAATCTGAAAATATAAAAATCTAAAGAGAAAAGAGAGGAGAAGGGAGAGGAATTGCTCAGCTTATGCACGCTTGAACCGTCATTCCAAACCTGATCTGGAATCCTTGCAATCTTCACCTTCGCTTGCTCTGAACTCTCTCTAAATCTAAACCCTAATCTAGATAGTGGATCATGGAGAATGGTATGGGATGTGACGATAGGAAATGAGGTTGAGAAGCACCCTTTTTATAGTGAAATTCCTGAAAGCCAAACAGCCACGCGTAATAATATAATTAAAACTACCAGGAAGTCGAACAGTTAGGAGAAAACAAAAGCCTCACGGGAAATGAAGACACCATGGACCATGGCCACCACCATGGGCAAACCGTGGTGGTCACTGGCTCGGTGTTCTCTTATTCTTCTCTTTCTTCCGCCGGCATAGTGACTGGGGGCTCCCCTGGTGAGTGATGAGGATAACTTCTAAGGGTCAATTCTAGATTAAAAAAGGTCTCAAATCCTGGAAAAGTCATCAAAGTACTATACCCAAGCATAAAATTGGGTTTTTGGGGTAAAAACTAAGCATAAAACTTATAAATCCCCTAAAAATGCATCAAAATGACCCTAAAATGATATGCTCTGTGGAAACCTATCATAAAACCCATCAAACCATGCACGAAATAAAAGAATCTCCCTATTGCCAATAAGGAAGGGAAACTCCATAGTAGCTGCATCCATCTTAGTGAGGGTGAGTTGGTAGTGGAACGCTTTCTTCTCACTGAAGAGGCTAGCACAGCTGAGAACCAACTTTTTGAAGGTAAGAAAATAGGTTCTTCTAGTATGGAAAAAAGACAATGGCCAAGAAATTCCAAACTTATATGGCTGGAGCTAAGGATACTTCCCATCTAGAGGTGGAGGAATAATCCCCATGATTATCACTCCCATCAACACCTTTCCCCTAGCTACCCAGGTAAGCTGAGGGAAATTAGGGGTATTTCTTTTAGGATTAGCGATGACGCTAGGAGAATTGCCCCATGATGCCCTTTTAAACATTGTCGAGGGTTCTTCTAAGGGTTCCTTCATTAATCCAATTATTAAGGGCCTTCTTCCGAGGACGCCTCGCATTCTTTTAGAACAACGTGCAATAAGAGGGCAAAGGAGCGAAAAACTAAATGAAATCTCCCCCATGAAGGCCGTTATTCCTATTGCTTGCTTTATGCTAATGAAAAAAAGAGAGATACCCCCCCAACTAAACACCAAACTCCCTCACTAAGCAATGAGCCGAGGGAATCTCGAAGGCAAGGGACTTTTAGTCCTAAATTATCAACAAAGGAAGCAAAAAATACCTTTGCCTTCTTTCAAAAGAGAGGCTCGAGAAAGCCACTTCTAAAGAATTTATAAGACCATCACTTCTTTTCCTTGCCTTAAAACTCTAGGTTATTGCTGGGAAGTTGTAGCCTGATGCTTTTGCTCCTCTTTCTGAGTTGGAGTCTAGCAAGGCTTAGAATGCCCTTATAAATGTCCAACTTTAGGAATCTTAGGAGGGTTTAAGGAGAGTCCAAGATGGGAGTGAGGGTGTGAATGAGAAGCCAGAGAGAAAGCATGATACTGCTCATTTCTATAAAGAGGATGTGACCAAGACTTTAGCTAGTGAACATTCGAATGTTCTAAAGTGAACAGAAGCTAAGATGAGTCCCAAAAAAAAAAAAAACAATCCAAAGGGATAATGGTTGATTGGCCAGCTGTTAACTCCTGTATCAAAAGTTTGTATCATGATTTTATTTATTTAATAAAGTTTTGTGAATTTAATTATCGTCTGTCTTCCTTAGCAGAATTCTTATTCTTCTCAAGCATTGATCCAACCTTATGGAATTTATGTTGTCAATTCCTAGTTAAATTTCTTGATTTTTTCTTAGGAATTTTGTTCCTCATAATGTACAAGTCTTAATTTAGCCTATTGGAATTAAAAATGACTTCTTGACTGAATTTAATGACCTAGCTTAGTAATTTATTATGCTTTTCCACCTAATGACATCATTCAAACTTAAATTAAATGATTCATAATACAAAATTAAATATGAAGGGAATGTAAACACTACTTTAATAATACTACTAGAATTTAAAGTATTAGTCCTTAGGAGATGCAAAGTTCTCTGCCTGTTTACGAGACTTAAGTAATTCTTACACAGAAACTAAAACCATCTTATAGTTTATGCATAGTAGCGTATGATGTTATCCATTTGCTAAGTGTTTAGAACCTCTTTGTCCCTATGGTGAGAAGTTTATTGGTAGCCATATAGACTTCTTTTTTGATAGTGTATAGTCCTTCCCAATTTGGTTCCAAGTTATCTGGATGTTTTCTACCCACTTTCATGCTTCCAAGGACTATGTCACAAGGCTTTAGGGGTTGATGACTCATCCTTTTATTGTACACCCTAATGATTTCAGCCTTGCATAGTTCTATTCTCATTGCAGCTTTTCCCTTATTTTCGATAATCAACCCAGGGCTTCAACTTGTGCCCCTTCATTTTGTGCTGGCACATATGTTTGTAAACTTAGATAGGTTACACACCATATGTGAGCATAAAGGTTGTGTAACCAGTGGAGGTCTTAACAGTTGTCCTCAAAGACCATAAGATGCTTAGTAGCTCTTCCACCTATGCCCGTTTGGCTCCCTTAGTTTTCTTCCTCAGGGCCTGGATTATCTGCTTGTTAGCGGCTTCTAGTTGTCAATTAGAATGAGGCCTTGCAACTAAAATGTTATGGATGGTAATTCCTGACCGCTTGCAATATTCCTTTATCCTTTTTGCTATGAATTCCTTCTATTGTCCACAGTGATAAATCAAATCCAAATCTTCTGATCACATCTTTCTATAGAAAGCCTATGATGTTTTGTTCTGTCATAGTTGCAACTAGCTCAGTTTTTATCGACTTTATAAAGTAGTCTACTACTGTAAATATGAACTTTATTTATCTTTATGCTTATGGAAAAGGGCTAAAGATGTCCATTCCCTATATAGCAAAGGGTCTAAGCTCTAGAATTATTAAGGGATTAGTGGCTAATGTATGCGTTTTTGGGGGAGTAAAATTAGCACTTGTTACACTTTTTGACATAGTGTAGTCCATCTTTGTGCAAGTAGGTTAATATAATTATGTTGTCAGCACTTAAAGTAGATAATACTATCTTGCCTTTATTCGTAATTTTCCAGTTTCTTTTAGTTCATACGGGTATTTTTCACTCTTCGAATAATCTATGATCGGTGTAATCTTGGAGTCATTCACATTTGTTCCTATATGACTGATCTTGTAGAGTTAGTGTGTCCTAAACTTGCCAGTTTACTTAATGCATCTACTTGGTGGTTCTGCAACTTTGTCGTTTGGGTTATATTAAATTGAGGGAAGTCATTGATGGATTTTGGACCTGTACTAGATACATGACCATCTGCTTTCCCTTAGCCTCAAACTCACTTTTGATCAAACTGACCATCAATTGTGAGTTACTAAAGCTTCTAACATTCTTCACCTCTAAGGTCTTGTAAATCTCAAAACATCCTATAATTGCTTTATACTTGACCTCTTTGTTGGCAGTTAGAATACAAGCCTTAGGGCATACTCATATGTCTCCCCTTTTGGAGAGATTAGAATCAATCCAGCCCTTAAGCCACTTCATAGATTGTCCATCAATGTGGTTCTAGCTCCAACGCTTTACCCTTGAACCTATATTTAGCTAGGAATTCAGATAAAGCTGGTGCTTTGATTGTTATTCTAGGTTAGTACTTTTTGTCAAACCTTGACAATTTCATTGCCTAGAGTATTATTCTCTTTGAATAGTTGCACTTATACATCATATTTTTCAATTGTTGATATGTTAAGATCTTAATTGAATATGCCTCAAAGTAAGGTCTTAACTTTCTTACTGCTGTGGTTAGGGACGGGACTAGCTTCTCAATGTTTGGATAGTTAAGTTCTAGACATGTCAAGATGTGACTGGCATATTTGATAGGAATCTATGTCTTGTTTTCTTCCCTTACTAAAATTGTGCTTATAGCCACATCAGAAGCTGACGGATACATAAAAAGGTTCTCTCTAAGGTTAGGGTTGGATAGTGTCATAGTGATAGTATCTCACGCAAATATTACTTGAGTTGCTTAATAGATTCTTTTGCTTCTTTAGTCTATCTAAAGTCCTTAGTTGGCCTTAGGAACTTGAAGAATGGGAGACACTTTTGTTTAGAGTTAGAAAGAATTTTTCTTGGGGCTGCCATGCAACTGGTCAGTTTTTAAATCTCTTTCACTGTTCTAGGGCTTTGCATGTTTATCATGACCCATACGTTTTTAGGATTTCCTTTACTCCCTTTTTCATTGGTCATAAACCTTAGAAACGTGCCCGCTAATACCCCAGCAGCTAATTTTTAGGATTTAGCTTTATGCCCAAGCTTCCTAGAGTATTGAGAGTCCTCTCCAGATCTCGAAGGTGTTGATCTAAATTCTTGGACTTGAGGATCATATCATTGATATAAACCTCTATGTCTCTGCCAATTTTCCCTTAAAAGAGCTTGTTGACTAACATTTAATATGTAGCACTAGAATCTTTTAGATCAAATGACATTACCTTATAACACTACAATCCCTAGTGTGTGATAAAGGTTGTATGCTCTTGATCTTGTTCCCACATAGGTACTTGGTGAAAACCAAAGTAGGCATCCATGAATGTCTGATAACCATGGGCACTAGTTTAATCTATTGATTAATCAAACTTTAGAAGTGGGAAGTAATCTTTAAGACAAGCATTGTTAGTGTTTATGTAATCCACGCATGTCCTTTGTGAACCATTAGGCTTCTTTACCACTACTACATTTGTCAATTAGCAAGGAAAGTAACATTTCTTGACGAATCCTATATCTTGCAACTTCTGCCTTTTTTTTTTTTCTTCATAATGCCTCATTCCTATAAAAGGCAAAGTGTCTCATTTTCTGCTTCATAGCTTCACCTAAGTGTTTGTGGCCAACTTGTTAACCATGATCTCAAGATTTATTCCTAGCATCTTTTATGCTACATACATAAGCATATCTACATACTATCTTAGCAAGGATATAGTGCTTCTTAGAGGGATAGTTTCATATATGCATGAATCTACATAATCCCGAATCAATCTTGAGCTAGGGTCACCTCTTGTAATTTGCCCTTAGGCTCTGACCTAGAGTTTTTTCTATCTCTATTGTCAAGTTCAGATATTAGGACGACTTAGACCTCTAGTTACTGCATAGGTCGTCTCGTATCAGTTTGTGAGGTTCTGGATATTAGTTTTAAGTGGATAGTGTTTGTCTAAGAGAGTTTAGGAGTGGCCTTCCTATGACTATTTTGTAGGTAGCAGATACATCCATGATGACATAATCTACCATTACCTAGAGGGGTTCCTCCTTGGTAGGTAACTTAATCATCTCGTTGCGTTATGTGATGTGTTTTATGAAACAATGTGATGGGGGTGGGGATGGTGCTAGAGATTTAGCTTTCTCCTGTGAGCCAATCTTGACAAAACAATCATAAAACATGACATCTGTGGAGCTTTCAGTATCCACCACTACCCTACTAACATCATAGTTGGCTATTTTCAACTTGATAACTATAGGATCATCATGCGGCTAAGATGTGGGTCTAACACCTTTAAAACCCATCTTAGGAGGAGAATTTATAGTTACCTATTTTTCTTATTGGGTTGCCTGATCCAGAGTTGTCAAATGATTCTTCAAGGTGCTATTTAGCAATCTAGCTAGAGGTGGTTCTCTAGAGATCATTTGTATGCGCCTTTAAAGGCAATATCTTTAGAATCATCTTTTCTGAACTTCTTTTATAATAACCCGACCCTAACCCATATTTATTTATTTAAATCATATTTATTTATTTAATTAATCATATTTATTCATTTAATTTATTAAGTTTATAGATTTAATCACTCATGGTTATTTGTTTAACCAAATCATGTTCAATAATTCAATTACCCTCAATTTATATATTTACAGAATTACCTTATGCCATTTAAATTTTTTTCATTCATTTATCATATTTAATCATTCCGGTTGGGGGATATTTCATTTGGGTCCCATTTTGCAATTCAAGTTTCATTGTTTGTTAATTCAGGTTTCGTTGATTGACTAAATTTCAGGTGAATCGATATTAGGCCGTAATGATTATGATTGAGCATTAAGTTATTTTTCATAATGTCATAAAAATTTAACATTTAGCCATGCAAAAATATTTGGGCTCAAATTCATTAAGTTCGGCCCAATTCATTTTGGGTTAAAAGTTTGGCCCGAAAATTTTGGTGTGATTAGATTAAGTTAATTAATATCATTTGTGCCTAATTTTAATTAGCAAAAAGATCTTTTGGAAGGATAAAATTTCAGCCAAGGGTTAGAATTATCAAAACAAACACAAAACCACCCAAAAACTCCATTTTCTCTCTCTCTTTCTCTCTCCCTCACGGCAGCAGGGCAGCCCTTTCTGGCTATTTTTGGCCAGTTTTCTTGCCAAGCCCAGTAACCTCTAACCCCTCCAACATCCTAGTGCCACAAGCCACCATCCTCTATCATCAAAACCACTAAATATCACTACCATCTCTACTTTTTCCAAACTCAAAGTGAGTAATCTTGAAATTTATTTTTGTTGGTTTTGATTTTTATTTTAGTTTTGATTCTTATTTTGATGCTTGTGATCATTGATCATGATATTTTGATAAGAAATAAGAGTTATTTTGGTGTTGATCATGGTGAAGTTGAGCTTGATTCATGCTAGGGTTTAGGAATGATCATGTTCATGCAAGCTTAAGTTAAAACCATGTTTATGGATTGATTTGTATTTGATTTTGTAATTTTTAGTTTTATTGATGATTATGATGATGCTTTTGGTGATTTGGAATGATTTCAAGTGAGGACTTATATGAAAAGAGAGGGAAAAGTCAAAACAGTGAGGCTGAAAATTTCAGCAAAACAGGGCAGAGTTCACAATTAAACTGGTAATGATTGGTCCATTGAAAAATTATGATTTCTGGTGAGTAGATAGGGCACTGTGTTAGCTATCAAATGCCTCCTGAATCGCCTTAATCCGAGATCTGTGGAAAACGTTATGATCGTTTTACCGAAACTGCGCAGAATGGACTAAAAACTGACACACTTCCTATTGTGGGAATCATATTTTGTGTTGTAAATGAAAGTTTTTCGGGACTTCTTAATCTTTTCATATTGGGGTTTTAGGTTTCCATTTGAGGTCTATAATGAAAGTTATGAATTTTTAAAGTGAATTGACCTGCTTGGGTGTAAATCAGGTTGTTATTACAATTTCTGTGCAGTGCATACTTAGAGGAAAATTCTGAAAATTTTACTATAGATTGTCCAAATTATTTTCAAATTTCTTGTAAGATCTCATGAATTTTGGTTGAGTATTTTGAGTTCGGTGATTTTTGGAAGCATTTTGAGTAATTGTATAAAGAGTAATAATAAAGATTAAGTGAGATTGATCATGCACTCATTTTGGGTATTTTTGGCCAAGTCATTTAAAGGGGAAATGAATATTCATGGACTTTCATGGAGCGTTTAGCTTGATTTATGGGAAACAGAAGACAAATATACAATTTGGGAGCTTGCTTATGAGCTTTGAATCAGTTATGGGCTTTACCAAGAAAATACGAAGCTTGGTGAGCTTAATAGCTTCTATTGAGTTCAATGACTCATTTGGGGTGCGAATCTATATCTAATGGATTTATGAATGAAATATGAGAAGTGGGGAGAGTTGTGACTCAGAAACCATATTTATCAGACCAAGTTATTGCAATTTATGCTATTTTGAACCAAGATATATATCTCTTGGCCTCAAACCTTTATTACTTACTTACTTTAGCATATATCAAATGTATTTATCAAGTCAATCTAGTATACTTGCTGTCATCTTAAACCAAGTTATACATCAACAAGCCTTAAACCCGTATCAGTAACCTATTTCAGAAAAGGCAGTAACCATTCTCTCAATTATCACCATCAAGGCCTTTTCCTTTGTAATATTATTTATCTCATTGTGAACTATTTTACTTCTATTTACTTTATATTGGATTTAATTACTTTCGTCAATTCAGTTTTGAAATTATATTAAAGTACTCACGTTATGTATAGCATTTAATTACGCAATTTCTATTACACATACTTTTACTTACTCAATTATGCAAGTAAGGATCATTTACTGACCACACATATTTACAATGACATTTATGAAATAGAGTTGAGGCCTAGTTATCGTTTCCCATTATGCATAAATGTTATCAAGTCAGAATATATTTATCAAGTCATATGACATTTATGAAACAGCTAACTTGTATCAAGTCAGATGACATTTTTAAAGACTCAAGGTATGTCCATTGCCTCTATCTTCAGAAAGCAGATCATGTTTATCAAGTTACAACTCTTAATGAGTTTATCAGTGAATCAGTTTATACAGTGATTTGCTATTTAACTTGTGACCCTGTCAGTTATCATCTATAGGGCGTCAGCCGATCATTTACCCACGCGACTTCAGGCCAACTCTTGATCGGATTGGCAGGTGTACACCTATGTATAGATCATATTATTGCAAGGGGTTCACATCCAGATAATAATAAGCAATTCAGTTTCATATTACTTTCATTTTCATTGTTATTGCCAACTAAATGAATTACAAAAACGTGTACCTATCAACAGTGTTTCTATGCTCATTTTACAATACAGTGACATGGTACGATTAAGTCGATGGTATTGAAATTGAACTATTATGGACTTTGGTTTTGAAGTGTTTCAGTTAATAAATTTTGTGATTGTGAATATGAGTTGTAAGATTAAATGGTTTCAGTGAGCCTTGTCCTTATCAGGACAGCGGTAGCGCCTTCTTTTATTAAGTCTTCCGCTGCAATTTTTCGTAAATCATGTCATTAGCTTTTTGGGGACGTTACAGATTTGGTATCAGAGCTAAGGTTGTAAGGGCCACTGTAAGCCAACTCAAGGTGTGTATGAGTTATGTTGGACCCATTAAATAAGCTATTGCTTATAAGTTCATATGTATGGGCATATATGCAGAAACCATTTTCATTTGGGTGACTCAATTATTTATTAATATCCTGAGAGTCGAACATTAGCAAAGTGGAGTGTGGAACCATTTAGGTCCCCTGTTAGTGAGGCATACTCTCATTTATCTGGGAGTTGTATTGTATATTTTATTTCTCTTATTTGTTTAAATTTTCATAATTGTGCACTCCGAGTGTGTGACCTGTTGAGTTGTGAACTCTGGCGTGTGGCCGTTGAGCTATTAAAGTGCTTCTCTCCATTTCAGGTATCTATTGTAAGGCTTTAAGCCTGAGTTTTAGTCAGTTTTTAGGCAGAACTCTGTCCGTTTTACCCTAGGATTTGAGAGTCTTATTGAGGTGTGTTAATATATGGTTGAAACCCGATGTGGGGATGCCATTTACAATTTCTTAAGGGATTAATATAGTGTCAAGTTAGATGTAAACCTCTAGATGAGGAAATGCCTTCCGGGGCAATATCTTTGAGGTGAACCAGAATGAGATGAACACTACAATGAGTGCTTATGTATGGTGATACCAATTAGTAGCTTATAGTGTGCTACTTAGCATTATATGTCTGGCACAAGTAAGATTAAGCTTCCATGTATCGGAATCATCTGGTCTTGATACTAAGACTTTACATCAGCAATGCTCCCATTACTTCCTGTAATTGACTTATTTCTGCCCTAGTTACCTTAAATTGTTCAGGGGCATCATTTCTTTGCTGCTAACACTCTCTTGATTTGGAATGGAGTGTTTATAGAAATTCTCATGTGTGGTCTGTGGGGACTTCTTCAAACACATTTGAGCAACCTTTCTTATAGGTGAATCAAACCCTGACAATCATAACCATTTAATTCTCTATTTCCATAATGGAGCCTATAATGACCCCTGGTGTGCATTCCTATCTGATTTGTAGTTCTTCCTAAGCATATTTGACTCATTCTACTTACAGCTCAGTCATCACTATGTTCATATTTTTACTGTCACCTACTTGAACTCCTTGCTTCTATTTGGGCACTATTCATTTATTGCTTGCAAAGCCTTTGGTTGCTTCGGACCTAGTCATTGAGTGCCCTTTCAACAATTAAATGTATCCATATTGTTCGTGTTTCTATAGCACCGTAACGTCATGCTGGTATACTACTTTATGGCCGTGACTGGATGTCCTTATTCAAGTTATTTTGATAATCCTTTCTTTTCTAGCACAACCTAGCTTGGTAATAATAAACAACGATTTGTGCTATTTCTATCTGCCAGTAGTTTTGAAGTTTATATGCCTACCCAAGACTTTCATTTACTGTAAATTATTTTATTGATGGATGTCATAATGTTCAGTCGTAAGACTGACACCTTCATCTAGACGTATTGTCCTTTTAAACACCAGATGAATAAAATTTCTCTTCTGGTGCTGTTGACCCTTATATTCGTCATTTTACTCACATATAGATACCGTATAACTTTTCAAAAGCCGCTTTGGTAATCTGTTATATTTCTTCACCTTTAGTGCTTAATATTCCCTCTTAATTTCATAACATCATTCATTTACTTTATTATCATAACCATCAAGAATAAACTGCATGTCTTGTATATGCAGGTCATTTCTATGCCTTGCCTCTTTCATTACGATTCTTCGTCCTTTCATTCATTCAGCTTACATGTTGGTCCTTTCTAGCCAATTAAGAAATATCTTTGCAAGAGTTTATGTTGTGGTTATATCTCTTTACATTTTAGATTACCCCCTATCATTTCAATTTACTGAGACCAGTAGACAGTTGAATGTTTATCTTTTATACACATGCCTCTAGTAGTATTGCTGGAATCATATTCACTGAACATTCAATCCAGTTTGATTGGCAGATCTGGTATCATTATGGAGATGAACTGACTGTGTACTTACAGGACTAAGATGATTGGTAAGGATCTTAAGGTTAGCTTGAGAGATGAGGATTGGCTAAACGTGCATTTCTACGGGCCGAGGGAAGAAAAGCCCTATTTGTCCCCCCAATTACATTGTGCAAGCAAGTGAATAATGTCAGTAATGCATTGAATATTAGTGATTTGTTAACCACACTTGGTATATCTATATCCATATTTACAGTTGGTGGATTTAGAGATGTTTCATCTGAGGACTATCAGGATTGTTTCTCCCTAAGAAACATTAAATTTTCAGATCAACCTAGTTCTAGGCGCTCAATCCATTTTCAGAGCCCCTATCACATGACCCCCAGTAGAGTTCAAGGGACTACAAATTTATTGAAGTAAGTTGTTACAAAAGGGAGTTATTTGACCAAGTGTGTCACTGTGGAAAACCCTAGTTTTATATGTGTGAAGAAGGAAGACAGAATCTTATGGTTGTGTACTGCGTGCAGAGAGCTGAACAAAATCACCATAAAAAAAAAGTGCCCTATACCTTGCACAAATGATTTATGGGATTAACTGCCAACAACAGATGTCTTTTCCAAGAATGATTTAAGGTTCAGATATCACACCTAAACCATGCAACCACAGTTTATCTTTTGCAAAAATACCCATTTATAGTAATTCTTGTTTGCTTGTCTCATCTTCAAAACTTAATACTATCCAATATTGTTTAATCTTCCTTGCATTTCAACCCGATGTTTCCTATTAGAGTGATCTTCTATGTCTTTGCAAACCCATTGTTAAATGTGTAATGCATTTTTTTGTTTAACCTTATATGGTTGTCAACATTCTCGTGCTCTCGACCTTCACCATCTCTATTTCATGATCTTGAGTTGTAGTTCATTTCGTTGAGAGCTGATTCACACATCTACCTTACGTCTCATTTATTCATAATAATACGCTCGTATAACTTGTGCTGAATTCATAATGTAATTCAACTCTCATTGGCGTGGGTGATTGCGATTGTCAAAATCCCTTTACTCTCCTTATTTTGAACTTCAACTCCCATACATATATCTTACATGCTTATAAGTAAACTCTAACTTTCCTGTTCAATCTTATTACTGGACTTGAATTGGTTTCATATGAGCAAAGGCACGTTTCTAATGTCACTTGTTCTATCTATTTACTTATCCATTGATACTTTGCTCGTTCAATCTATTGATTTATCCATTGCATTTTACCGGTTCAATCGATTGATCTATTTATGGCACATGCAATTCTCACACCTACATCTTATATCCTCATAAGTGAACTTCAGTAATTCTTATTTAATCTTATTGCCATACTCGACTTGGCTCCATATGAGCAAATGCATGTTTCCACTGCAGCCTATTCAATCCATTTATCTATTCATTAGACCTTACTTGTTCAAGCTATTTATTTACCCATTGTACCTTATTTATCCAAGCTATTTATCTATCCATTGGCACTTTACTTATCCAATCTAATTGTCTATTTATTGCACTTATCTTTTTCCTTGTGACTATAAAGTCATCTAGTTGAAGCTCAGTTGCTTGTCATCTTGTTTCCAATTCATCAGTTAAACCCGAGTATAACCATGCCATCTTTCTCCTTGGTTGATTATTTATTGGACCCTTTATGATTCATATTTATAAACCACAATTCTTGTGGCATTATATTTCAGAATTCATAATACACTGATGTTTATCTTTATTCTACCCCCATGTTAATCCCTCCGTTGTAAATCTTTTCTAGTCTTATTATTCATTTCTTTTGTATGCAATGATTCACTTGGCTAAGAATTTCATCACTCTCATCCCTAACCATGGTCATTTCATTGCCCATTATTGACCCAGATATTGACCCGGATCTGATCCTTTAGCAGTCTGATGAGGGGAGATCATGAAAGGCATTAGGAATATCAGGTGAGGAGATTTTGGTAAGGGCATAATCTCAAGCACTGTCTAATTATATTGGAGTGAGCCAGAAGAAGCATTGAGTACAAGGTCAGAGCTAACCCAAGCAAGCAGTAAGAGGGAAAATTCAAGTACATGTTGAGGTAATACAAGGTTGACAAAAGAGTTGTGCTGGTAAAACAAGGAAATAACCAAAGTCTCAGATGGATTATAGAGTATTTCAAAAGGCTTTTCTAGTCAAGATAGTAAGAGACCGCCTATCCAAGAACAATTAGGGACTAGTACATGGGGCCTTATGATTCATAAAAGGGTTCAATCCTGTAATTTGTTGACTGTACCTACCAATTGAACCCGAACACGTATATACGTGTTTTTATCTCGTATTAGCATCAGAGTACTTATTAGGGTATTTACCAGTTTTCATTAGTGGACAAGATGATGAACTAGTAGTGAGCACCTCCTCTCTATAACAAGGTTCTTTTCTTTCAAAGAGAATATCAATTTTGACTCAAAATAATTGAGCTCATTGAGGCTATTGTGTGAGAAGTACCTGGATCTACTATTGAAATAGGGGATTAAGCAGTTATACAACACGTAGACACCCTTAGTCGGAGTACATCGGGCAAATTATATCTCTTTAGAGGGAAGCAATGGGAACCGATGACCCATGTGTTTTTAACGGCATTGCATACATTTGGCAAGTGTCACAAGTTTCAAGGACGAAACTCTTTAAGAGGGGAAGGCTGTAATAACCCGACCCTAACCCATATTTATTTATTTAAATCATATTTATTTATTTAATTAATCATATTTATTCATTTAATTTATCAAGTTTATGGATTTAATCACTCATGGTTATTTGTTTAATCAAATCATGTTCAGTAATTCAATTACCCTCAATTTATATATATATACCGAATTACCTTATGCCATTTAAATTTTTCGCATTTATTTATCGTATTTAATCATCCCGGTTGACGGATATTTTATTTGGGTCCCATTTTGCAGTTCAAGTTTCATTGTTTGTTAATTTAAGTTTTGTTGATTGATTAAATTTCAGGTGAATCGATATTAGGCCTCAATGATTATGATTGAGCATTAAGTTATTTTTCATAGTGTCACAAAAATTTAACATTTAGCCATGCAAAAATATTTGGGCTCAAATTTATTAAGTTCGACCCAATTCATTTGGGCCCGATTTGCGACCCGATTCATTTTGGGTTAAAATTTTTGCCCGAAAATTTTGGTCTGATTAAATTAAGTTAATTACTATAATTTGTGCCTAATTTTAATTAGTAAAAAGATCTTTTGGAAGGATAAAATTTCAGCCAAGGGTTATAATTATCAAAACAAACACAAAACCACCCAAAAACTCCATTTTCTCTCTCCTCTTTCTCTCTCCCTCACGGCAGCAGGGCAGCCCTTTCTGGTTGTTTTCCAGCCAGCTTTTCGGCCAACCCTGGTGACCTCTGACCCCCCCCAACATTCGAGTGCCACAAGCCACCATCCTCCATCATCAAAACCACTAAACATCACTACCATCTCTACTTTTTCCAAGCTCAAAGTGAGTAATCATGAGATTTGTTTTTGTTGGTTTTGATTTTTATTTTAGTTTTGATTTTTGTTTTGATGCTTGTGATCATTGATCATGATATTTTGATAAGAAATAAGAGTTATTTTGGTGTTGATCATGGTGAAGTTGAGCTTGATTCATGCTAGGGTTTAGGGATGCTCATGTTCGTGCAAGCTTAAGTTAAAACCATGTTTATGGATTGCTTTGTATTTGATTTTATTTTATTTTTTTTTGATGATTATGATGATGCTTTTGGTGATTTGAAATGATTTTAAGTGACGATTTATATGAAAAGAGAGGGAAAGGTCAAAACAGTAAGGCTGAAAATTTTGGCAAAATAGGGCAGAATTCACGATTAAACTGGTAATGATTGGCCCATTGAAAAATTATGCTTTTTAGTGGGTAGATATTTCAGTGTGTTGGCTTTCAAATGCCTCTTGAATCACCTTAATCAGAGGTCTGTGGAACACGTTATGATCGTTTTACCGAAACTGCGCAGAATGGACTAAAAACTTATACACTTCATGTTGTGGGAATCATATTTTGTGTTGTAAATAAAAGTTTTTCGGGACTTGTTAATCTTTTCATATTAGGGTTTTAGGTCTCCATTTGAGGTCTATAATGAAAGTTATGAATTTTTGAAGTGAACTAACCTGCTTGGGTGTAAATCAGGTTGTTATTGTAATTTCTGTGCAGTGTATACTTGGAGGAAAATTCTGAAAATTTTGCTATAGATTGTCCATATTAATTTCGAATTGCATATAAGATCTCATGAATTTTGGTTGAGTATTTTGAGTTTGATGATTTTTGGAAGCATTTTGAGTAATTGTATAAAGAGCAGTAATAAAGGTTAAGTGAGATTGATTATGCACTCATTTTGTGTATTTTGGGCCAAGTCATTTAAGGGGGAAATAAATATTCATGGACTTTCATGAAGCTTTTAGCTCAATTTATCAGAAAAAAGAAGACAAATATACAATTTGGGAGCTTGCTTATGAGCTTTGAATCAATTATGGATTTTACCAAGAAAATACCAAGCTTGGTGAGCTTAATAGCTTCTATTGAGTTCAATAGCTCATTTGGGGTGGAATTTTATATCTAATAGATTTATGAATTAAATATGAGAAGTGGGGAGAGTTGTGACTCAGAAACCATGTTTATCAGACCAAGTTATTGTAGTTTATGCTATTTTAAACCAAGATATATCGCTCTTGACCTCAAACCTTTATTACTTACTCACTTTAGCATATATCAAATGTATTTATCAAGCCAATCTAGTGTACTTGCTATCATCTTGAACCACGTTATACATCAGCAAGCCTTAAACCCATATTAGTAACCTATTTCAGAAAAAGCCATAACCACTTTCTCAATTATCACCATCAAGGCCTTTTCCTTTGTAATATCATTTATCTCATTGTGGACTATTTTACTTCTATTTACTTTATATTGGATTTAATTACTTTCATCAATTCAGTTTTGAAATTATATTAAAGTACTCATGTTATGTATATTATTTAATTACTCAATTTCTGTTATACATACTTTTACTTACTCAATTATGCGAGTAAGGATCATTTACTGACTACACATGCTTACAATGACATTTATAAAACAGAGTTGAGGCCTAGTTATCGTTCCCTGTTATGCATAAGTGTTATCAAGTTAGAATATATTTATCAAGTCAGATGACATTTATGAAATAGTTGACTTATATCAAGTTAGATGACATTTTAAAGACTCAAGATACGTCCATTGCCTGTATCTTTAGAAAGCAGATCATGTTTATCAAGTTATAACTCTTAATGAGTTTATCAATGAATCAATTTACCCGAACGGCTTGTGACCCTGTCAGTTATCATCTATAGGACGTCAGCCAATCATTTACCCGAACGGCTTCAGGCTAACTCTTGATCGGATTGGCAGGTGTACACCTATATATAGATCATATCATTGCAAGGAGTTTACATCTAGATAATAATGAGCAATTCAGTTTCATATTACTTTCATTTTCATTGTTATTGCCAACTAAATGAATTGCAAAGATGGGTACCCATCAACAGTATTTCTATGATCATTTTATAATACAGGAATGCATGTACTGAGTTTTTACTCATATTTTCGAATTGTTTTCATGTTTTCCATTTAGGTGATGAAGTATCACATGTTCTCCATTTAGCAAGCCCTTTTGGAACTCGTCAGATGCTCACAGTAGATTCAGCATAGCATAAATATTGGAATCGACCTCAGGGTTAAGTTGGATCTATATTCAATATACTTGTATAGTGTGGAGTGCAAGTTATCACATGGTACGATTAAGTCGATGGTATTGAAGTTGAAATATTATGTACTTTGGTCTTGAAGTGTTTCAGTTAATAGATTTTGTAATTGTGAATATGATTTGCAAGATTAAATGGTTTCAGTGAGCCTTGTCCTTATCAGGACGGCAATAGTGCCTTCTTTTATTAAGTCTTCGCTGCAGTTTTTCGTAAATCATGTCATTAGCTTTTTGGGGGCGTTACATCTTTCATATGGGTGTTTCCTTTTCTTTTGAGGCTTATTCTTGAGATAGTTGTCTAGTTTTTCTTTGTTGCCTGGATAACTCAGTACCCAAATCCAACAGTATTATGTGTTATGCCTATAGTCCTCATAAAACACACACCACTTATCTTTGCTCTTATCCTTGGATCTCTACTTGAGAGATTTAGGATTGTCTAAATGTCTACGACTCCTGATCTCCATTAGGATCTATCCACGACTATTGATCTCCTTCAGAATCTTACTCTTATGGGTATTAAAGAGAGATTTTACCATAAATTCCCTTTCTTTCTTTTCCTTCTAATTTTATTTAATATGCCTTTTTTCATCCCTCTTATATACCTTTTTGGGAGCCCCTACCCCTTTCATGATGGCCTCTAATTGTATGTACATTTTTTCCACATTCAAGGCCTTCCAGGCTGAATGGCTGTTCCGTGATGAACATTTCACACAAACCTTTATGCCTAACCCCATTACTGAAGGAAGCTAAGGACATATTTAGCTTAAGGTCTTCCACAAAGAATGTCCCATGAGTAAAGCTCTCTGTATATATTCAATTAGCAATTCCTTATCTCTTTTAGGCCAGCTTCACTAGTTTCGTAGTTGACTTTATTGAGTTATTCTGCTCCCAATGAAGTGGCTTCTATAGCTAGTAGAAAGATCATTTAAAGATTTAACATATCTTAGGGCTAACTTGTCAGATCAGGCTTGTGCTGCCCCTTTAAGGGTAGTAGGGAAGTATCTATATATCATAGCTTTTGAATAAGATGCTTGTAGATAAATTCAGATAATATAAGCATCAAGATGCTCTTGAGTGTCTATAGCCTTATCATATTGCCTTATTTGAGGCACCGTATTCTTTTGTTGGAGTTTGGCCTCATATATCTTAATATCAAAAGGTGTCCTGATATAAGGGTGACTCATCACCAGAGCACTTTGATTATGGATCTTCCTTGCATTATCTATTAATCACTATGGAGATGATCCAACCTTGACAAAAGCTTAAGATTTATTACTGAGAATCTTCTTCATCCTCTCGGTTTGACCTATCTTGACTGGGCCTTTTCTGCATAGATTTCTCTTGCTCAACCTTTTTATAGTTTAAGGTCTTCCTCAAATGCTCATCTTTGCTCCTCCATCACCTATGAGGCATACTCTCAAGATCCATTTCCTTAGAATCATCAGGGAGAAGTTCCTTTCGTGTCTTAGAAGTCACTATACTATCTTTTAGAGACAATCTCTTAGGGGCAGCTTTTCATGAATTTCTTTGACAAGTTAGGAAAGCATCCAACTTTTTCATTATGGGGATATGGCTTCATTGAGCTTCAAAGTGCTCAACTCATCCATTATCTTTGGACCATTGCCTGCTTGTTCTAATGAATGAGCACACTTGGGAGACAAATGTCTTCCAAAGGAGTTGTGTTTCTTGATTGCAAGCATCCTGTGCAATAAAATCATCTTTTTCAAGGGTTTCAACATTGGGATCTTGATTCTTATGATCTTGGTCCTTACAGATAAGAATACTCTTTCCCTTATCACCATCCTTAGGTGACATCTTGCCTAACTCCAAGATCCCCACGGATAGTGCCAAATGTTTCAGAATATAACAGAATTTTAGGACTTCATTAAGTATCTAGTGGAACTTGCACCACTGGCTAAGGATTTCCTGCAAAACAACTCGTGGAAGGGGATTTTCTTCTCTTTAAGACCCTCTAACACTTAGGTTAGGAGAATTCAAGAAGGGAATGAGGAAATGATAAGCACAATATAGCTTATGAAAGTTCAATTAACTTACCTCTTGTGTTTGTCCATAAGTTACTTATATAGGTGCTTACAATGGTTTTTTAAGAGAATTTAACTAGGATTCCATATCTTTTTAGAAATAGATTATTTTCCTAATTTTGTTTAGACTGAAAGATCTTTACCCTTTTTGGTCCATTTTGGAGATCTTGGCTAGATATTTACGACTCTTACAAGTCATGCCTCCAAATAATCAAGGCTTCAATGAAGTACATTTCCTTAAGCTTATTTACTTGGTTTTCCCTAATGAGCAATCTTGGCGGCTTGTCTAATTGATTCAATCTCTTTTTGGAGCTTCTATTTGTCTATGTCGTAGTGCCTCTTAGAACTTTTATCTACTTTAATCAGGCTGTTAATTTTCCTTTTCTCTGAGATTCTCTTTCTTCATGCTTTGGTAACCTAATTGCCTTTTATGGCATGGATTTTTAACTATTTAATGTTTCCTTATGTAGTTGATAATGACTTCATATGGTTTTAGAAGCTCTTTGATTAGACAATAGGTGGCCCTTGAGATTAGTCCTTCCAAAATGAGGGGTTAATCTACCCTAGCTTCTGAGTATAAATACTCATTTTGTTAACCTAAACTATTTACCAAAGTCAAACTTTTCTAGTTCAAGGTTCTTGATTCTTGATCTTTCTTTTTCTTTTTTTCTATGCTCTAATTTTTTAAAGCTTCACTGCTCTTTTATGATGAGGAACTTACTTGATTGGAGGTCAATTTGAACCTCTTCCCTTTCCTCTCATGCTAATGAGACATTGGCTAGCTAACGACACTGTTTGGGATAATTTTTAAAAGAGTTAAGATGAATAGGGTAGACGAGATTTACTCCCATGGCACTACGTCCAAGTCCCAAATAATTTAAGGCTTTTGGTAGAGGGAGAGTCTGAGGCTGAATAGCAGCATATGAGGGAGAGCATAAAGGGTGACTGGTCCTATTTCAGGGTGTGGTTTGCCCTCACTATGTGAATCCAGTGCCTCCTTATTCTATCTTCGCGCAAAGGGGAGATAGTATCTTCAAGTTGTTTACAGCCATCCAATATGCTACTCTGTCCTGGACACTTATTGTAATGCTAGATTCGTCAATGTATTTTACAAATTTTTGTACCTAATTATTAGCTATCTCTATGAATTTTTAATATGAGATTAATGGACACTTGGCATGTGCGTAGGTAAAGAGAAAGATGCAACTTTATGTGTGAAATCAAATAATTTAACCAAATCACATGAAGACCCAAGCCATGATCACGTCAACTCATGAATAACCATAAATCCCCACATGCCAAGGTCAGCATCCCTATGTGAGTAGAAACTTAGCAGCCTAGCATATGCCACCCATATGAGCAAGTGATGTCATCTCCAATGAAGCTCAAAACTGGTCATGCGAGAACACACCCACACACAATTCACCACTCATTCTCCCTTTTCAGTACCTAAGCCCATGTCGAGTCCCCTTCGGGTTAGGTTGGTCATCGTATAAATTAAAATAAGGTCAATAATGTGTCGGACCATTTACGGGCCAGTGATGTATTCTAGCCTCACTAATGCAAGAGAATGCAAGAGGGATTCAGGAATGCATACGAGTTCTGAAGAGAGATGGAATCAAAGAAAACAAGAACAAGGATAGAATGCAAGTGGGCTAGTAAGGGTGATTCGAATACCAACCTTGGTTCACACACACTTGGGCAATCTTCTTAGTTCAATTAAGTTACAGAATTTAATCACTTTCTTAGTTGAATCAAGAAGACCTAGAGACCCACTTGAGGTTGCCACACTCAAGATACAACACTAGGATTTCAAGAGAAGTAGAGAAAGTTTTCTAACTCAAGCTTTTTGTGATCATTCAAAGTTGTTAAACAAGATGAAAGTGGCTAGCTTTTAAAGAAGCAAATCAACCAATTCCATCCTCAAAAAGCAGCTAAGGAACCAAAAGTACAAAGGGGGAGTGGGGAGGGGTTAATTCAGCCACCCCTAGTACAAGCAAGTCTAATCCCACCTTTGGCCGCCTCATTAGACTAATGATGCTCCCAATTGAGGTGTCAAGCTTTCTAGACAGCCTAATTACACTAGTAGAAGTCAACTTGCAACAAAAGTACAAGAGAAACCTAAGGAAAACATCACCCTTGTACCGGCTAGTGTATAACCGGATAAAGGGAATTTTGTTGTCCTTTTGGCTCGATAATAGCAGCACAAGGGGGTGCTTTGTGGACCCTTTGGGCACTTGACTTGATAAATATTTATGTCTACTTTCATGCCGTAAAGTTTCAAAAGGAATGGACTTTGGTTAGTCAACTTAATTCCCCTTAAAGCTGTCCTTCGCTAGATTTGCGCTAGAACTGCACCATCTGAAAGAAGTTGCTGGTTGACCTAGCAAATGATCTCCAAATGCCTTGAAACTTGATTTATTTGAAAGCTGACATCTTAAACTTAAAGGTGATGGTTAGTGCAATTAATTATCCCTTAGTAGCTGGTCCCAAAAGACAAACAAATCCGGGCTAATTTTCGGCTGAACTGAGCAGGTTGCTATTGCACTGAATTAGGATGTTTCTGACCAAGGCCTGAAATTCCTTGACTTCCTTGGTGTTACTAGGCTCTTGTAGGCTAGAGGGGGAGACGTTAGAAGGGACAATGAGATGGTCCCCATCATACTCCTCGGTTTGATTGGAGTTTGACCTCAAACTTAGAAGCTCTTCATCTTCCTCATAATATGGGCTTAGGTCAGCCACATTGAAGGTGGCGGAGACCCCATACTCACCAGGAAGGTTTACTTTGAATGCATTTGGGCTAATTTTCTCAAGTACTTCGAATGGACCATTCGACCTTGGCATGAGCTTAGACTTGCGTTTGCTTGGGAATCTCTCCTTCCTTAAGTGAATCACACCAAATCTCCAGGCTAAAAATGAACCTCCTACCTGTGAATCTGTTCTCTTACTTTGGCATGAAGATCTTGGATTTCCTTGGCCCTCTTCTCGGCCTCCCAACTAAACGTAGTTGGATTAGGAATTGGAACCAAGTCTAATGGAGTTCTTAGATTGCAACCATACACCACTTGAAAGAGGGAAAGGCTTGTGGCCTCACTTGGTGTTCAGTTGAAGGCAAACTCGGCATGGCAAAGCAACTCATCCCTCCCCTTGATGCTTTTCTTGACTAGAACCTGAAACAAGGTCCCCAAAGTGCGATTGGTTACCTCCGTTTGGCCGTCCATTTGTGGGTGGCAAGTTGTACTAAACTTTAGATGAGTGCCTAGCTTCCTCCATAAGGTGAGTCAAAAGTGACTCAAGAACTTGGTGTCTCGATCCAAGACCATGCTTCTTGGTAAACCGTGGAGACACACTATAACGCCTTAAATTAAACATGTTTCACTATTTATATCCTCCTTAATAAATCACTAAATTGTAATATGATAAATCCAATGATAGGGGTGTTACCGCTGTCCCAACGGATAAGGCTTGAAGTATGTGTCCTGGAATAATATAGTTAAGTATAACCTCAACCATACACATTCACACATGATCATCCATTCACAATCAAGTGTTAACCAATGTAAGGTTTATAAAACATAGTAAGATAATTCACTATGTAATCTACATCCTCAAGCACCAAAGATTTCAAAATACAGCTTTAAAGTATGCATATACTGTATCACAGCTAATTCATACAGATTTCCTTACTCAACCTATTCTCTTCCGCTGCGTTGCGAGCATGAGGGCAATTCTCTGAGCATTTGCCTAAAACAAAACATGAAAAACATTTCGAACTGTGAGCTGAAGCTCAGTATATGCATTTCTGAATTGTTAAATGATCATTGAAATACTGATTGGACCCGCTTTGCAATTCATTTAAGGTCAAAATAGGGAATGAGATGAATATAAAACTGCATTGCTAATTATTATCTGATAGTGAACCCCTTGATACTGTTACGATCTAAGGATAGGTGTACACCTGCCAAGTCGATCGGAGACCTGGCCTGAAGCCATACGGGTAACTGAAGGGCGAATACCCTATAGATGATAACTGATGGGGTTACTAATTAACGGATAAATCACTGCGTAAACTGATTCATTGATATACTTACCAAACATGATACTTTGATAAATGAACTCTGATTTCTAAAGATACAGGCAATGGACATACTTGAAGTCTTTAAAATGATATTTCACTTGATAATACTTATGCACAATGAAAACAATAGACTAGGCCCCATTTCTATTTAAGAAATATAATTATAGATAAATGTAGTTAGTAAACCATGTGCACTGACATAATTTATAACTTTAATGGAAATTTATTAATTAAAAAGGCTTCTACAATTCCAATAATTCAATACAAGGTGAGTTTAACCAAGATAATCTGAAAAATAAATCAGTTAGTGTTAGTAAACTTGAAATACAACAAATTGAAACCAAATAGATCACATTGGAATGCTTGAGCTGATAACGAAAAGATTTCAATTGAAATGAACGAAATATGGATTTCTGATGTTTCCGAAATGGATAATGAAAAGTGTAATGCTTCTGAAATGGATAATAGATGGCTTAATGTCAGGAGAGGTGTTGTGAGGTTCATAAAAGCTCAAATAACCTCAAGTGAGTCCAATAGACACTGATTTGAGTCATTACTCTACCCACTTCTCAAATTTCATTTTCATGCTCATTTAACTCAGTTTTCCAATCTAAGTAAGCTTCTATATAAAATCAAACTTGTTGAACTCACTACACTTTGTAATTTCCTTGCAATACCCACAATTATATAGAAACTTCTGAAAATATTTCCAAATGTGACGATTTCTGTATTCACTCATGTTATCGTTTGATGGTTTGCATTAGAAAATCCATATCTTTAACTCCCGACCTCCAAATAAGATGTAAAACCACAATATGGAAAGCTCACAATGTCCAGTAAAATGGTTATTCAGGACACAAAGTATGATTCACATAGTAAGGTCCCTAAAATGGGGCTAGAACACAACCGTGCACAACTTCAGTCTAATCTGCGCAGTCGTAGCAAAATAACCATAACGTTTTCCCCAGAACTTGGATTAAGGCAATTCAAAAAGCATGTGAAAGCTAACTCATTAATCTATCCACACACCAAAAATCAAAAATTTTCAATGAGCCAATCAATTACAGTTTTTTTGTAAACTCCACTGTTCAAAACTGCTCCCAGTTTTGATGTATTCTACGCAGTTTTCAGTAAAATGGCCATAACTTTGTCTATACAACTCAGAATTAAGTAATTCCAGATCCCATTGAAAGCTAACTCATTGAGGTATCTACTAGTTTATTCATAAATAGACCTATATTTTAGGTCTGTTTCCCAGCCCTGAATCACATAGTTTCATCTTTTCTTCATGTAACCACCCACTAAAATCACTCTTTAATTCATCCAAAACCACATCAACATTATCGTAATTATTTATAATGCCAAAGATTACCCAATCAAGTACAAAGCGATCCTTAATCATCACTTCCAACCTAAACTAGCATGATCATGAATAATCCCAACCTTTGCATGCTTTCTTCCTTAATCAACAATTTAACACTTCAAAGATAGCTCTTATTCTTATCAAAATAGCATGATCAACAATAAAAACCAACAAAAAACCAATAATCACAATCAAAAATCAGCATGATAGGTGATGGAGTTACTCACTTTGTACTTGAAAAGGGAGGTGTGAATGATGCTTGAAGGGTGTGGGGATGTGGCTGGTGGCTGGCAGCAGATGAAGGTGGCGACAGGTGGCTATCTTGGTCACCAGAAGGTGGTGGTTGGTGGTAGAAAATTCCAGCAAAATCCATCCATGGAGAAGAGGAGAGAAAGAGAGAGGAAAGAGCGTTGGTAATTTATGAGGTTGTTTTTACTTGGATGAAATGATCCAAGGATTTGCTTGGCTATGCCTATCTCTAGCAAAATGAGCCTTAAGCGGCTATGCCTATCTCTAGCAAAATGAGCCTTAAGCCAATGGAAATTAAACACATGCAATGATGCTTAGCCAAGTAAAATGGAGTAATAACTTGTCGGGCCGAAATTGGGCCTAAATGAGCTTGAGCCCGAAAAATATACCTTATGCGATTGAAATTATTTTATAGCTCGAAATTAAATTTTTGTGATGTTACGAAAAATAATTTCATTTTTTTTGAAATCATAATTATCGAGGCTTACTATCGATTTTCCAAAAATTTTTCGGTAAATGAACTCGAATTGTAAATTGGAGTCCAAAATGAATTTTTCCAACCGAGATGATTAAATAAGATAAATAAATTTAAAAAATTAATAACATGGCTTAATTAAATAAATAAACATGATTTAGGGTCGGACTATTACAGCCTTTGCCCCTTAAAGAGTTTCGTCCTCGAAACTTATGAACTTTGACGATCATGCAAAGTGATTTTAAATAAATATGAGTACTTGGCTTTCACTTCTTGCTCAGTTTCCCAAGTAGCTTCTGGGGAGGTATGATTTGCCCAAAGCAATTTGATTTAAGGTATCTGCTTGATACTTAACTACTTAATCCTGTGATCCAATGTCTGAATTAGGTGTTCTTGAAACACAAGACCCTCAATGATCGTAATGGATTTGATTACGATAGCATGGTCAGGATCTGAAATGTACTGCCTGAGTTGCAAGGTAAGGAATGCGTTATGCACGTGCCTCAATTTAGTTCACAGTTCAACCTCCTTATACCCTTAGGTGGTGAAAGTTTCTGAAGAATCTTCTCATATATCAGAAATTCTAAGAATCTCATTCTTTTATCAACATAGCTTTTCTGCCGGTTCCAATAGTATGTTTTCAAGAGTCTTCTGAGATATGCCGCCTTATTGAATGCTAAAGAAGATCTTCATGATTCAAAAGATGATTTTGTTGTCAATGCCTGCCGTCATTTTATCCTGATATTTCATGTAGGATTTTCTGCTAGTGCTATCACAACGTTGACTGCTGGGAGTTCCATACTTTCTTCAAATGTAAATGTTGATCGTAAGTCATGAAGTACTACAGGCTCCAACTTAGAAGAGTTGATCCATTGATATTTTTATATGCTTGCCCATCCGTTTCAGGATGATAAGAACTGCTAAAGTTCAATCTAGTTCCAGAGGCTTTTTGAAGTCCTTGCCGAAACAGACTTGAAATCTCTTATCTCTATTAGACACTATCTGAGGGAATCCCATGATAAAGTTCATTGAAGTTGAATCCCACTTCCAAGTGGAGATTTCTAAAGGTCTCAATTCACCTATGGTGCGTTGGTGTTCTGCTTTGGCCTTTTGACAAATCAGTCATTCATCCACATGTTTTGCAATTTCTCTTTTTATATTATTTCACCAAAAATATTGCCTCAGATCTCTACACATCTTGGTATTTCCTGGATGCACCGAATAGTGAGTGTTGTGAGCCTCCTCTAAGATCTGCTCTCTTAAGATTTTACTTTACTTTTTGGAGCTCAGGATCACTATCTTAATTCACTCAAGTTTCCTCCATTAGGGAGGGCTGTAAGGTAAGTACTAGCAATTGAACATTCACGTTCCAGTGCGACTTATATGGAATGTCCAAGTCCTCAAGCTCTCTCAAGAGATTCAGCTAAGTAATCACTACAGTGTTCATAGTATGTTGTGCCTTCCTATTCAGGGCGTCTGCCCAACATTTTCCCTTTCTTGGTTGACATTGGATCTACCACAAATGCTGTTTCATATAGATTGAGCTTCTTCTAAGTGAAGATATACTTCAGACTCTTATGGTCAATATGGATTGCACAAGGTATGCCTTATAAGTAATATTTTCAAATTCTCAGTGCACCTGGATTATGGGTAAGGTACCACCCATAAGACTTGAACTGTCGGGAGGGATAAGGTACCACTATATCTTCTTGCTAACTTTGTAGCTTGCTTCAATAAATTGGTCAGGGAAGATAATATTTGACAAATCCTTTCTGAACTCGATAATTCCCTGCTAAACTCAAACAGTTTCTAGTCTCAGTACATTGGTGGATCTTCGACACTTTGTAACTGCTTTCACCTTTTGTAAATTAAGCTTAATCTCATCCTTTAGAACCATATGTTCCAAAAATACCATTGCTTCTAATCAGTACTCATGCTTCTTGTATTTGCCATATAATTGATATTCCCTCCAGGTCTGCAACGCTATCCACAAATGAACAGGATACTCATCTCTGTCCTTGGAGTATTTCAAGATATCTTTTATAAACACCATCATAACTTGTCTAGATATGGTCTGAAACTCTATTTATAAGATCCGTAAAGGCCGCGGGGCCATTGGTTAAGCCAAAAGGCATCATAGTAAATTTATAGTGACCCAAACATGGTCCTTAGTGTGGTTTTGGGAATGTCTTCAAGTATAATCCTAAGTTGATGGTACCTTGACCTCAAATCAATCTTAGATAAGACTCCTACTCTGTGCAGTAGATCAAACAAGTCATCTACTTGGGGCAATGGGTATTTGTTTTTAATGGGGATCTTGTTCAGCTCTCTGTAATCAATACATAACCTCCAAGTTACATTCTTCTTCTTTACAAATAAAATTGGGGCACCCCCAGATGACACGCGTGGTATGATAAATCCCTTCTGTAATGACTTCTCTAACTGAATCTTTAGTTCTTTAAGCTCAATTGGGGCCATACGATACGGGGTTTTGGAGATAGGTTGAGCATAAGGGATTAATTCAATATCAACATCAATTTCTCTTTATGGAGCAGTCCCGGTAACTTTTCAGGAAAATATCTCTAAATTCACAAGTTATAGGGATATCTTCTGTTTTTTCTTCTTTCGGTTCAATGTTACTAACATAATACCAATACATAATATATCCTTGACATAAGAGCTCATTGGTTTTCATAAAAGAATTTAAAGGACAAGGTTTTTCCTCTCTTTGACCATAAAATATATTTCTTTCCCTTGTTCATCTCTTGAAATAACCTTAGGGTCACAACCTATCTTAACCCTAGAAGTACACAACCAGATCATTTTCAAAATGATATCAAAGTTTGACGAGTCAAATTGAATCAGAACATCAGGGAAAACTATCTCACCAATAGTAATTGAAACAAATTTATGAGATGTAGAACACTTAACTCTAAAGTCATTAGATAACTTGATTCCATAATTGGTTTCTGTCTTCTTATTCTCAAGGTTCACTTGCATGGCAGCTCGCGTAAATATAAATGAATGAATGGCAACTGAATCAATCAATACACAAAATGGTTTCAAAATTAAAGGAGAGTTCTAGTAACTACCGCACCAAAGGTGGCAGTATCCTTCTTGCTCAACACCTACGACCTTCCTACAGCTGCGGGCCTTGGAGGTGGGAGCCCTTGCCTACAGCCTTTAGTCTTCGAGAGCAGGTAATGATGAGGTGCTCTAGGCTACCACACCACGTGCATTTGTTAGTTCCCACTTAACAATCCGAAACAGTGTAATTAGTTCTTTCACAAATAGGCTCCAAATGAAGTCATGCCCTAAGAGCCTATTTGTGAAAGTGTTCCACTAAATCATACTTTCCACTCTAGAGTCCTTTAGTATGAAACAGCTGAAGACCATTTTCCAAGGGGCAGTAACCCATCAAAATTTCTCACTGACGCAGTCTAAATGCATGACAAAGATTTTGATTGTCCAACTTAAGCTTTATGAAAGTGATCTTCAATAGGAAACTGAGGTTGAATTAGCTTAAAAGGGTAGACACATCGCGTTTCCCTTACCAATAGATTCCACAAGTTAAACAACAATCAACCCCTATATAAAGTGTAGTTGAGATCTACCTTCTGTTCAGGCATACTACAAAATTATCATCTATTGACATGGGTGCATCCCAATCATAAACCAGCTACTAGCAGCAATTGGGCTCTTAAAAATACGAAAAGGTGACCAGAACTGATGAAGGTGTAACATGAGAGTGAATGGTAATGCAACTTGATGGGGAGATGCTATGAAGACAACAAGATGAAGCCCCTGGCCAAAGTGAGGAGTATCCAACAGTTGATAATCTAACAAAGACAATGATAGATGATATGTTACCAGAAGGCGCAGTGAAATATTTTCCAGAGTAATGTCTACTTCACAAATGGAGGTGGAATCAATGGACTGCTTATAAGAGTTTGGGCAATTTAAGCAAGTCTTAAATTGCAATGGATTGAAGCAAAATGTCTCTCTAATGTGTCCTTGGTTTCTCTTGTATGGAATCGTCGATAGTTAATGGTTTCAAAACTTATGTGCTATAAAACAAGCCTCTCCAAAATCTTATAATTCAGGGGATATTACATCAAGAACCCCCATATAGCTCACTTAGATAAAATTCGTGAGTTATAGAAGAAAATATGTACAATCAATGAAGCATATTGAAGTAATTGCCACTTAGATCCAAGAAATACAAAAAATGACACCCACAATATGAGGAAATATAAGCTCAAAGTTGTATGTATCCACTGACTTAAATAGTCTGTACCATCAGACTTCTAGGCTAAATTTCATTAACTACTGGTCTCCAAATGTACTGTAATATGGGTCATTGAAAAACTTACTTTTTGTACTTTGACATAAACTAACTAAAATATCTCTAGCTGATGGAATGCATAGGCTGTAAGTGGACTAAACCCAGACCTTGTGCACTAGGATTCTGCCCAATTTGTAGACTTTGACTTGTCCAGCAGCTTTAAATAACCAAATGAACTCCAATCCACTTGAAACTTGTTTCATATGAAAGATATCTCCCTAACCTTAAATTCAGGATAGGAAACCCTTGCGTAAGTCATACTAATCATGGACAAAAGTTACTTCAAAGTCGGTTCTTATGCAATGATCAAAACTATCAAGTTGATTAAACTTGTATATTCTGCCCATACTTGATTTTCCCTATACATTTAACCTCAAAATGAGTCAAGGGCCTTTCATAGGACACATCTATAACAACCCCCAACCCTAGGGCTACAAGTGTTAGTAATTCTGAAGTTTCTGGAGCGAAACGGACAGAGTTTCGCCTGCAAATTGGCCATTTTTCAGGCTTAAAGCCTTACATCACATCCCCTGCATTGCATAGAAGTATAAAAGAATATCTAATCAAGCTTGACAGCTACACACCGGAGACCAAAACTCTACAGGCCACACACCCGGCGTACAAGGGTTTACATCCCAAAAATAAACTATTCCAGCTAAAGGATGACATACCATTCAGATGGGTGGCTCCTAGAACATCTTTAACCTGTTGTTCAAAATCTTCGTCAAATCTACTGTTTGAGATCAAACTATATATACTTTATATGGATCCATCTGACAAAGAAGAATATACGAGTAGAATATGTGTGAGATAAGCAGACATTACCAGTGTCACAAATCTCCAAGGATATCATAATAATCCTCAGTCCTCACTAACCAATTTCTCAGTATCTTAACTCCATACTCTATATCCCATAAAGAAAATCTCAACCTGGCTCTGATACCAAATCTGTAACGCCCCAAATTAAACATGTTTCACTATTTATATTTTTCTTAATAAATCACTCAATTGTAATATGATAAATCCAATTATAGGGGCGTTACCGCCGTCCCAAAGGACAAGGCTTGAAGCATGTGTCCTGGAATAACATAGTTAAGCATAACCTCAACCATATATATTCACACATGATCATCTATTCACAATCAAGTGTTAACTAATGTAAGGTTTATAAATCATAGTAAGATAATTCAACATGTAATCTACATCCTTATACACTGAAGAATTCAAAATACATCTTTAAAGTATGCATATATTGTATCACCGCTGATTTATATAGATTTTCTTGTTGAACTTATTCTCTTCCGCTGTGTTGCTAGCATGAGGGCAATTCTCTGAGCATTTGCTTAAAACAAAACATGAAAAACATTTCGAACTGTAAGCCGAAGCTCAGTACATGCATTTCTGAATTGTTAAATGATCATTGAAACACTGATTGGGCCCGCTTTATAATTCATTTAAGGACAAAATAGAGAATGAGATGAATATAAAATTGCATTACTAATTATTATCTGATAATGAACCCCTTGATACTGTTACGATCTAAGGATAGGTGTACACCTGCCAAGCCGATCGGGGACCTAGCCTGAAGCCGCGCGGGTAACTGAAGGGCGAATGCCCTATAGATGATAACTGATTGGGTCACTAATTAACTGATAAATCACTGTATAAACTGATTCATTAATGTACTTACCAAACATGATACTTTGATAAATGAACTCTAATTTCTAAAGATACAGGCAATGGACGTACCTGAAGTCTTTAAAATGATATTTCACTTGACGATACTTCTGCACAATGGAAACGATAGACTAAGCCCCATTTCTGTTTAAGAAATATAATTATAGATAAATGTAGTTAGTAAACCATGTTCACTGACATAATTTATAACTTTAATGGAAATTGTTTAATTAAAAAGGCTTCTACAAATCCAATAATTCAATATAAGGTAACTTAAATCAAGATGATCTGAAAAATAAATCAGTTAGGGTTAGTGAACTTAAAATACAACAAACTGAAACCAAATAGATCACATTGGAATGCTTGAGCTGATAACGAAAAGATTTCAATTGAAATAAACGAAATATGGGTTTCTGATGTTTTCGAAATGGATAATAGAAAGTGTAATACTTCTGAAATGGATAATAGAAGGCTTAATATTAGGAGAGGTGTTGTGAGGTTTATAAAAGCTCAAATAACCCCAACTGAGTCCAATAGACACTGATTTGAGTCATTACTCTGCCCACTTCTCAAATTTCATTTTCATGCTCATTTAACTCAGTTTTCCAACCTAAGTAAGCTTCTATACATAATCAAACTTGTTGAACTCACTACACTTTGTAATTTCCTTGCAATACCCACAATTATATAGAAATGTCTGAAAATATTTTCAAATGTCACGATTTCTGTATTCGCTCATATTACCATTTGATGGTCTGCATTAGAAAATCCATATCTTTAACTCCCAGCTTCTAAATAAGATGTAAAACCCCAATATGAAAAGCTCATAATGTCCCCTAAAATGTTTATTTGTGGCACAAAGTATGATTCACATAGTAAGGTCCCTAAAATTGGGCTAGAACATAACTGTGCACAACTTCAGTCCAATCTGTGCAGTCATTGCAAAACGACCATAACTGTTTCCACTGAACTTGGATCAAGGCAATTCAAAAAGAATGTGAAAGCTAACTCATTGATCTATCCACACACCAAAAATCAAAAATTTGCAATGAGCCAATAAATACCAGGTTTTTCGTAAAGTCCACTGTTTAAAACTGCTCCCAGTTTCGATGTATTCTGCGCAGTCTTCAGTAAAGTGGCCATAAATTTGTCTATACAACTCATAATTAAGTAATTCTAGAGCCCATTGAAAGCTAACTCATTGAGGTATCTTTAAACCAAAAATCACAATTTGCCCATGTCCCACGAAATACCAGTTTATTCATAAATAAGCCCCTATTTTGGGTCTATTTTCCAGCCCTAAATCACCTAGTTTCATCTTTTCTTCATATAACCACCCACTAAAATCACTCTTTAATTCATCCAAAACCACATCAACATTACCATAATTATTTATAATGCCAAAGATTACCCAATCAAGTACAAAGCGATCCTTAATCATCACTTCCAACCTAAACTAGCATCATCATGAATGATCCCAACCTTAGCATGCTTTCTTCCTTAGTCAACAATTTAACACTTCAAAGATAGCTCTTATTCTTATCAAAATAGCATGGTTAACAGTAAAAACCAACAAAAAAACAACAATCACAATCAAAAATCAGCATGATAAGTGATGGAGTTACTCACTTTGTGCTTGAAAAGGGAGGTGTGAATGATGCTTGAAGGGTGTGGGGATGTGGCTGGTGGCTGGTAGCTGATGGGGGTGGTGATAGGTGGCTATCCTGGTTGCCAGAAGATGGTGGTTGGTGGTAGAAAATTCCAGCAAAACCCATCCATGGAGAAGAGGACAGAAAGAGAGAGGAAAGAGCCTTGGTAATTTGTGAGGTTGTTTTTACTTGGATGAAATGATCCAAGGATTTGCTTGGCTATGCCTGTCTCTAGCAAAATGAGCCTTAAGCCAATGGAAATTAAACACATGCAATGGTACTTAGCCAAGTAAAATGGAGTGATAACTTGTCGGGCCGGAATTGGGCCTAAGTGAACTTGAGCCCGAAAAATATACCTTATGCGATTGAAATTATTTTGTAGCTCGAAATTAAATTTATGTGATGTTATGAAAAATAATTTTATTTTTTTAAATCATAATTATCGAGGCTTACTATCGATTTTTCCGAAATTTTTCGGTAAATGAACTCGAATTGCAAAGTGGAGTCCAAAATGAATTTTCCCAACCGGGATGATTAAATGAGATAAATAAATTTGAAAAATTAATAACATGGCTGAATTAAGTAAATAAATGTGATTTAGGGTCAGGCTATTACACACGCAATCTCTTTGAAGTAGAGATTAGCAATATGAGAGGCATCATTTGTGGTGTGACAAGCCACAAAGTGTGCCATCTTTGAGTATCTATCCACCACCACCATGATAGAATCCTTGTGTCTTTGCATCCTTGGCAATCCCGTGATGAAATCCAAGCTAACATCCTCCCATGGGCCATGTGGAACTGGGAGTGGAGAATAAAACCGTTGAGGCCGAAAGTGACTCTTGGCAAGTTGGCAAGTAGAGCACCTTTTCACATAATGCTCCACATCCTTGGACATGCTTAGCCAATAATAGTGCTCCTTGAGCATAGAAGAAGTCTTCTCAATGCCAAAATGCTCGGCCAAAGATGGAGCTCTTGAATCAAGAGTTCTCTAAACCCACACTTTGGTATGCATAGCCGGGTTCCTTTGAAGAGAAACCCATGCTCCAAATGAAACAATCCGTGAGCATGGCTAGTGCATTTCTCATAGATTTCTTTGAAATCCTCATCTTGGGTATACATTCCTTTAACACACTCAAAACCAAGGACCTTAGTCTCTAAAGTAGAGAGGAGAAGGTACCTCCTCGATAAAGCATCCGCACTCTTGCTCATTTGGCCCGACTTGTGATGGATCACTAAATGGAAAGCTTGCAAGTACTCTACCCACTTGGCATGCCTTGGGTTGAGCTTGTGTTGTCCTTGTATGAAC
This sequence comes from Carnegiea gigantea, assembly GCA_029747015.1. Taxonomy (NCBI): domain Eukaryota; kingdom Viridiplantae; phylum Streptophyta; class Magnoliopsida; order Caryophyllales; family Cactaceae; genus Carnegiea; species Carnegiea gigantea. Next base: position 1,022,941 of record JAKOGI010000106.1, on the reverse strand, counting down.
TTGAGAGCTTCATGATCCGAATAGAGAATGAATTTTCCTCCCACCAAGTAATGCCGCCATTGCTCCAAAAGTCATAAGTGGAGTACTTCCTCTTTGCATCATTGAGCTTTTCACTAAAGAAAGCCACGGGCATCTTCTCTTAAAATAGGATAGCCCCTATCCCCACACAAGAAGCATCACATTCCACTTTAAAGACTTTGGAGAAGCTTGGAAGGACAAGAACGGGTGCAGTAGTAAGCTTGCACTTGATTTCCTCAAAGGCCCTTTGAGCTTGTTCTGTCCTTTCAAACCATTTGGCCTTGAGAACTTCAGTTATGGGAGCAACAATGGAGCTAAAATTCTTCACAAACCTTCTATAGAAAGAGGGTATACCATGAAAGCTTCACACTTGTTGAATGGAGGTGGGAACAGGCCACTCACAGATGGCTTTGATTTTGCTTTCATCAACATGAATTCCTTAGGCCGAAACAACATATCCCAAGAAGATGACTTGAGAGGAGAAAAAGTGACATTTCTCTAAGTTTTTATAGAGCTTTTCTTGAGCTAGAATGCTCAAGACTTAGTGTAGGTGGTCGGCATGCTCTTCTTCACTCTTGCTATACACCAATATGTTATCAAAGTAGACAACAACAAACTTGCCAAGGAGGGGCTTTAGAACTTGGTTCATAAGCCTTATGAAAGTGGTTAGAGCATTCGTCAAACCAAAGGGCATAACAAGCCACTCATAAAGCCCTCCTTTGGTTTTGAAAGCTGTCTTCCACTCATCCCCTTCAAAAAATCCGAATTTAATAATAGCCTTTTCTAAGATCAATCTTAGAAAAGATGGTGGCTCCATGTAGCTCATCAAGAAGATCTTCCAATCTTGGAAAAGGATAGTGATGCTTGATAGTAATCTTATTGATTGCTCTACTATCTACACACATCCTCATGGACCCATCTTTATTAGGGACAAGTAAGGCCGACACGGCATAAGGGCTAAGGCTCTCACAGATCAAGCCCTTGGCTAGTAGCTCATCTACTTGCCTTTGCACTTCTTGTATTTCTTGAGGGTTCATATGGTAGGCTGGCTTGTTTGGAAGTGTGGCACCGAAAATGAGGTCAATTTTGTGTTAGATAGATCTTTTAGGAGGGAGGCCATAGGGTACCTCACTTAGGAAGACATGTTCAAAGGCTTTTAGGAGGGGAATAAGCAAAGGATGGGAAGAATCCTTAGCTTCAGCCAGTTCATGGCTAAATAAAATCCATTCTTTGAAATATTTATATTCATAGAGTTGGGAATGGAGAAGTGTAGAAGTAGGCTTGAGAGGGGTGAGGGTGATTTTCCTATGATCTTTGGTGAAGGTGTATGTGGTCAAACGGCCATCATGCATCACACTTCTATCAAAGAGCCATCGACGTGCCAAAAGGACATGACAAGCATCCATGGGCACAATATCACACCAAATCTCATCTTTGTAGCTCTTTTCAATAAATAAATAAGCAAACACTGAGAAGAGATTTGCAAGCCTTTACCTTGATTGAGCCATTGGATGGTGTAAGGGCTTGGGTGTGGTGAAACTGAAAGCTTTAGCTTCTCCATAAGAGTCTTGGAAGCAACATTGGCACAACTTCCTCCATCTATAATGAGAGAACAAACCTTCCCTATCACGATACACCGGGTGTAGAAGATGTTTTCCCTTTGTTCCAAGTCACTTTGGGAAACAAGGCCACTCAATGCTCATCTTATAACAAGCATTTCTCCTTTATCAAGTCCCTCTTCAACTTCTTCAAGGGCTTTGGTCATGAGAAGCTCCTTCTCTCCTTTATCATGTTCTTCCTCTAGCTCCTCATAAGAAGCTTGATATTCGGCCAAAGTGACCACCCTTTTGTTTGGGCATTCGGATGTATAATGTCCAAGACCTTGGCAACAAAAACACCTCATTTTGTCAATGGGTTTAGGGGGCTATTTTGAGGGTGTTTGTGAGGCATTGGGTGGAGAAGGTCTCGGGTTTGTGTTTAGGGTAGCCTTCGGAGGGTTGTAGGAGGGCTTTTGGAATGGGTAAGACAGTGGGTTAGGCTTAGAAGCCATGCCCATGCCTTTGACTCTCTTTTGCAACTCCACTTTATGAGCTAAGACACTAAGCTCATCTAAAGAAGTGTAAGGGTGGAGTTCAACCACATGAGCAATTTCCTTATTCAAGCCACTCAAATATCTAATCAAAGTTTGTGACTCAATCTCCTTCAAATCACACTTTAAAAGCAATTATTCAAAGTCTCTAGTGTACTTCTACACTCTTAGACCCTTGTTTGAGGTGGTGGAGTTTAAGGAAGTTATCTTGCAAGTAATGGGGCGGTAAAAACTTGGACTTAAGTTTGGACTTCATTTTCTTCCAAGTTCTTATCTTCCATTTTCTCTTCCTAACTCTCTTAGTCATAACATTTTACCACCAAATAGAAGCAGACTTTCTAAGCTTTAAAGCAACAAGTTTTACCTTCTTTTCATTGGGATGTCTTTGAATTCAAAGACTCTTTCAACTGTTTGGAGCCAATCCAAGAACAAGTCCAGATCAAGTTGACCTTCAAACTCGAGGATGTTCACTTAAAAGTCATTGTAACTTCGGTCATGAGGCCTATAGTGCCTCCTTGATCTCCTTGCATATACATCCTCACCGAAGTCACCAAGTGAGTTGCTTTCTTCCGCCTCGGAGTCATCCGAATTGCTTACTTGCTTGTACTTTTAGAACTCCTCAAGTTTCTTCTCTTCTCTTGTAACATTTAGCCAAGTTATGATTGTAGATACTTGACTTGGGCTTCCAATTCGGCCTTCTCTCTCAAGGCTTGCTCAGTGACTTGCTCGACAGTAAGGCTAGAAGACATGTTGGCTTTTGAGTGAAGAATTGTTGTTTTTGGATGGGGAGTGGAAGGCACGGATGTGCTGAGTGGCACGGTCTGGTCGTGCTCAGTTGCTGACACTGAAATAGGCATGCTGGAATGAGGCACGGTCGTGCTCCTTAGGCATGGTGTGGTCGTACTGAAGTTCTGCCTGGGCACGGCAGAATGCTTGACAAGGGAGTGTGTTTGTGGGCTATTTTGTGAATTGTGTTTGGGGATGGAAGCTTGGCCAAGAGGGTAGCCTAGGCTCTGATACCACTTGATGTATTATAGCCTCACTAATGCAAGAGAATGCAAGAGGGATTCAAGAATGTATACGGGTATGGAAGAGAGATGGAATCAAAGAAAACAAGAACAAGGATAGAATGCAAGTAAGCTAGCAAGGGTGATTCGAATACCCACCTTGGTTCACACACACTTGGGCAATCTTCTTAGTTTAACTAAGTTACAAAATTTAATCACCTTCTTAGTTGAATTAAGAAGACTTAGAGACCCACTTGATGTTGTCACACTCAAGATACAACACTAGGATTTCAAGAGAAGTTGAGAGAGTTTTCTAACTTAAGCTTTTTGTATTCATTCAAAGTTGTTAAATAAAAGGGAAGTGGCTGGCTTTTAAGGAAGCAAATTAGCCAATTCCATCCTCAACAAGCAGCTACGGAACTGAAAGTACAAATGGGGAGTGAGGAGGGGTTAATTCAGCCACCCCTAGTACAAGCAAATCTAATCCCACCTTTGGCCACCTCATTAGGACTAATGATGCTACCAATTCAGGTGTCAAGCTCTCTAGGCAGCCTAGTTACATATATAGGATAAGTCAACTTGCAGCAAATGTACAAGAGAAACCTAAGGAAAACATCACCCATGTATTGACTATTGTATAACCGGGTAAAGGGAATTTTGTTGTCCTTTTGGCTGGATAATAGCGGAACAAGGGGGTGCTTTGTGGACCCTTTGGGAACTTGACTTGATAAATATTTATGTCTGCTTTCATGCCGTAAAGTTTTAAAAAGAATGGACTTTGGTAAGTCAACTTAATTCCTCTTGAATCTGCCATTCGCTGGATTTGCACTAGAACTGCACCATCTGAAAGAAGTTGTTGGTTGACCTAGCAAATGATCTCCAAATTCCTTGAAACTTGATTTATTTGAAAGCTAACATCTTAAACTTAAAGGAGGTGGTCAATGTAGTCAATTATCCCCTCAGTAGCTAGTCCCAAAAGATAGACAAATCTGGGCCAATTTTTAGTTGAACTGGACAGGTAGTTGTTGGACTGAATTAGGATGTTTCTGACCAAGGCCTGAATTTCCTTGACTTCCTTAGTGTTGCTGGGCTCTTTTAGGTTGGAGGGGGAGAGGTTAGAAAGGTCAATGAGATGGTCCCTATCAACCAGCCTATCTAAACCATGCTAACGGGTTGAGGTGATTTAGCGTGTTAATAACTTGTCTATTAATTCAATATTTTTACTAGCAAACCCACCTTTATCCATTAGGCACACTTTATTAATAGGCCAACTCTAATGTGTACACGGTCGAGCCATTTTCCACCAATTAGCATTAGAGTTCAGGATCAATTATGGTAGAAACCAAATAAAACAGAATTAGAGAAGGATAAGAATCATCATTAATTATGAAACCAAAAATTTAGATTATTGTAAAGTAATTTATTAAAGTGTCATTAGGTGTATTCTTTCACTAGAAATAAATAGCAGGACTTTCCCATTTTTAATATTTATCATATTCTAAAATTATTTTTTGAAAAGCAGATAGTTATGTCATTCCATTTCTATCCATTTTTTAGAAGCTATGTATGATGTTATATTATGAAAATGAAATTTTGGAAAGAAGGGCTAGTATTCTTTAATTTTAGAAGCAATACGATAGATTGTTATATAATGTCTCTCAAAACGATTCGATATAAACAATAATCATAATTGTTAAGAGGGATAAATTAAAGAAAAATTAAAAATAAGGATATAATGTTTAGGTCCAGCGGATGTGTTCAGGTTCGGATCAGGTTTTGCCCACTAATTTGAAAGGTTTTTGGGTTTGGTTTATTTCAAGTTTGGGTTGGAAAAATTATGTTCAAATCCTAAAATTTTCGAATAGATTTGGGTGAGTTTTCAAATTGGGTCAGTTTTTGCCACATATGCATGTAGTCAAGCATATGTGTTTTCTTCTGTTCTTCATGATTATAGTTGAGGCAAAATCCTTATGAGAACGACTGTATGAGTTTCCACTATGTACTTACCCATTTGAAAAAAAAAAAAGCATATGATACTCAAGTTACAATGTCATAATTGATAAGTCAATACATTTATAACTCAATATTGTATAAATAAATTATCACCTAAAATTCAAGGATGCAATGACATGACAATATATTTATTACATGTGAGTGGTGATACTGATATGACATTATATTTATCGAATCATTAAGTCTATGTATTTTCAACTCAATTATGGTATATACAAAATAAATAGTCTTGGAACACAAATAATATGAGGATTTTGCTGAAGTGGGGACTGTTCAAATCCAATACCGAAGCCACCTCGTGAGCCATCCTACTATTTAGCTTGGCAAGCTTGGCTCGTGACGAGCCTGAGCTGAGTCGATCCGAGTTTTCTTCATTACCTGAGCCGAATTTGAGCCTTATCGAATCCAGGCTTGTGAGCTCACGAAGCCCAAATGAGTCGAGCTAACGGCTATTGGTTCCAAGGAAGCTTAGTCACCCTAGAGGGGGGAGAATAGTGTTATCACAAATATTTGTGAATAGAACTTAATCATATAATATAACAGACAATAACAAACTTAAGGACGTTGAACAATAAGATGAAGGACACTAAACAAGCAAATGAAGGAGGTTGAGCAGTGAGACAGTAATGTAGAAAGCAAAGCACGCAGAGTTTGTTAATGAGGTTCACCTCTCTAACTAATATGTCTCTACCTAAGGACCCTTTTTTAGGATTCAACCACTTGTATTAATCTGCTTCGAAATTTGCACAATCTGCAAGCATCCACCCAATGACCTTGACTAGAACACACCCTTCAAGACCTTTCTTAAAGTGATTTATCCTATGTCCCCACTTAGGAAGGATAAGACTCCCTATCAACCTTTTTTGTTTGTAAGCAGGATTCTCACAACCCTCTTCACTCACAAGGAATTTAAAATGTCTGCATAAAGATTACAATGACTTGAAGTTGTTCACTAAAGAGTACAATAACACTTAGGATAGGAGTTAAGCTTTTTTCCCCCCCTTGTGTATTGTGAACTCTTTATCTTCCGCCAAGGTCTCCATCTATAGCCAATGAGAATAAGATAGTTGCAGGATGCTCATGATGTAGCCGTTAGATGCTTCAAAATATCCCATTGGATGTTTCTCTCTAACGGCTATCCGCTGGTAAGGTTGTTCATTGTTCTATCCTAATTCAGACCGGACAGAAAACTGGACCAGACCAGACGGAGTGAATTTCGTCCAATCCTTGGTCTTGAGGTTTGTCCTATTTGGTCTTCGGTCCAGTCCGGACCTAGATCAGATTAAACCTAAGATTTTTTTAGCTTTTTGCGCTCCTCGGGCTTTATTCTTTTGTTTGATTTTTCATTTCAGCGCCTCTGCTTCAGTACTCCTATCCTGCCCCCTGGACTTCTCGACTCTCATGACTGAACCACTGGCTGACTCCACGCTACTCTGCTGCTCTCTTTCCTTACCTCCACCCTTAGCTTCTCACCATCGACACCCGACTGTTACCGCCCATCAGACTTTACTATCATCAGTCGCATCTTAGTCGACTCCTTATATAACGCCCCGGCCCCTCCTGGGTCGGGATAGTTACCAAGAACGGCTTCAAAGATTGTCGACTGGCCCCATAAATTACCAGAAGTCTTCCCGGTATGCTTCATCCTCGCTCACACGCTGCCTAGAAAACTTCCCAGGAGGTCTCCCATCATAAGATTTCTCCACAGCAAGCACACTTGACTGTGAAGTTCTTATGAATGGGCTCCCTGAAAAGAAAGCACCTTTGGTGATATAAGTAATCACTTTGATCCTTCTAAGCCACACTCGGAATATTACATTCACCTCCACTTAAAGCACACAACGTCCTCATTGTGCCTCACTAACCGACCGACTTACGCATCCTCTTAACCGGCGGCCCATCCCAGTATCTTTTCTCTGCTAGGTGACTGCCCATGGCTCTCCCATCTATTGGCACAGCTCACAGTCCCGGGTCAGCTCTGATAGCATCTACAATGCCTCGGCCTCCTCCTAGGCCGTGGATAGTTACCGGGAACGGCTTAAAGGATCGTTGACTGGCCCAACAAATCACCACAAGTCTTTCTGGCTTGCTTTGTCCTCGCTCACACGCTACCTGGGAAATTTCCCAGGAGGCCACTCATCATAAGATTGCTCCCTGGTAAGCACGATTAACTATGGAGTTCTCATGAGTGGGCTCCCCGAGAAGAAAGGCACACCTTCGGTGATATAAGTAGCCGCATCAAATCGGGGTGTTATAATTTAGTAAATAAAAAGTACTAGGAATTCGGGGGTGCTACAAAGTGGTTAATATAATTTCCTAAGTGTAGCTTAAAAGGATCGAAGTCACTACTTATATCACCAAAGGTGCACATTTGTTTTTTTTCGGAGCCCACTCATAAGAACTCCACAATTAAGCGTGCTTGCTGTGGAGAAATCTTATAATGGGTGACCTCCTGAGAAGTTTCCCAGGCAGCGTGTGAGCAAGGATGAAGCATGCCAGAAACACTTCTAGTGATTTGTGGGGCTAGTCAGCGATCCTTTAAGTCGTTCATAGTAACTGTCAGTGACCTAGGAGGGGGTCGGGGCGTTACAGATGATATCAGAGGCGACCCATGACCTTGAGCTACGACAGTGGACGGGAGAGCTCTGGGAAGTCACCTAGCTGGGGAAAGACACTGGGGTGGACCGCTGGTCAAGAGGACTTGTAAGTCGGTTGGTTAGTAAGGCAGAACAAGGACGTTGCGTGCTTCAAGTGGGGGTGATCGTAACACCTCATGTGTGGCTTGAAGGATTTAATGCGACTACTTATGTCACCAAAGGTGTGCCTTTCTTTTCAGGGAGCTCACTTATAAGAACTCCACAGTTAAGCGTGCTTGTTGGGGAGCAATCTTATGATGAGTGACCTCCTGGGAAGTTTCCCAGACAGCGTGTGACCAAGGACGAAGCACGCTGGAAAGACTGTAATGATTTGTGGGGTCAGTCGATGATCTTTTAAGCTGTTCACGGTAATTATCCGCGACTCGGGAAGGGGCCTGGGCATTACACCTCACTACCTCTTGCTCATAGCCTTAGGGCTAAATTATCTAGGCATCAGGATATCTGAGTTGAAATCCCCAATCTTTCTGAATTCTGGCTCTCAAAATGCTTAAACGCAATAAGCTGGCATTTCTTCTACCTAAGCTGTGAGATCCATCAACCAAGTTAACAATGGTAAGTCTTTTTTCCCCATTGTCATTTTGCACGAATCAGCGTTGGATTCATTTTTCTTTCATTATTATCTAATCACTGTGTTTTGAGTCTAATATATTATGAATTAATTATTCATTCTTGTACACATTGTATGTAGAAGTAGAATGATTATAATTTTAGTGTTGCTGACCTACTGTTGTTGTTGCCTGTGTGAAAGTTGAGATGTGAGGCTTGAGCCTTGTCTGACTTGATTCTTTCCCCCTTTTGTTGTAGTTGGTGACTTGTTTTTAACTAACTGGGTATAAAGGGTGATTCAAATGTTGAACTTCAAAATAATGCTATTTTTATTTCATGGGTTTGATTCATGGCTTCTCGAATTTTTAGGGGACAAAATGTGAGCACTGGCTTGGATTTTATTATTCTATTTAAGGTTTGAACTTTCATACTCAGGGCCTGTTCTTTTCGTTAATAATTCCCAATTTATCAACTTCAACTAATTTCAATAAAAAAAATTCCAACTTCAACCTACTCAAACTGACTTCAATCCACTTTAACCAACTTCAACTCTCTTTAACAAAAAAATACCAACTTCAATCCATCATATAAAAACAAAAATACCAACTTCTTCAACTTTAACCCACGTCAACCAACTTCTATCCACTTCAACAAAAAAAAATAACAATTTCAATCCAGTTCAACCAATTCTCAAGCAACGTCACCCATTTCCCAACTCATATTTCCCAATGAAAAGAATAGGCCCTTAGGCTAGATTTGAGTATTCTATTTACATTTGATTCATGGCATAGTTTTTGATATTGTGTTTGATCATTGCATTTAAGTATTCTATTTTGAGTTGATTCATGATATAATTTTGGCTTTTTTTTTTTTTTGGTGAATTGAGTGCTCAAACTTGTGCACGATAGTATATGAAAATTGAAACATGGATGTTGGAGTTTTGTTACTTGTAAGCTCTGAATGAGTTTTGTTTAGAGTTAAATGTAATTACTAATTAGTTTGGAGTTCGCTCGTGAACATTTCTCTCTTAGTTAGATCTTTCATAGATGTTTAATATTTGATGAAATCATGAGTTAAATGTTGTTTTTCTAGTTGTCTCTAACTTTGAACATTTAATATATCAATTAAATCGCTGTTCTTTGTGCTTTTTTCAAGTGTAAAGTGTGCTCTTCAACTCCAACTTCCTATTGGATGAGTCATCATAGGGTCCCTTACTGCTTGTTCTTCAAATATGAGTTTTGTATTTTAATTTTTTTATTTACAATAGCAAGATGTGCAATGTAGTTGATTATTTTTTTAATCATTTGTTGATGCTAGTTGTCGAGCTCCAAATCCCAAAAAAAAAAAAAGTAGTTCGGAACTAGAAGAATTGGTTGATGTGGATACCGATATTCCAAGCAAGCACCAAGTAAATGACCCCGATGAAATGGAGGAGGATGAAGAACCAACTCAAGGAGCGCCAAAAAGCAAGAGTAAATAAACTATTAGAAATTATATTCAAAGGACAAAGGGTTGGAAACATTTCATAGAGATGAAATAAAATGGTAAGAGAGTGGCTGGTAAGTGCAAACATTGTAATAAATTGTATAAGGCCGACTCTACGAGGAGTGGAATGAACAACTTGAAAAATTATTGTTCATGAATTTTCAATATAACATATATATCCTACAAGCGTACAACTTATCACTATAACACTTGATGGTTGTCTCCTTGTTGATGAAGAAGAAATTAGGCCGCTTTAGAGTACTGGTAATGCAACATTATTATCTAACAAAATTAACTAAACTCGTCAGCACAATAAAAACTGCCCTCTAATTCAGACCCTAATGCTTTCTTCTTTTTTAGGTTTTAATCCTAAAAATTCACCATTATTCATCGAGTTACACATGAATCCTAAAAGAAAACTAACAAATACCTATTAATTAGCAAACCAAGAGAAGGATCGTGTCCACAAATTAGAGAGAAATAAACTCTATTGGTCCTAAACTAAAAAAAACTTGTTGAAATCACCAAAAAAGGAAGCATGATCCATCCATATGATTAAAGAAACACACTCATCTCATTAAAATGAAACAAAATAAAGTACAACAAAAAAAAATGAAAACAAAACCTATTTTATTCTACCTTGTACGATTGTGATTCCCAAAACAATCAAGGCAAATAGAAAACATCAAAGTAACAGGGGATTGAAACATGTCAAAAATAGGGAAAAAGATGGAAAAGAAAGGGACAGGAATCATGGGCATCCTAGCTATGGACTAGCTCAGCCCAGCTAAATATTCACAACCTTTAACCTCCAATCAACCTCCATTAATGGAGGGCACAACACTAATAACCAAAAACCCAAGAAGTAGATAACTCAAATATCAAGCATACACCCAAATATTTCATGCCAATACTAGGAAAATTGAGAGGGAAAAAGAGAGATCGAAGGAATAGTCATGGATTTCCTAGCTTCATTGAAGAGTTCAGCCTAACACCCCATCCTCCATCAATAGAGGCAAACCCCTTCCTCTCACACCAACCCTGTTATAATTTTCCACAAGTATACGGTTAATCGTTGTAACGGGTGTCGTCCTCAGGGATGAATTACGAAATGTCATAAGTTGAACTAAAGCTCTAACAAAATTACTAATTCAGTCTAACCTGCACCTTAGAACAGAACTGCTACATTAGAACCATAAATTTAGGGCAAATTTGTCTAAAACCATAAATTGAAAATGGAATTAGAACAAGCCAAGAGCAAAGCAAACAACGATGTAAATGGAACAAGGCAAAATAGAGCCCACAAATAAAATCTTAAAGCAATGAGAATTCATCTAGAATAAGAAACAATGATGCACCGCTCTATCTGAAACAATGTATAATTGCAAAACTCAAATTGAGAAAAATGAGCCAAGATCTGAATCTAGACTTGAATGCAATGACCCAATTCGAATTACACCACTTTAAGACCCCAAATCTAGATTTAAAACTAGAAAATGAAGACTGAATACGAAAGCAAAATTCGACTTGTAAACTCCATGCTATTCTACACTGCTACCCTAATCTGCTTCGACCCCCAGTACTTTGCTTTTTGAACCCCATTTGAAGCTCTTCCAAAACGCAGCCTTGAACCCCTTCATTGCCCCCTTGAATGCTTGGAATTGTCCCCTTGAAAGTGGTGAGTAATGATGGAATGAATGAGGAGAGAGAGAGAGAGGGTCAACATGGCTGTTAATGATAGAGAAAGACAAAGGTTGGGGGAGGGGAAGAAGGAATGATCGAGTGCCCTGTTCTTCGGTTTCCTCTGGCTGCAAAAACCGAAGAGGAAGAAGAAGAGAGGAGAGAGAGATGCTTGGGGCTCACGTGTGTCGCACGTGGCCTTTTAAGAAAAGAAAAGGGAAGGAGAGCAGGCCGGCCCAAGGGAAAGAAAAATAAAAAGAAAAGGAGAGAGCTGGATGCTGGACTGGGCCGAAGGAGAGAAAGAAATGAGGCCGGTCAGAGTGAGAAAAGAAGGAAATTGAAGAGAAGGAGGGGGAAGCGCGTGGGCCATTGGGCCGCTGGCTGGGGACACAATTGGGCCCGTGACTGGACCTGATCTTGTTTTTATGTTTCTTGTCGTGATCCAATGCTTCTCTTTAGTATTATTTATTATTTTTTCTGAAGTTTTTCCAATTCCTACGAAATGAACAAAAACACTATTAAAAATCTAATTAACCAATTTATTCCGAGCAATTATTAAATAATAAAAGGGTATAAAATATCATAATTTATGGGTTAACAAATACCCCCACACCTATGTTTTACTCGTTCTCGAGTAAAATAAAACTAAAAATCCCCCAAAAATCCGAGAAAAAGAAAACAAAACAAAATTCTAAATCACTTTCATTGGAATTACAGTTGCACTTAGCATATGCAACAAGCTCTTTAAACCCTAGGTTATCCCTAGTGGACAAGTAAGGTCTCATAAGGGTTTGTAGAAGATATATCCACAAAATCTTAAAATAAATAAATCAAAAATCTATTTTTGGTTTTTTCTTCAAAAACTTATATACACAATACTGGAGAAAATATATGCACATTCTAATCAACCATATCACTCAACTAACCAAAGAACTAGATCACATACAAACGTAATGTACGCATCAGGAAACCTTAATCCCCACTGATGACATCTATATACAATCTTTTACCCCATTTAGAAATCATGTACAAGCATAACTGGTACAACCTCACTTCAGGGAAAATGGGGAATACTCCCACGCATGTGTTTAAGATATAACAAGGTTCACTCAATTCTCTTCCAATAATACAAACTACCATATACTTGATAAGATTCTCGATTGTCCACCACTAAAATGTAAAATGCAAAACAATAATCAAGAGAACTTTACAGGGTTGTAATGGGGCCAAGGTTAAGGGTAAGAAAGGAACAAATGATTTGGGGAAATAAGGAGCTAGAAGCCAAAGCTAATGAGCAACTAACATGTATACCAATTACAATAATGAGCACTCACTCTCTCAAAACACACAATAAGATCACACCCCAATTAAATTGAATTGACCATTGGAAATGAGTATACATAATGATACATCCATGCCAAATACTCTTATTCATAACTTTTGAATTTTTTTTCGCTTTTTTCAACTTTTGAATTTTTTCAATGAAAACTTTTTCATTTGAACTTTTTCCATTTTTCAAAATTTTTAGAGCTCTTTTTCTTTTTTTTCCCCTCTTTTTTTTTCATGAAGGAAATGAATGAATGGCATGTACAATTGCAAAATAACTCAATTCTGAATGATCACTATGAAACAACAATCCCCATTTACTTAAATTAATCACAAGCTACCCACCAAATGATGAAGTGTCGCTCCACTAGCCTTGGCTCAGGTATAGGAAAATGTATTTAGGCTAAGGGTTAAAGTGAAGGGTCCACAACAAAAATAGTCAAGGCTCAAAGGGGTTAACAAAGGGTAAGAACATTCAAACATGGGTGGCAATTTGGCCAAGTGGCTTAGAAAAAAGAAGAATGCCTCTATCATATTGTCATAACGCATATGCTAAATATGATTTCAAAAAGAATCAAAGCCAATTCTAGAGATGTAATCATAGAAGAGACAAACATGAAAGAGAAACATGAAACTAAATTGATAAATTAGTCCATAAGGCTCAAAATCTCATGGGTTCGTCTACCAAAATCAAGCTTGCTTAGAAATAATATTGGGGCCTAGGATCATACACAAACATCATACTTGGGACTAAGTTCTATCAGTGCACAGCACATCTATATACAACCTAATGCTAAGGTACAAGAGAATACAGTCGATCAGAAATAGCACATAAATTTCCCAAAACAAAACAAAAATCTTTTTGGATTTTCAAATTTTTCAAATTTTTTTTTCAATTTCAATTTTTTCTTTTTCTAAATCTTTTTTTCATGAAACCAAATGTCCCCACCCCTACACCTAAATCTCACAATGCCCTTATTGGGAGTGGAAAGCAACATTAAACACAAAATAAAACCTAAAGAAAGTAAATAAAAACAAGACTCAAAAACAAAAAGGACATGACTTAAAAAACAAATGTACAATATATATAGATAAAAGAGAAAAAGAAAAACAGCCAACTATAGAAGAAGAAAAGTTAAAGGAAAATGAGAAAAAGAGAGGAGAGAAGAAGAGAAGAAAATTCTTAGCAAACTAGATCGGGTGCTAAATACACCCGACCTATCTCAACACAATCACCGATCAGAACTCGGCTCACGGAGTATCAGACACTCCCCATCTTCTTTGCTTGGCAACTCTAGAAATTGCTTCAAATGCTAGCAATTCACTTTGAAGGTGGCACCACTCTCAGGGTCCTAAATTTCAACTGCACCATAAGGAAATACACGTGAGACAATGAAAGGACCAGTCCATCAGGACCTTAGTTTCCCTAGAAACAAATGGAGCTTAGAGTCATATAGGAGTCCTTTCATTCCTAAGGCAAATTATTTCCTAAGGATATGCTTATCATGAAACAACTTCACCCTCTCTTTGTAAGATCGAGCACTCTTATAAGCCTCAGCTCTAATCTCATCAAGCTCACTTAGTTAGAGTCTATGCTCATCACCGGATTCAGTCAAGTCATAATTAAGCTCCTTAATGGCCCACCAAACTCTATGGTCTATCTCTATAGGGAGATGATAAGGCTTACCATGAACAACCTTATAAAGTGACATACCTAAGGGAGTTTTAAAAGCTGTCCTATAGGCCCAAAGAGCATCTATGAGCTTGTCAGCCCATTCTTTTCTATTCCTGCTTACTATCTTCTCTAAAATTTATTTGATCTGCACACTTCAACTTGGTCACTAGTTTGGGGATGATAGAGGGTAGCAAGCCTATGGACAATGGAGTATCTCTTTAGTAAGGCATCAAAAGATCTGTTAGTAAAATGGGTACCCTGATCAGTAATGATAGCACGGAGCATGCCAAATCTAGCAAAGATATTCTTCCTAAGGGACGTCACAACCACCTTAGTGTTATTGGTCCTAGAAGGGATGGCCTCAACCTATTAGAAACATAGTCCACAGCTAACAAAATATACTCATTCCCAAAGAAAGATGGAAATGGTCCTATAAAATCAATACCCCACAAATAAATAATCTCCCCGACAATGATGGGGTTCAGTGGCATCATATATCTCCTGCTTATTCTATCTAACTACCAGCACCTAGGGCAACTCTTACAGTATTCAAATGCATCCCTAAACAGAGTAGGCCAGTAGAAACCACATTGAAGAACTTTGGCTGCAGTCTTCCTATCACTAAAATGCCCCCCACATGCCTGGTCATGACAAAAAGAAATGACAATCCTAACCTCATTAATGTGAATACACTTCCTAAATACTTGGTTGGAGCAATACTAAAACAAATAGGGATCATCTCAGACAAAGAACTTTACAAGGTGGAAGAACCTATCTCTGTCATTCTTAGTTCAATCCTTAGGGATCCTACTAGCAACTAGGTAATTAACAATGTCAGCATACTAATGATCAGGGTGGACAGCATATAATTGCTCATCAGGGAGACACTCAGAAACAATTGGCTCACTCTCTCTATTATAGAGAATCCTAGACAAATGATCAGCTACACGGTTCTTAGAACCTTTCTTATCCCTAATTTCATAGTCAAATTCTTACAGATGCAAGATCCATCTCACAAGTATAAGTTTAGCATCCTTCTTAAAAATAAGGTGCTTAAGAGTAGAGTAGTCAATATAGACAATTATATGAGACCCAATCAGATAAGGTCTAAACTTTTTAAAGCCAAAAATCACAGCCAAAAATTCCTTCTCAGTAACAGTATAGTTTAGCTCGGCATCATTCAAAGTGTGACTAGTATAGTAAATCACATGGGGCTTCTTATCAACATGCTGTCCTAAAACAACCCCATTGGCATAATCAAAAGCTCCACACATCAAGTCAAATGGTTCTCCCTAGATGGGAGGATGAAGAACAAGAGCAGAGGTTAAGGCTTCCTCAAAGTTAGAAAATGCCTCAAGACACTCCTTAGAGAAGTGAAATGGCATATCCTTAGCTAGTAGATTGGTCAAGGGCTTTGCTATCTTACTAAAGTCCTTAATGAAATGATGATAGAAGCCAACATGTCCAACGAAAGACCTCACCTCTTTCACACAGGTGGGAGGGGAAAGATTAATAATTAGATCAATCTTAGCCTTATCTACCTCAATTCCATCTCTAAAAATAATGTAGTCTAAGACTATCCCCCTTTTAACCATGAAATGATATTTCTCCCAGTTCAAAGTCAGGTTTTTCTCCCTATACCTTTCCAAAAATTTTTTCAGATTAGACAAACAATCATCAAAGGAAGACTTAAATACAGAGAAGTCATCTATGAAAATTTTGATGCACTACTGAACTAGATCTGAGAAAATGAAAATCATGCATCTCTGAAAGGTAGCAGGGGCATTGCACAGTCCCAATGACATTCTTCTAAAGGCGTATGTCCCAAATGGATAGGGGAAAGTAGTCTTCTCCTAATTCTCAGGAGCAATAGAGATCTGAATATAGCTAGAGTATCCATCTAAAAAGTAATAGAAGGAATGTCCAGGTAACCTCTCTAACATCTGGTCCAAGAAAGGAAGGGAAAAGTGGCCTTTCTTAGAGGCAGCATTTAATTTCTATAATCTATACATACACGCCACCCAGATTGAACTGGAGTAGGGACTCGCTCTTTCTTTTCATTCCTAATTAAGGTAATACCGGTCTTCCTAGGAATAACTTAAACGGGACTAACCCATTCACTATCAGAAATGGGATAGATAATCCCATAGTCTAACCACTTTAGTACCTCTTTCCTAACTACTTCCTGAAGAGTTGGGTTCAAACGCCTTTGACAGTCACGGTAGTGCTTAGCATTTTTCTATAAATGAATTCAATGTTGCGCAATGGAAGGACTATTACCCTATCCCCTAAAGTCCAACCTAGAGCTTCCTTGTTCTCTCTAAGTAAAGTAATCAATTTGTCCTCTTGGGCTCGGTATAAGTCAGAAGCAATGATGACAGGTAAGGATTCATCAGGTCCTAGGAATGCATATTTGAGAGAATCAGGAAGAGGTTTCAATTCAACAACAGGAGGGAAAACAGATTCATAAGTAGATTTAGAAACAACAGTGAGCAAACAATTAGCAATAGAGCACAAGTCACCAAACTTAAAAACATCATATTCAGGCTCTTCATCCACAATAAATGACTCATACTCAGCAGCAAACACATCATCAAAAGCATCATCAAGTATAGAATCCTTTACCCAGTGACGAGTAGAGAACTCCATATCATCAAAACCATAAGGTTGTCTTTGCATATTAAAGATGTTCAGCACTAAGGTCATGTTGCCCAAAGACAGTCTCGTCATGCCATTCAGGGACTTGACTAGCTAAATTGGACACCGTCTCAATCTCAATCACAACAAAATCCATTTGGTAAATGAATTCATCCACTCTAATCAGCACATCCTTAACTGTATCCTAGGCAACCTAGTCGATCTATCAGCCAATTGAATAACCATTTTGGTAGGTTTCAGCTCACCTAAACCTAGCCTCTCATATTCAGTCAAAGGTATCAAGTTTACACTGGCCCAAAATCAAGCAAAGCTTTATGAACAAGTTTATCTCCTATGATTATAGATAGAGATAGTAGGGCAACCGGGGTCCTTATACTTCATAGGGATTTGATGAGAAAGAATAGAACTAGCACTAGAGGCTAAGAAAGCCTTCCTAGGGACATTAGTAGCTTTTTTGGTCGTGCACAGATCCTTTAAGAACCTAGCATATGAAGGCATCTGCTGAATAAAATCGAGCAAAGGAATGTTGATTTTGACTTGAGAAAAGGTCTCTCTCATCTTCTCAACATGAGTTTGGTCTTTCTTCTTAAGCCTATAACACAAAAGAGATAAAGGCATATGGACTTTTTCAGAAGAAGAAGGAGGAGGAGAAGAACCCGAAGAAGGTGAGGGGTTAACTGAATCAGATGAGTCTTTCTCTTTAAGCTCCTCTTTCTTAGACGTTAATTCAGGAGGAAGGTGAGTCTCAGAATCATTGGGGACACCATCAGTAGCATTCCCTGGCTCACCAAATGAACTAGTTTCTGGAGGTGAAGAAGAAGAACAAGCAGAATTTTGAAAGAATTGGTGAGGATACCTGCAGGGCTCATTAAGATTTCGCACTTGGTTATCAATCTCTCGACCGAAATGCAGAGATATAGCTACATTCACTTTCCTTACTGGCTCACTAGGGTTACCGAAAGAAAAGGAGGCATGACCCATACGGTTCACCTCAGGTTGACTCAAAAAAGTACCTGGCTCTCCAGAAGATGATGCTAACTGAAAAAACTGTTCACTCATCATTCTCATCATTCTTTCCATGTTAGCATTAATTATTCTCCATATTTTTATTAGTTCTCGACTCCATTTTGTCAATGTCAGTGTAACTAGGAGGAGGTTGAACTTAAGCTACATGAGGTGGAGGTCTAGGTGTATTAGGCACATCTAGAAAAATCAGTCTCTAAAAGGAGCTTAGGAGATGAGAGATAGGCTGGGAGTTATTTCCAGGAAACACTCCAGGTTGGGAGTTAGGAACCACAGTATTTGGTTCATTACTCCAAGAAAAGTTAGGGTGATTTCTCCACCCTGGATTGTAATTAGGGGAAAAGGGGTCATTCTTAGGTCTCTAGAAGGGCATACTCACTTGCTCTTGTCTAGTTGCTAACTGATGAGCAAATAGTATAAGCACTCAAAGAATGATCTAAGGGCTGACAGTGAGAACAAGACACTTTAGAAGTCTGAGATAACTAGGGCATTTGGGGAGACCATCCCTTCAACATGCTTTTCAAAACAGCGATCTTAGACTCTAAGTGACTTACATTAGAAACAGAATGCAAGCCATCCTTTATAAATTTAGAACTTAAGCTGTCATCATGAGCAATTTTTCACTACATAGTTTTCTCAGTACCTCTAAAAATTTCTAAGCAGTTGTGGTGCTCTTAGAAAGAAAGTCACCTTGACACATGGACTCTACCATGGTTCTACTCTATTAGTCAAGTTCTTCATATACAATCTGGTACAAACATGCTTGGTCTAAACCATGATGGGGATACTGGGCCAACAAGTTCTTGAACCTATCAAAATATTTCCAAAATGATTCCCTATTCAGTCGCACAAATTAATTGACTTTATTCCTTAGCTTAACAGTCTTGACATTAGGAAAATATTTTCTCAAGAACAATCTCACAAAATCATTCCAAGAAGTCAATTTTATTCGCGCAACATCAATGGGGATATTAGGGAAATGCATCATAGAACAAACGTCTTCGAATTTCCTTAAAAATAAATAAGCATCCTCTAAACCCATGAGCTTAGGGAGCATTTGAGCATAGTGAGGTCCTAATTCGAAAGTCACATTGGGTCCAAGGTCAAGTATAGTGAAACATGGTGGCAAAGTAGTTCTAGGATGATAGAAAATATTGCTCAAAGATCTCTCTTGTACCATTTCTTCTAATTCAAGCTTGGGTTTAGGTTTGGGTTCTAAGTCACAGTCGCGCGAGTTCACTCCTAAAAAGTCGATGATTTTCAGGGTTTCTAACCCAACCAGTCATATAAGTCCCGCTCTCTGACAAAAGGTTCTATTTTTGGTTTTTTCTTTTTCTAATTTTTTTTTCAGATTTTTGATTTTTCTATTTTTTTCTCTTTTCTTTTAAGCCACAAAAGAAACAAGAAAATGAATCAAACCTATAAAAAAACAATAAACAAATAGAAAATAAAGAAATCTAAAACGAAAATACAAACACCAATAATCTGAAAGAAAATAAGAAAATAAACTACACCTAAACAGCCTAATTCTAAAAATAAAATAAAGCAAAAAACAAAACTCCTAAAATCAGAACTAAATATACAGTAAATTCAACACAATCACAAAGGATAGAAATATAATTTTCTCAATTTTTTCTATCCCCAAATAGTGCAGAAAATTACAAACAGATTATTAAGTCCAAAATTCACAGAAAAGTCCAGACAGTCCTAAAAATTCCAGAAACATTCAACAAACTCTAAAAATTATGTTGAATCAGGAAAAATATCAGCACAACAAAAATCACATCAGAATTACTCCAGAAAATTCAAACAGATTCTGTATCAGTAGAAAAATCTGCACTGTTCTGATTTTTTTCGAGTCAGTTCTACCTTGTTTCTTTCGCTGCACATAAACCAAATTCGTTAGTACTATTTTTTCAGCAACAAATAACCTTTAAAAATACAAATAACCTTTAAAAATTAAAATAAAACCAATCTCAACAAAAATCTAAAATCAAAATCACAATATTAACTTAATTTCAAAATCAAAAATAAACTAAACTAAATTATTGAAATGAAAAATGATTTAACTAAAATTAAAAATCACAACTATAAAACTATAACGAAAATGACTTGAACGACTCTAATAACTAAACTACGACTCGACGCAACCAAATTTTACAAATCTATACTCGGCAACGACGCTAAAAACTTGTTATGATTTTTCGCAAGCATACGGTTAATCATCGTAACTCTTACGAGTGTCATCCTCAGGGATGAATTATGAAATTAGGTCGCAGATTAACTTAACATGGACTTAAATGTCATAAGCTGAACTAAAGCTCTAACAAATTACAAATTGAATCAAAAGCAACCTTCTCAATCTAACCCGCACCTTAGAACAGAACTGCTACATTAGAACCATAATTTTACGCTGAATTTGTCTAAAACCATAAACTGAAAATGGAACTAGAACAAGCCCAGGGCAAAGCGAACAACGATGAAAATGGAACAAGGCCAAATAGAGCCCACAAATAAAAACTTGAAGCAATGAGAATTCGCCCAGAATAAGGAACAATGATGCACCGCTCAATCTGAAACAATGTATAATTGCAAAACTCAAATCGAGAAAATGAGCCAAGATCCGAATTTCGACTTGAATTCAATGACCTAATTCGAATTACACCACTTTAAGACCTAAATCTAGATTTGAAACAAAAAAATGAAGACTGAATACAAAAGCAAAATTCGACTTGTAAACTCTATGCTATTCCGCTCTGCTACCCAAATCTGCTTTGACCCCCAGTTCTCTGCTTTTTGAACCCCATTTGAAGCTCTCCCAAAACACAGTCGTCAACCCCTTCATTGGCCCCCCTTGAATGCTTAGAACCGTCCCCTTGAAGGTGGTGAGTAATGATGGAATGAATGAGGAGAGAAAGAGGGTTGCCACGGCTGTTGACGAGGGAGGAAGAGAAAGGGTTGAGGGAGGGGAAGAAGGAACGATCGAGTGCCCTGTTCTTCGGGTTCCTCTGGCTGCAAAAACCGAAGAGGAAGACGAAGAGAAGAGAGAGAGAGAGGTGCTTGGGGCTCACGTGCGTTGCACTTAGTCTTTTAAGAAAAGAAAAGGGAAAGAAAAATAAAAAGAAAAGGAGAGAGCTGGATGCTGGGCTGGGCCAAAGGAAAGAAACAAATGAGGCCGGTCTGAGTGAGAAAAGAAGGAAATGGAAGAAAATGAGGGGGAAGTGTGTGGGCCATTGGGCCGCTAGCTGGGGATCGAATTGGGCTTGTGACTAGGCCTGATCTTGTTTTCATGTTTCTTGTCCTGATCTAATGCTTCTCTTCAGCACTATTTATTATTTTTTTCTCAAGTTTTTTCAATTTCTACAAATTGAACAAAAACACTATTAAAAATCTAATTAACCAATTTATTCCGAGCAATTATTACATAATAAAAGGATATAAAATATCATAATTTATGGGCTAACAGACCCTTATGAAAACAATAGAACAAAGAAGGAGAAATCAGAGGCCATCAAGCCATTGGCAACAAATGAAAAACAATAAACATGGAGACCAAGGACAAAACATCAAAACGACCAATAACAGATATGAAACAGAGGAGTAAATATATAGCAAATTCGAAGACCAAACAGGGGAGGGAAGGTTGCCATTAATCAAAATCAAACCCCAAAGTCAGTGCTTTTGCATATTAAGAATCATAAATTTATACTCCAAATTGATGAATTGAACTTCAACTACATGAAATTGAGGCTACAAAAATAGATTTCAAAATAGAAAAGAAAGAAAACTAAAGCATAAAATGCTGAAATCTACCCTAATTGCTCTTTGCTAAGATGAAATTTAAAAACCTAAAAACCTATTTAGCCAACAAAATTGCTATTGCCCTTTCTTTTTTAAACGCCTCAAAGCCGGTTCCTTCATCAATTTGAGTCGTCCGATTTGATGATGATGAATGGTGGAGATGGATGTGGTTGCGTTGACGTCGGTGGAGTGAATTTGCTACCGCTAAGGTGCATGTATGATGGTGTGGGTGTGGCTGATGGTGATGCATATAGCTAGTGCTGGCATTTGCTGATGGTGAAGATGGAGTATGATGGTTTTCAAAGAAGACAGGAAAGAGGGGGATGTGTCGGGGCCTGATGGGGAATAGGGGATAGAAAGTAAGAGAGGGAGTAGATAGCTCATGTGAGATGGGGATGGGTATTGGGGTTTTTATTTTTCCTTTTTTTTCTTCATTTTGTGCTGGGCTATGGAGGGTGGGCCAAGAGTTGGGCCTTGTTTTAATTTCACCTCTTGGAACAATTTCTCCATTTTTTTAACCAATTTCTTCATTTTTTTGATTTTTGTGAGACCTACAAAACAATAAAAACTGAAATAAAAATATAAAATCATAATTATTAAGAGCTAAATTAGGAGTAGAAATATTGCAAAAAATGTCATAATTTTGGTGCAAACAAATACCCTTATACCTAGACTTTGCTTGTGCTTGAGTAAAACAAACTAAACTACTAAAAAGAAAAGAAAAATAGGAAAAATAAAATTTTAACTCACTTTCATAGGAATTATAGTTTGTATTTAGCATATGCAATAAGTTCTTTAAACCTCTCGGTTTCCCAGTGGACGAGTGAGGTCTTATGATAATTTTTAAGAGATACACCAACAAAATCTTTTCAAAAACAAAGGAAAATCTTTTTTTGTTTTGCAAAACATGAACTTGTGTACAAGTAATGGAAAAATTATGTATACAACTTGGATAATTGCATCACCCTAGTAACCACGTCACCAAACTATATATAGATAGAATGTACAATCAAAATATATCTAAGTCACAAGATGCATCTCGATTCTTATTTTTCATCTCACACACCAATATGCAATGATATGTACACGCGTTGATGCATGTGCAAATGTGTATCTATCCTTATGAATCAAGCTGCTTACATTGACATCATCCTCGTTTCCTTGCCTAATTGACTTCTTTGCTCCCTTTTTTTCCCTTTTTTCTTTTTCAAGACTAAAAATGCACAAATCCTAACCCCACTTGGCTTACAAACATCTGGGCCTTTCCTTAAAAAGGCTATCTAGTAGATTGTGCAAAGCACTCATTTCATTAGCCAAATAGATGTGTAATCAAGTAAAATATCATATATTCAAGCAAATTAAAGATATGAAATAAAGATAGTAGCTTTGAACATTGGTGCCTTGGTTTTTATTCATATTTTTAAGCCTTTTTTCCTTTCTCTTCTGTATTTTTTTCAAGAGCTTAGATGGAAACTTTGATAAACAAAAAGTTTACATGTCAACTTTGCAAGTAAACTCGAAGAATTGGAGAAAAGGTGGGCAAGGTAAGCACAAAATCACACACATGAGACAGGGTTATTATGAATAATTGAATCTACATTCTCAACTAGATATCTTATCATGCAAACTCTATTTACATATAACTCAATAACCTAGCAATATGAGATCACAATCGCCTAAGAAAACACACAAATCCCTGAAGAAAAATAAAAATCTTTTTAAATTGTTCAAAATTTTTGAAAGAAAATGTACAAGAGAGCACCTCACCCCCATACAAAAACTCCACAATGTCCTCATTGTGGGAACTCAAGTGTCAAAAAGCACTCACATAACCAACACAACCGAAAAAACAACACAAACTCACAAGTATGTACAAACCCATGACACCACCAAACAAAACACAAAACCAAAGAAAACACTAACAAATATTCATAAAACAAAATACAACATTAATAAGCAAAAACACACAAAACAAACAAGAGCGACCGTAGTCATTGGGCTCAACAAATCCCAAATGTCACCTTAAATTCGATCACCCACAATCACAATCCAATAAAGGGAACAACACTCACAAAAATAGAAGTAGTAAGAATCAAGAGGTGCACCCCAAATATAACACATAAGTGGCATGCAACTCAAGGCTCTCTTAAACTTGTCAAAGCTCTCAGTCCAATCATATGAGAGATGTGTATATGCCAAATCAGACGCACAAGTCAATGACCTAACAATGATGTAACTATATGAAGGCATCTAAGGTGGTCTATATGTCCTAAATGAGGTCTAACATCTCTAAGAGAGGAGGGGAGAGGACCAAGATAAAACCAATCAAGTATGATGTAAGAATCAATTGAACATAGGATGGACTAAAGTCAAGTCCTCTACCTTAATGTGATCCTTTAAGTCTTTTTATGTTAATATCATCAAGAGTCTGATCTAAACAATGACTGGCAAGTACAAAAATCTCAGACTCTACAAAAGTAGACTCGAAAGGGTCTAAATAAGGGTGAAAACTCAAGGGGAAGAAACGGGCAAAATGGGAGGAGCAGGAACTAAGTCAAGGGAAGATTTAACACAAATGGGGTCAACAACCCCCATAGGAGGTGTAACCTCACTCAACTTTATAACATAAGACTCCTCAAATGAATGCTCGTCAGCAAATGTATTCTCTTACTTAACAAATATGCCACATTGATTATCAAAGCTAGCATCAGTCTCAAATCTATCTCCCTCTTCTGGAGAAACTGGAGCAAAAGCAGGGTTAGCGAAAATCATGACCTCCTTAGGGGTGTCTATAAAAATGCTAGTCTCAAGGGGCTATGCACATGCAAAGAAGGTGAAGAGATGTCATTCTTACCCTCAAAGTCACATAAAGGGGTATTATCTTGAAATTCGGTACTGAAAGGGTAAGAGGACTCAAAATCACCCGACAAACAACCCTCAGATGTAGTAGGTCCTAACCTAGGTCGATTTCATGTGAGATAGGCATAGTGCTCTCTACATGACCGTTAACCAACTTTGAGAATTGGTCAATCGAGTGTTCTTATCATGTTCTCCATTAAATCTCTATAGCTTTCCATTTTTTGCTCAATTTAATCAATTCTCTAGTCCATAGAAGTAATATGAGGACAAGAGTTGGCATTATGGTCAGAGGAGTAACAATAATCACATGAAAGAGGAGCACATGGAAAATAAGGGTGGTCATGAGCTAAATATTCAAGAATTTCATCCAGAGTCTTAGTAAATAAACTTCCCCAACACTCAGGATAGATGACCTCACCATGAACGCGACATTCATCATGATGGTCCTCGAAAATCACTTGGCAAGTTTCCCATTTCTCAAAATGTTAATCTAAATATAGAGCACGAATGTCATTCAATCCAATAAAACATTGCCAAAATACTTCATGCTCATATTAAGGGAAACAGATAATTGCCATATTTTCAAAAATTTTAAAATTTTCAATTTCTGGGGGATTTTTAAATTTTCCAATTTTTTATCAATTTTCAATTTTTCAATTTTTTGGATGTTTTTCAAGAAATAAACTAAATTAAGTCACTATTAATAAGGAAATAAACATAGCAAAATTAGAATATGGATACAACTAATGAGAAAGTATCAAATAAAAAGAAAATGTGATCTAATCTCATTCCATGTCCCCGGCAACGGTGCCAAAAACTTATTCATGAACTTTTAATGTAAAATATGTATGCTACAAGTGTACAACTTATCACTGTAGCACTTGAGGGTCGTCTCTTCAGGGACGGGCAAGAAATTAGGCCACTTTAAAGTATTAATAATGCAACATTATTATCTAACGAAATTAACTAAACTCATCAACGCAATCAAAACTACCCTCTAATTAAGACGCTAAATGCTTTCTTCTTTTTTTGGTTTTCATACTCAAAATTCAACATTATTCATCAAGTTACACATGAATCCTAAAAGAACACTAATAAGCACCCATTAATTAGTGAACCAAGAGAAGGGTCATGTCCATAAGTTAGACAGAAATGAACCCTTCTAGGCCTAAACTTTTTTTAAAAAAAAAACTACTGAATTCACCAAAAATGAAGCATGTCTACACTAATCCATCCATATTATAAAAGAAATGCACTCAGGTCATGAAAATAGAACAAAATAAAGTAAAATAGTAAAATAAATTAAAC
Organism: Carnegiea gigantea; assembly: GCA_029747015.1. NCBI lineage: Eukaryota > Viridiplantae > Streptophyta > Magnoliopsida > Caryophyllales > Cactaceae > Carnegiea > Carnegiea gigantea. Next base: position 996,796 of record JAKOGI010000106.1, on the reverse strand, counting down.
AGGAAAACTAAACCTATTCTACCTTCTACTGTTGTGATGCCCAAAATAAGCAAGGCTAGTCATGGGTATGTAGAGTGGGCCGAAGGTTTTGAGGTTTTTATTTTTCCTTTTTTTCTTCATTTTGTGTTGCCCATGAAGAGTGGGTCGAGGATTGGGTCTTGTTTTAATCTTAGCTCTTGAACCAATTTCTCCATTTTTTGAAACCAATTTCTTCAATTTTTTGATTTTTTGCAAGAGCTACAAAACAATAAAAACTTAAATAAAATTCTAAAAATCATAATTATTAGGAGCTAAATTAGGTGCAGAAATATGGGAAAAAATATCATGATTTTTATGCAAACAATCATTTTCCTAAGTGCCATAATAACGCAAATAATCAAAGCAAACAAACATAAACTTAGTTGATTTTTGAAAAGGATCAAAATAACGAGGGAGTCATGGCCATTGAATCCTCATGAGGCAATGGAATCTACAGTCAAAATGATCATAATTGATGAGTTATCATTCAGATTTGTTGAAAATGTGGGATTTAGGCAAATGATATCTATTTGTTATCCTATACTTACTATGCCTTTATGCATTACCATTGTAAGAGACATTTATAATTTGTACGTGGATAAGGGGGTGAAGTTTGAAAGAATATCTTATACATCAATGTCAAAGGGTGTGTGTGACAACAAATGCAAGGGCTTCACTTTAGAGGACCAACTACATGTGTATAACTACCCATTTTATTGATAACCCTAGTAAATTGCATAAGAAAATTTTGAATTTTTGTGCAATTTCAAGTCATAATGCAATGATATTTTGCTTGTTCTTGAAAAGTCTTTAGAGGATTGAGGTTTTGAATCTAACCTCTAAATTATTATTGTGGATAATGCTAGGAGTAATAGCACTATTTGTACTGCTCTTATTAGTGAATTTATGCGTCATGATCATTTTCTTTCCTCCGGTGGAGAATTTTGCATGTTAGATGCATTGCTCATATACTTGATTTAGTTGCATGGTCTGGTTTGAAGGTTGTTGAGAAGTCAGTTAAGCGTGTTCGAGCTACTATGTGCTTTATTAGGAATTTCTTATGAGGTTGCAAAGATTCCAAGAATGTGCAGTAGAAAAAATTGAGAGCAAAGCATCTTTGTCTCTTGATGTTTCCACTAGATGGAAATCCACTTATAAGATGCTTAGCACTGCTTTGGCATATCATCATGCATTTACAAGGTATAGTGAAAGAGACCCATATTATAATGTCGATTTAGCAAAAGATGATGAAATAAACAGACCTCCTAATTCTAATGATTGGAAATAAGTGAAACATTTGTTAGTGTTTTTGGAGGTTTTCTATAATGCTACTTTGCCTTTGTCTAGTACTTTATATGTGACATCCAACCTGCTTTTCGTTGAGATTGTGGTCATTCATACTATGTTGAAACACTTGGAGCAAGCTATTGTGACCATTGATGCTAATGATGAGGATGGTGAGGAAATTGAGGAGATTAGATCTAAAATCACAAATTTTAAAGAAACAACTAAGAGGATGAGGTTGAAATATGCCTACTACTTTGACACACCTGAGAAAATGAACCTCTTGGTGCATATTGCTCCCACCTTTGATCCTGGATACAATATAGTAGGTCTTGAGCTTTCACTTTGTGATTTGTTTGGTGAAGTATAAGATAGTGCTATGGCTTTAAAAGTGAAGGAGAAAGTAGAAGTTTTGTTTGACAAGTATTAGCAATTACATAAGCCATTAACTCCTCAAAGCGGGCAAAGTAGCGGGGACAAACTAAAGTTGAGAGTGGTATGCATCTACTAGATCCACCTCTTATTCATAAGAGTTAAAAAAGAAGTTAAAGGGGCCAAATAAAGGAAGAGGAATCATCAAAAGAAGAGTTGCAAAACTACCTGAATGAGGAAATTGAATAGGATGAAATAGGAGATGATGTGCTGGCCTGGTGAAAAGTGCATGGCCCACAATATCCTGCGGTTACACCTATGGGCTGTGATGTCTCGACCGTGCCTGTATCTATAGTTGCATCAAAATCAACATTTAGTTCAGATGGACACACTTTTGATACCTTTAGGGCTTCTTTAACACCCAAAGGTAATGGACCTTATGAATGCATGTCTTTATATGTATTATAAATCTATAATTTACTTAACTCTTGTTAATTTATGAACTTTATTAAATTGTGATTGTCAAAAGATGGTGCAAGCTCTTACATCTGCACTAGATTGGCTTTAACCAAACACTAGGATGGATGTGTAGGAATACTTTGATGAGTTGACCTTGAAAAGGGTAATCTTCGATTATTAATTTCTTTTTTAGTTTAGTTTATTTACTTTATTATATGATTACATGCTCTAAATTTTAAGTTTTTGTTCTTCTTATTTTGATCATTTTAGACCTTAATAAGTTGAGCCTTAAGCATAACATGATTAGCGCGGGTGATATTTTGAATGATTAATATTGAGGTAACTTCGATAAATTAATTTGTTGATTCTTCTTCTTCTTCTTCTTGTTCAATAAATTATTTTGTTGAGTTTTTATTAACTAACTCGATCTTTCATTTATTTTCATGTACTACTTGAAGAATTAATTGAACATTTGAACCACAAGAGTAAGGAGAGGATAGCATAGCTACAAGTCAAAAGCTCCAAGGCATTATCTCCATTTACCAATCAATTAATTTTAGAATTGTGCCTTTTGTACTTTTAGACTTAAGACTTTGGACCTTTGGTTATGTAGTTAACTTTTAAGTTTAGTTTGTTATGTATTAAATTTTATACTTTAGGAGTCGCTTTAGATGTGTTGTAGTTGCATTGGTTTGGTAACTTAGTTATGTACTTACGTAACTAACTTTGTGAAATAGGTTGTGATTTATGATCATGAACTAGTCAAATGCACATGCATGACACTATGACAGCATGAGCATGAACATGGTGATTGTGAATGGAATAGATGATGGGTTTCTATGGGCACTGCAAGTTGTAACCTACTAACTTATGAATGAAATACGAAGATGCAAGCATGTACCCAATGCAAGTTAGATCCTAAATGGAGTAAAAAATGTGAATGAAGCCAATGAACTATGAAAAATTGATAAAAAGGAAAAGCAAACAGGCAACAACCCACTTTTATGGCCTTTTAATAGAGGAGCCCACCTATTTCATACAACCTACCCAATTTATGTGGCCCACTTTTATGGCCTTTTCATTATAGGCTTACAGCAGGACCACATCATGCAATGTGCAAAATTGGTCCGTCCATTTGATACAAAGGCCCATTTGAGTCTAAGGCATGTCCAAAACCAGTCCAGTCTCAATTCAGTCCAGGTTTTCCCAGGTCTGATAGACTTTGGACCGATCCTTGGGCCTCTTTTGGAATAGGTCCGCTCTTCAGTCCAGGTGGATCCAATCCGGTCCTAGATCATTGAATAACCCTTTCAGTTGGTTCAAGGGCCCTGACGTTCGTTCACTTTTTTTGTATTTGCTAAGTTAGTTCTTGGCGCCCTATGTCCCGAAAAGGTGCTTCTCCAGTCTTCATTCAATGCCTTAGCCGTCACGTCCCTTATTTGCTAAGGAATAAACCACCCGTCCAAACTTCGATGTTAATATTCTCCAATTCTTTTATAGTTAACTACATTCACCCCCTTTCAAGAAAAGTGCTTTAAGGCTTTGCCTGATCTGAGATATATTTGAATCTACTTTCTAACCATCTCAAATGTTACCAGCTGTTATCTATTACTATACATAATAGTAATCTTTTCATAACTGGCATATTCTGAAGCCAGAGTGAGTTTTGGAATTTAAGTGAATTGATGCCATTGATCAAGCTTCTGTCTTAAATTAGGATCGTTGGATCAAAAAAAATAATAATTCTAAAATTTCACTCATATAGGCACAAGTACCTTCCAGTGGCATGTCTCTTGGTCTCTCGTCCTCTCTCTCTCTCTCTCTCTCTCTCTCTCTCTCTCTCACGCACGCATACATGAAGACACATCTTATCATTTCGACGCCCCATAACTGCCCATGTTATCCAAAAACAAAAATCAAATCCTATAATATTGTTTTCACTTCAGCACTTCTATATCCCTCTTTCCTCCTCTTTAGTCCATGCTTTATGATTTTTCTTCCTCTCTTCAATGATCTCTTCTTCTAGTCCATAGCTTCCTTGCTAAAATTGTTCGCTTCAAAGCAAACTCTGCTTGCTCACCTCTTTCTATTTTTTTCTGATTGTTTCCCTTTCAAGACAAATCCTACTAATGAATGAATTACTTTCAAAAACTCAGAATTCAAATTCCTAAATTTAGTTTCGAATTTGTAGTTAGAGCCTTTAGCTACAATTTTTATTTTTTGGCTGAATCTATGGATGAACAATTTTCGGTATCAATACCTACGTAACTTTTTTGGATTAAAGTTGTTTTCATTTTGGTGACTTTTGGTTTAATATCATTTTTATGTTCTTTGATTTTGATTTTGATGTTCAATTCTAATTTAGTTTATTTTTTCACTATATTCAGGAGATCGATTATGAAAAAGGAGCGAGAAGTAACTAAAAAAGTGGGTAAGCAGTTGTAGTTCCCAATTCTATTTATAGATTCAATTTTTCTTTGCCTTAAGTTAATATATTTCTTGGACTTCGGATTTTTGTACCAATTATCCACTAGATCTTCTTTTACAATTGTCCTTTGGAGCAAGAGGTGTTTACACAAGGTTGTAGATATCAAATTAAAATTTGAGTAGTCAAATTAAGTATAATTATTATAATTACAATTGAGACATGAAGTGCTAAACACCTCTAATATCTGTTGAAGAAGACCAAAGAGAGGGGGTCAACCTTATGTTGCTCCATGTCGACCAAGTGAGAATTTTGTTACTGTAATTTGATTGTGCATTATACAAGATTTATTCACAGGTAATTTCATTGCACTATGCCCTCTTACTGCTACATTCTTTACTAGTAATTTCCCCTATCTTCCCCCTCTACCCTGAAATTCCAATCTATATGCATTTATAGTGGTTTGTCGCTTTATCTTGCATTATTTGACTAAGTCATTTGGGTGTAATTTGGGATTTTCTTGGGAGATTTGTATGATTCATAATAGTTCAATGAATAGATGTTGTACTACCCCTCCCCCTCTCTGTAGGGTATTTGTTTCCTTTTTCCTTCTTTAGTTTATATGACGTTGATTCATGGCTCTTAATTTGTCTTCACTTGGTTATCTAGAATGGCAAGGTTTTTATCCCAACAAAAAGTTGTTTATTTTCTGCATGTCAAATAATTTCGTCTATTTTGAATATGTGCTCTAGTTTGTTTCTGCTTTTACATGTTCTGAGCCTAATGGTTACCTCTACCTCTTTATTGCATAAAGAAGATTTGTGTATTTATCCTTGACAGAGCTCAAAAGGATGTCATGTTAGATTACTTTTGAACATTCTTTTTTGTTTAATTTGGTTTTATGTCTTATGTGTACAAATAATTTTTTAGCATGTTGCTTCTGGTAGTCTTTTAACTTTTTATCATTGACGACATTTTGCTATCAAGATGCAGAATATCTTTATCATATGCTCAAGCTATCATTTCCCCAACAGAAAGAGAAAACATCATCCATATTGGACAAGTTCGAATAATATATTCCTATTCTAACGACATATGGATGTGGATTTTATGTCCATAAAAATTATTTTATGAATGTACAAATGTAGCAGTCTACAAATCGACATTCACCTAAAAGGTGAAAATGTAGTAATGTCAATATTGTTTCCTCAATAAGTAGATATTCTATGAAATTATTATAAAATTTTGTTACTATTCAAACAAAAATGTTAATTTTTAAACATATTTTTCAAAATTACAATACATGTGCAAAGCATGGGTCCATAGTATTATCAGAAACAATGAAGTTAACCTTGCTTTTGGAAGCTAGTATAATTAGACAGTTTGTAAGATACCCTAGGTAACTAGATTATAAAAAATTTAATTAATTCAGATAAGCACAATGTGATAAATTACATTGTCTTAAATGACAAAACACATAGCCATATTTCAAGCATATGATGAACAAATTTTGTACCAAAATTTGTGGTATGTCTCCTTATCATTAAAATTGCATATTTACGAATAACTTAGACTTTACCAAATAGATATGCAAATTCCACACTTAAAAAAAATAATCATACCATCAAATTTCAGTTTAAACTTAATTCAAATTGCACGAATTCTGTGACCCTAGTCAAGGTCCGTTTTTGATGGGTCAGCTAAGGCCCTTTAAAATAAGAGTTCAAGGTAGTTCAACTCCAACTTTCAAAGACCTAGGTAGCCAGATACCCGATGATCTTGTTAAGCGTGTTACTTACAAGTAGTTAACTGCATAGACAACATTCAAGCATTTGTGTAGATAAGATCCAATCATCCTTTTTTTTTTTTTTATAGCAAATGTGCATTGATATCAAAACACATCAAATATGTAATCACATCACATTGAGATGATTCTTCAACGAACCCAGTAAGGGTTTGGAATATTTAAACTTTCTTTGTAAAGGTAATTGCTTTGATTCACAACTACCATTGATGGACATACTATCACAGTAATATAACGTGCTTTTACCTGCCAATCCAAACTTTCCCTCCTTTCTCCTCCTTTACCTCTTTACAATTTAAATTTTTCACCTATTCATGTCACGTGATCATGTAAAGGCAAAGTTAGAGCAATTCTGCAACTTATAAAAGCTTATGCTCCTTACCTTATCACCCATTGACTAATGATTTTTAGCAACTCATCAACTATCAATGCTAAGACAACTATAATTGTCCTATGGCTACACAAATTTAAGTACACTCTCCAACTCTTTTGTTTTTATTTGATGGACTCATTATACATCCAAAATTTAAAATAACCTATATCTAAATCCTAAAAGGCAAGCTTTTGTCCGAGTCTTGAATAATTCAAGGCTAGGTTCAAAGCATTAAGCCTTGGAATAGCCAATATTAGGCTTGAATCTCAAGCCAGCCTCGGACGACCTGATGTAAGGCTTAAGCCTTTGGACGTGCCGTGCTTGAGCTTGATGGTATTGAATTTGCCAAGTCGACAGTCAAGTTTGAGTCTAAATATGACCTCACGACCGAACCGAGATTGACTCAACTCAAATGCACTCCTACCTACAAAGTTAGGATTATTAGCATCTAATGATCCTTTTTTAAGAAGTCGTAGTATCATGCAAGAAGCTTGCAATGGCATCTTTTAAGAAAAAATGGAAACTGCAATGGCAGCAGTACTATTGATACCTAGAAGTTTTCAAATTCTCCCTCCAACTATAACGAATTCAAATCCACCCATAAGTATTTGGGGGGGAGGGGAGGGGGAAGGGGAACATCAGTATTTTAGCGTAAAATGAAGTATAACGTAACCATGTCTTTGATGAACAATTGTGTATGATTTGTAGTCAAACAGCTCACTCAACCTGGGAGCCTATGCCTGATATTTATATTAATTGTGTACAAAATAAATCTATATTTATATAAGCCTAATATATCCCCTATTACACCCCCTCAAGCTAATCGGGGGATCGTATGGACAGCTGCGACTTTAAATACAAAAATTATTGAGAAGTAAGACCTTTAGTGAAAATACTAGTAATTTGAGAGCTAGTAGGGACATAACGAATAATGAGATCTCTATGAGCAACATGTTCTAGAACAAAATGATAATCCACTGCTATGTGCTTGCTCCGGTCATGCTGAATAGGGTTAGCAGTCATGTAAGTAGCACTCACATTATCACAATAGAAGCAAGTAGGGGTGGTAAGTGGATTCCAACATCAAACAAAAGCTTGTGCAACTAAACTGTTTCAGCAACAGTATAAACGAGAGCACGATATTCAGCTTCAATGGAGGATTTAGATACCATAGGTTGCTTCTTGGAGAGTCAGGCAATAGGTTAGGTCCAAAGTACACTGCATAACAAGTAGTTGAACGGCAAGTGTCTTTGCAACCAACCTAATCTGCGTTAGAGTAAGCAACAATAATGGATGCCTCAGCAGAAGGGCATAAAAAGAGACAATGATCTAGTGTGCCCAGTAGGTACCTGAAAATACGCTTAACAGCAAGCATATGAGTGGTACAGGGAACATGCATGAATTAGAAAACTGCATAAACTGAATCAGGTCGTGTCATAGTTAAATACTGTAAAGCAACTACCTTACTCATGTACTAAGAAGGATTTGCAAGTGGTTCACCATGATGAAGGGATAAGGTGGTTCGTGTAGCAGAAGGCGTCCTAATAGGCTAAATAGTTTGTAGTTGAAATTTATAAGTAAATCAAGAACATATTCCTACTGCGTAAGAAGAATACCCGAAGAAAAATGAACCACCTGAATGTAGAGGAAGCAATGAAGGTCACCTAAATCTTTCATTGCAAACTACTGAGAGAGAATTGCAATGAAGGAATGCAGAATAGAAGTAGTACTCCCAGTAGATATGATGCCATCGATATAGAGGATAAGAATCAAAGTATGACTACCAATGCGGTAAACAAACATGGAAGGATCAAACGTGCTACAGATGAAACCATGAGACAGCAGAAAGTTGTTGAAATAATGAAACCAAGCCAAGGGGCTTGTTTTAGCCCATACTGGCTTTCTTAAAATGACGGGCATGGTAAGGCTTATTGGAATGAACAAACATTGGGGGTTATTTCATATAAACCTCCTTAGTCAAATGTCAATGAAGGAACACATTTTTAACATCCAACTGACGAAGCAGCCAATTGAAAAAAACAGCGAGAGAGGACTAAATGAACAGTGGTCTGTTTGATAATGGGGTTGAATGTCTCATGGTAGTCAATACCTGCCTATTGGTGAATACCCTGGGCTACTAATCAAGCTTTGTATCTGTCCACAGTGCCATCAAATTTGTATTTCATCATGTAAACCCAGTTACTACCAACCAAGTTTTGCTGATGCTGAAATGGTACCAAGTCCCATGTATTGTTAGCAATTAAAGCATGGTATTCCTCAGAAATAGCCTCTCGCCATTTAGCATGTTGGGAAGCTTCTTTGAAAGGGGGAGGCTTAACCTCAGTAAAACACGTGGACAAGGACAAAATACGTTTAGGCTTAACAATGCCCAACTTAGACCGAGTTTGCATAGGGTGAAAATCAGTGGAAGACTCAGGGGCGGACACAAGAGAGTGCATGGAAACAGAACTAGACTAGTCATACCCGGAATGACGATCACATAAGGATGCATCGGGAGGGCTATTATTGTGGGTAGGGGACGACACAGTGTGCACAGGAGAGCGACTAAGGCGCACAGCCGTACTATGCATGGAACTAGATATGGATGGCAACGTGGGAACCCGAGCAGTGGTGGATAGGGAGGATAAAGACACCAGGGATGGAACTAGGTGGGAAACAATAGAAGACAAAGGGCACAAAGGTGCTAATGCAAGAGACTCACTAATGTGTAAGAGAGTGGGAGATGCAGAGGAGGTGAAGGTGAGACGTAGGACCTCCTTTGGATAAAAAACAAAAGTCTTAGACACATGCGAAGAAGTCTGGCACAATGTAGAGTAGGGTAAAGATGACTCATGAAACTGAACGTCACGACTTACGTAAACACGACCACTTTTAGGATCCAAACAGCGATAACCTTTATAATGCGGGGGCATATCCTAAGAAAACACATTGAACTAATCCAGACTTGAGTTTATTTGCAGAAGATGCCACAAGATTTGGAAAACAAGCACATTCAAAAGGTTTTAAAAAATTACAATTGGGCATTCAAACAGGGACCGGTTTTGCAGAAAAGGGTTGGGTAAGTGATTAATAGTATAAACAACAGCATAAACTGCATCAACTTAATATGTTGCAGGGACAGAGGCACCCATAAGAAAAGTACGAGTCATTTCCAGTATATGCCTATTTTTACATTCTGTAACCCCATTTTGTTGTTGTGTATTAGGACATGATTTTCAAAAATAAATGCCATGTTTTAAGAAATGAGTTTTCATGGGCGAATTGTCAAATTCCAAAGCCCCATCACTTTGAAACATTTTAATCTTACTATTAAAAAGGTTTTCAACTAAGGCTTGAAAATTGCAAAAATGAGTGAAGACTTCTGATTTTTGCTTCATAGGATAAATCCAAGTAAAGCCAAAAAAATAATCAGTACATGAGACATAAATACTTGAATTTTTGATGTGACAAAACAGGTGATTGTCAAACATCCGAATGTCCTAATTGCAAAGGAGAAACAACATTATGCTTAACCAACTCAAAAGAAAATCTATGCAACTTTGCCAATCGACAAGTTGTACAATTATTATCAAACCAATCAGTGACTCTCAGGTGCCTAAGTTCTCTGGTAACTATTTTTAGGCTCCTGAAATTTGAGATCTAATTTCGGGGTACCTTATGTTTTTAGGTCCCTTTTCCTATTATTTTAGTCTTTGAACTTTTAGAAATTGTGGAAGGGTCCCTGGATTAGGTGAACTATGCAAATAAGTGTCTAAATAGAAAATATGCTTCGTTTTTATCGTTTTAACTTCTTATAAAGACTTTATTGGTGCTAGTTATCATAATCTACTACTTATATCATAAATATTATATTTTCTGTGATTAACGGCCCACCATGCTTAGTAAAATGATTAAAGTTTAATTAGAAAGTTTTGACCGTTACCTAAACTTAGTTGGTACTGGACTCCAGCATTTCTCTAGCTTCCAAACTCCGGCGTTTCTCTAACTTTCGGTTTGTAGAGATTGCTAACCTCAACCCCACCTTCCTTAGATCAGGTATAGTACAGATCTGTTTCATTTCCTACCTCAGACCGTAGTCACTAATCAAGTTTTTAATCTTTTTTAAAGATAATGAAACTTTAATTAAGAAATTATAATATTTAAGACATAATGTTCGATTGAATAAAGTTCCCTATGGGGAAACTTATTTTATTGAAAGCTTAAAAGTGGAAATATTACAATGGAAAACTTTGAAGAGAGACTTAAGCTAAGATCATTAGAGATGCTTGCTCATAGAGAAATGGAGAATCCCCACTTCTCTTATGCTCAAGAATGTTCAAATGACCGTGTCCCTTTTCATCACTCGACTTCTCTATTTATATAGGGGTTGGGGGTACCTAGGATGCCCTAACGGCTACTATACATACTAATTTTTCACATGGCTGCAGTACACTGCTTTATTTTACGAACTAGATACTTGTTAAGATATATAGTATAATGATGGGGCAGCCACTTTTCAGAACTTTTAATGATGACAAGACTAGTCATTATTATTGAGATTCTACATGCCTTCATCTCCAATTATGTTCTTCAGACCATCATTATCAGGATAATCATCAAAATCTTCATCTAATTGAAGATGCTCTGGATCCCATTTTTTAAATAACTCAAGGAGATCTCTCTTTCCTTTTTCAGATAAGAACTTTCCAGCTCCTACGTCAAAGAGATAATCAAAGATATCTTCTGAGACTACTTCTTCCACCTTCATGTATTCTTTAAACTCATTGTCATAGGTGAAAGTAGTATTTCTACAATGCATTAATGTTTTTCCCTTTTGAATTAATGCCCAACACTGATGATAAATGTTGAAAAATCCAATGGCTCTTGCTAAAGTAGGATTAGTAACTAGATGCGTTGGTTGTTTAAAAACTCATTCTTATCGTTAATCCTCGAGATCGTCATAATCAACAATCTGAATAAGAAAATATGCTGGTTTGGCTTTTTCATTTTCATATTCGATTAATGCGCTATGCACTTGCAAATTTAGGCATCTTCGAACTGGAATTTTTGTTGGACCATCAGGAGATGTAAGAATCCAATGGATCCTTTTGAATATACATTGTTGAAATTTTGGAGATAATGAATTTACTGGGAAACTAACACCAGCTACTCTAAATTTATCGGGAAAATAGATTGTCGTTCCTCAAGACTCCCAAATATTATAGGAATAATGATAATAAAAGTCAATACAAGCTACATACAACTCATTGAACCATTTTTCTCGAACATGAGAACTTATTTTTTCTTGGATATCATAAGGACACTATAGATAATTAACTTGTAACTCTAAAAGGAAAAATCTTTGGGCTATTAGGTAGGCAGTAGATAGTAGATTAAAACGTGATCTACTTTTTGTATAAATTTCAAGTTATCAACAAGGACTTTACTAGAAAGCGTAACCCGTTCTAGTAGGAATAGCATTTCATTAAGGATTTCCTCCTTTCCTAGCAGGAGGTCAGCTTTGATGATCACCATTAGCGAGTTCTCGAGTTAGACTATCTGCCAGAGAATTCTTTAATCCCTGTATATGTTCAATAGAGAAGGAAAATTGGTTAAGCCATAATTGCCAATGCAGGAATCGCCCTTGCACTTGCACATTTGATAAATTCTTTTTCACAAAACCAAGTATTCCTTTGTAATCAGTTCGAATAAGAAATGGTTTTGGCGCTAAAAAGATTAAGAATTTTTTTATTTCCCTTATGACTGCAAGGATTTTTTTTCCATTGTAGGATAATTGCATTCTGTCTTATTAAAACTTCTACTGCAATATTTGCAGAGTTTTTCTCCTTCTTTGATTTTGAATACCTCACTCCAGTGTTCATGGTTGGCATCTATTTCAAGAACTAAATTATTTTTGTCATTAGGCAAATTAAGAATATGAAGATTTTTACACATCTTTTTGAAGTTTTGAATAATCTTTGTATCATTAATGGTCCATGTCCAACTTACTTCTTTCTTAAGTTTTTACTACAATGGCGTTCTTCATTTAGCTAAATCTTTAATAAAATCTAAAACATAGGTAAGACATTCAAGAAACATTTCTAGTTGCTTTCTATCTTCGATTTTTTCCGGAAAATTTTCAATTTTTTCCAGAATATACTTTTGTAAAATGACTTGTCCAGCTTTTATCTCTAGGCCTGAGAACTCAATTTCTTGTTTAGCATAAATGCACTTGTTCTTTCCCAGTACAATACCATGATTGATGCGTCCTTGAGTGACAGCAAGAACATCATCTTTGCATTGTTCTATAGTTTTGGAAAAAACAAGGATATCATCGATGTAAACTAAACAACAACGATTAAAGTCTTTACAGATATTATCCATTCTCCTTTGGAATATTTGAGGTGTATTTTTAAGACCAAATGGCATTACTATCCATTCATAATGTCCTTGTGGGGCACTAAATGCAGTTAAAGGAATGCTTTCCTCATCCATCTTTATTTGCCAGTATCCACTTTTGCAATCCATTTTTGAGAACCAAGAGACGCCTTGAGTTCTATTAAAAAGGACTGTTTCATTAGGAATGTAATAACCATCAAATACAGTATTATCATTAAGCTTTTTGTAATTGATTACCATTCTTGTTTTTCCTCTTTTTTCTTCTGCATGATTTCTTACCATGAAAGCGGGACTAGTGTGAGGACTTTCGCTATTCCTGATTAATCCTTTATCCAGAACTTCTTTGATTTGTTTATTAAACACTTAGATGTCCTGGTGTGTGTTCATGCCAAAAATGTGTTATTTTTACAATACTTTTATACCTGATTTATGCTCGTTATAATCGTTATTTTCAGGTTTTTATTTGATTTTATTTTGTTTTATAGATTTTGAATAATTATGGTAAAAATGTGAGAAAAAGGATGAAAAATGGCGGAAATAAAGCAGTGGGCCAGTTTATTCAAACCCAATCCGAATTGCTAAGCCCAACATTTTTTTCAGCCCAAGGAAAAAAAAGGAAAATAGAAAAACCTAAATAATCTACCAAACCCCCCCTCACGTGCAAGGCACATGACTGCTGAACCTTCCCCCAGCCCGCCTGCAGCTCACGTGAATGCTACCCCCCTTTAACTTCTTCTCTCTCTCCTTCCTCTCGGTCCCAGAAACCTCAAAATCCAGAGACCCTGAAACCTGAAACCCGAAACCCTCACCCTTTCCTCTATCTCCATTCTCATCTCCTCTCTCTCTCTTCGATCTTATCTAGCAAAGCCAGCACACCACCATTTCCATCCTCATCCACCCCGCAATCCACGCAGCGAACGCCAGCGAAGCACCAAATCCTCTGCCCATGTGTCTCGAAGATGGACGGTGAAGATTTGGAGGAACATTGGTATAAATCGCAAAAGCTAGCTCCAGAAGAGAGGTTACACGGTTCTATGTTTAATTTAGTTCAATTTTCGAATCTCCTTTCATAATGCAGATGCATCTTCTTTTCAATTTCTAGGGTTAGGGTTTGATGTTAGTTAGTAGTGAATTTTGGATTTGATGTAATTAGCCAGTTTTGTCAAATTATAGTTGATATTTAGGAATTAAGTTGCTATTATAATGATCTTGGCCCAAGGCTAATCAATTTCCATAGTTTGCTCCCCATCCCCTGTTCAATTTTTGGATGGTGATGGCCTTGGCGTTTCCAGCATTAACGGTGAGGGATGAAGCTTTCTCATGAACTGGTTGGCAGTGGTTTTTGCTCTTCATCTTCCCCTGTGCCGAGTTCTTGATGTATTTGTTTCTCTACTTCGGTTTGCTTTCGGTTCCTCTAGCTTCTCTTTCAATTGTTCAAATTCTTGGTGACAACAGTTAGTTCAATTTGAGCTTGATGATTATGATTTGAATCGTTGATCCGCTTTGTTTGGTCGAATGATGATGCTGGCTTGATGCGTTTTCTTTACTCTCGTCTTAGTTAGGCTTATAAACATTGATTTGTTTTTAGGGATAGAATATGATGGGTTTGTGATGATCTGTTCAAATAATGGTGTGGCTGCTGGGATGTTTAATATTTAGGTTTGAATGGTTAATTTGAATGTTTTGAATGGTGCTGATTAAATTAGCTCCCTTTGAATGCTTAATTGCTTAATTGATGATTAATGTTCCAATTTTGGATAATTGTTGAAGGACAAGGTTGCTTGATTAAAGTTGTTGGCTGGAGGATGATTTTAGATTCTGGGTTTTAGCTTTAGTAGAATGATGTTGAATATATTAGACTCATTTATAGGGTTTTGTTTAATTGCCTAGGTTAAGATCATTTAAGTTGCTTATGTTTATTTGAATGTTTAGTCAAATGCCTAGCCAAATGTTCAGTTAAATTAAGGCATTAGTTCACTTTAAAAGGTTTAAATTGGTCTAGTATAGATTAACTGGTTAATCCACCATTTTCTGTGACCATAATCTTGACCATCGTCCCCGAGGACACGACCCTCAAGTACTACAGCGAAAGCTGTACACTTGCGGCACTTTTGTTTATTACTTAAAATTACCTAATAGTGTGTATACACCATTTGTTTAACTCGAATAATAGTATTGGGATTTAATAAAGTAATTTTAGCAAATATTTTATCTTTATCCCAAAATTTTAGAAGATTATCAGAGTAGAGTTCTTTGCATAATTTTTCTTATTGTTCAACGATCTGCTCTTTAATAGATAACTCGAGTAATGAGATTGTAAATGCCACCTCTCTTTGTGCAGGCATTATCTTCTTGCCACGCTGGCTACGTGTAAACTCAATTTTCTGATGAGTGTATACTTTGCTTAATTTTTCAATAGGAACCTAGTGACCATAATTGTGAATATTATCTGGTTTATGGTCTGTGTGTATGGAGAATATAAACTCTGAAAATTATTTCCTATAATCATATCATGAGAGGTTGATCAGTAGCCCATAGGACTGGTATAATACAATGGACTCCTCCTAATTCTATGTATAACCCTTCTATTCCCTCATTATGGTTCATAATGCTATTATTAGCTATTCTTACTTGTAAATGATTTTTAGCACTTTTCCACATAAACTCTGAAAATAATGATCTTTTTTCAAAGCATACAAAACAACCACTATCTTTGTAGGCACACAACTCATATTTATTATATCCCTCTAAGCATACATTTATTGGGACATAAATGCTATTAGGACTTATATTGGTGACTTCATAGCATATTTTCATAGTCATATTTTTGACTAATTCATCCTCACAAATTGGTTCACTAACAGTTCTAATTTTGTACCTAATGACCTTTCTATCTAGACTCATAATTCGATCTATACTGGATCTTGCAGTTTCAAAACTCATTCTACTCATTTCACTGGTCATGCTAATTGTGTCATCTTATTTAAGCTCTTCTTTAGCTGATGAAGATCCTTCTCCCCAATCTGATCTTGTACTCATGCTTCTTAATAATTGGGGTTTAATGGTGATTTTACTCTCCTCACCAATTTTTATTATATTTTTCTTATTTATTTTTATAGGGTTGACAAAACTAGATATCCATAAACGATCGATTTTTATCTCCTGAGGATTAGACTTAATCCTCTGGATCTCTTGCATAGAGGTAGGGCTTTCAAATTTTTATGCTTCTATCATTGTTACCTTAGTCTTTGGGTCTAATGTACTATCTAATTTGTAGATAATTTTTTAAAATATCCTTAAAGGATATCCTCCTCTTTTCATGTTCATCCCAACTGTTTTTATCTTAAGGGATATAAAGTTTTTAGCAAGTTCATCTTTTAGACTCACATAATATCCTGGTCAGCAATTGAATCCTACTGACCCATTACATAAATTGATTTTTATCCCTGTAATAATTTGATTATTGAATTTAGTATGCCTAATATCAAAAAGTAACGCGTAAAAGTCAATATCTTTGCCATAGTATTGTAATGGAGTGATTTAGACTTGGACACTTCCAACATGAATGTACCTATACTTTCTATCTTTATTATACTTAAGGATATTTTTTCCAATTAATGAGATTAACTTTTCCAACGTCATACTCACAATCCTTAATCTCTAGATCTCCTTCCATTATTTCACATACGTATTTGCTTTTTAATGGAACGATGAATTTTTTATAGATCATGTTTTTTGAATTATGGGAAGAACCCAGTCTCCTTTGACTTCCTCATGATCATAGTCTACAACAAATTCTTTCCCTTGAAGATCACCAAGACTGACAGAGCTACTATTCATCATATGACTTGTTTCTTTATAATCACTTTCTTCGTATTCATTGTCCAATATTATTTGAGCAATTCCTTTGTTGTTGCTTAAGGCTAGATCTAAAGTCTCATCTTCACTAAACTCTACATAATCTAAGCTTCCCAAGGTTTCAATAAGCTTATTATTCTTCTTATTTTTGCATTCATTAGCATAATGTCCTACTTCTCCGCATGTCCAGCATTTCCAATTGTTTTTCTCTGCAGGATAATAAGCTGCTTTCCTAAAAAATCTTCATTTTTTAGGACTTGATTTGCTATAATATTTTCTTTTATATTTATCACCTCTTTGCTTGTTAAAGCTCTTTTTCTTATAGAATTTTCTTTTCCTTCTTTTTTCAGATTCTTTTCCCCATTGGTGAGGTGAATCCCAGCAAATTAGGAATTGCTTCTTAATTTTCTTTTGTTTTTGGAGATCAAGGCATTGATCATTGACCCATTTTCTTAAATAAGAAATTCTTGAACCAAGGGTATCAACGACATCTATTCGTTCAAGCCATGCCGTGTACCTTTCGTTAATTTTGGAATTTATTGGATATGACAATTTGTCATAGAACATACCACGATTGGTTTCATTATGCCCAATTTTGTAATAATATTGACTAAATTTTATAACATAATTTTCCGAATATCTCATATCCCATAGTTCTATATTATTAATTTTTCTCTGCCACTCTCTAGTTTTTCCTTCAAAATCTTAGTTTAACTCTGATAAATTTAGTTTCAATTTCTTTGCATAAATTTCTGAACATAGCAGTTGGTGTTTCCATCTTTTTTAATGTATTTTTACCGTCTTTACTTAATGAATCACATCAGTCAGCTATAGTGGCAGAAAAACTATGTTCGATATAGTTTAGAAAGTTTGCCGTAGTCCATGTAGTATTTAGATTTAAAATACTATTCATTCCTCTTTTCCAGTACTCAAGTATCTCTTTTCTATTACGGGCTCCATCAATGTTTAAGATATACTCAATTTGGCTAATTGGAGTAAGGTCAATTTCTTCAAAAGTCTTGATTTTCCTTGGGATAAACCCGAATGAAAAATTGGTTGTACACCTTGCTGGACCATGCCTAGGTCTTAAGAAATAAGTATTTCTTCTAGAAGGTTCTCCAAATTCTTCAGGCTTAGGAATGACATTGTTAACAAGATTATCTCTATTTCATATAGGTCAATCTTTTCTCCAATCTCATTGATCTCGTTTTCAATCATCATTTTACCATATTTCTTATCCAGTTTTCTCTTAACTTCTTCTAATGGTAATACATTGAGATTTTCTAAGTTAATCAAATTCATCTGTTGATATATCTCTTCTTCTAGTTGGACATTACTGTTCTCTTCATTATCATCAGATAAAACGTCATATTTATCACTAATGAAGCCATGATCTTGTTTAATTCTACTGAATTTTGTTCTTTTTCGAACATATTTTGTAGTTCGTCAAGAGTATATTGCTTATACTCCATCTTCTTCTTCTTTTTCTGCTTTCTCAGCTGATTTTGCACCTGATTTTTCTCCTACTTTTTTTTGAATTTTTATCTCATGCAAGGAAAATGGAATCTTTTTTTTGGGTTTTGGAAAGGATATTTATGTTGAAATAGAGTACTAATACTGGAAGTAGCTTTTCCGCTATACCTTGCTTCGTTAACTGGAGAAAGGTGAATTATTGATATTTGCTTCTTAAACTCCTTCACTTCGCTCTTAATTTTAGCTAATTCTGCTTTTAATTCTAAAAATATATCAGTTATATAATTTAATTGAGGTGCTATGGGAAAAAGACCTTCTGGTGAGTGAACAATGTGAGAATAGTTCGGTTCAGGGCAAGCCGGTAATGATTCAAGCATCAATCACAGTTAAACACAGTTAATTAGCTTAATTATCTTAATTATTTTTGATCACGTGACTCTGATACCAGATGAAAGAAGGCTTCTAATAGTATTAGTGGGCAAAATATCACAAACACAAATTTAGATTTTTCGAAAGTAAGTTTTTAAGAATTGAGGGTAGATTTGCAAATATGAAAAGTTTAGGGCTATTGTCCAAAATAGGTGAACAATGAATATGGCCCTTTTTGCCAGTTACCACAAAATACAGGACACTTTATAATTAGTTATCAAATTAGATGGCCCTTAAAATATTTTACGATAAACAGAGGGTACCTCTATGTAATTTTTCCTTATTAAACTTAGTGTTTAACTAAATAAGATTAAATTTACTAAGAGAATTAAGAACAGAAGCGCCATAGTGTACAAGATGTGGATGCCAACTATCACCAGACTCCCTAACAACAATATCGACAGAAATGTGACCCGAAGCAACACGAATAGGATAGACATTGCCCACACTAGATGTCTGCAATAGCACTTCACCACTGGTGTTATCCTTAAAACGAACACAAGAATCATTACAAATGACAGTACAATTATTATCCCGACACATTTGTTTGAAAGACATGAGACTATAACGAAGTTGAGGAACATGCAAGACAGAATTAAGGCGAAAAGGCCGAGATGGAGTGCCAAGCTTAAGATTGCCAACGCTAGAAATGGGAAGCAGAGTACCATTACTAACCTTAACAAGACTTGAACCAAAGTTAAGGAGTTTTAGAGAGTAAATTACCTTCATCGAGCGTCATGTGAGATGCCGCAGCTTTATCAGGATACCTCACCAACATCAATAGTATGGCATGTAGCATACGCAAGAAGCACTGGTTGTTGATGAGGACGTTAACAATTAGGGCAAATGTCAGTAACATGCCCCGAAAAGTGACAAATCTGACAAATGACGTTAGGTCGAGATCCTAAAATCCCTTCACTCTGATTACTACGAGAAGTGATAATGCAACAAGTATTAGACAACGAAACAACAAAATCACATAAAACAGAACCTGCAGACATACTTCAGGAAGAACCTAATTGATGCTGATTCTCGATTGTTGTTCTTATTATTATTCTTGTTATAACGCCCCTTACCTCCTTTATTAAAATTCTGACCTCCATCATCCCTGCCCTTTTTACTGGATTGGGATTCTTTAGTAGCACTTGCATCCCGTGAATATGAAGTACTGATAGTGGCAGCAAATGCTTGATAATTAGGAACATTATGATCCTTGGTGAATTTGGATCATTGCTCAAAGAAAATCAACTGGGAGCGTAGATCATCAAAGGAGTGACCACCAGCTAACATAGAATATGTAGTAAGAAACCCATCATATTCCAAAGAACACTGTAATTCAACAATTGTGGATTGAACCAATTCTAAGTCACACACCAATGATTGAATTGTAGCTAAAGAGTCAGCAATAATCTTAATAGTCTGCAAGTAGTCCTCCATGAATTGACCATAACGTTTGGACAAGTTTGTGAGCATGCATTTTAAATCAAGTGTGCGGGCAAGACTAGCCGTATTAAAATGATGTTCTAGTCGTTTCCAAATATCAAACGCATGAATCAAATCACATGTCTCACATAACAAATCCTTTGAAATAGTTGCAAAAATCCATGAACGAACTAATTGATCAACAGGGACCCAATAATGATGGCCGGGATTGGGTTGCTATAAACCATGCATATATGTTAAAATCAGAGAGGGTGCAGGAACCATACCATCTAACATGCCACTAATCTGATGCATAATGACAGAAAGAAAACTGCGCGCGCCACAACAAATAATCATGATTAGTGAGCACTACCTTGACGTAGGGTGTGACGTTCACGGTCCAAATGTTCAGCGAGAGGAGTGGCAAACCACCGATGTATTCCTCTGACAGCACCGGATCGAGGCTATGGACTGGCGGTGGCAACGCATCGAGAAAGGCTGAAGCGTGAGGTGCTGCGGCAAAGAAGGTACCATTGGTACTGTGGGCACACTGCTTGCCCAATGCGAAAAACAACTGAACATCGCCGGATAGAGAAGGCGGCCGACGAGAAAGCACCCACCAAGACTCTTGACAAAGGCGGCGGTGATGGTGGCCGAAAGACAGAACCCGTGAGTGTGCGACCTGGTTGAACAATATTCGGTTTCGGTGCTTGGAATTCCACCAGTCTGAGATTGCAGAGGTTGCTTGGATGCATCGTGGGGGTGGATGGAGTGGAGCCATCCGGCCAGCCATGGCAGGTAAAGACGAACGGCCAGCAAGGAGAAGAAAATGGCGGCTAGGGTGGGTTCTGTCCTGAGTAGCGTGGAGAGGAAGGCAGTGAAAAAATAAATGAAAACATAAAAAATTTACATTTCTGGTTAGGAACCAACATTCTGATACCATGTGAGCTCTGACAGTCAAACGACTCACCCAACCTGGGAGCCTATGCCTGATATTTATATTGATTGTGCAAAAAATAAACTCACATTTATATCCCCAATATATCTCATATTAAATTCGATATTGAAGACATGTGAATAGAAAAGGCAAGTCCCAAGTAATATCTTTGAAAACCCAAAAAGGAGCCCAAATCGATTTCAGTTGTGCTTAGTGCTTACTGATCAATCAAATGAATATACAACAACAAATGGGCTCGACAGAGAATCTTGTTACATTGTGGACAACATAGACAAGTTTAAAGGACATACATTGATTCAACTAACTAAAATGACTGCAATTGGCTGCACAGGTTAGTGCAAACAGAAGCCTCCAACAGCAAGCAAAAAAATATAATCCAATCTCCCTCAACACAGCTCTGTTGCCTGTTACACAGGAAAAAGTCAAAGAAGCAGATGAGAAACACGTAACTTTCAAAAGCAAATACAGATCAGGCAGTTTTGTGATGGTCTTTCCCGTTATTTTTGGGTGGGTTAAGTGGGACCTCCCTCAACTTAGGCCTGGTACTAGGCAAATACGAGAAAGCAAGCCCAGAGAGGAGATTCCACTAGGCCGCCTGCATAGTTTCTCACAAGAAATTATGCCTCATTTTTTTTTTGGGGGGGGGGGTGAACCCTGACGGTGGCTGTGCTCAGTAACACTCACGACAACTAAAGTTTGCATGAGGACCTATATTAAGTACTTTCAAGGGGAAAATAGAGGGTTTTGCGAGAGAGGAATTTTCACATAGTTGGGTCCGTAGGCTTAGTCTACCTATCAATTTGTAGTTATGTGCTCTTCCAGTGGAGCTGCTTTTAATTGCTTACTAAGCACACCTCTGGCCATGTTTAACTGTTGTGGTTGGACTGCCAGATAGAGGACCAATTTCTGCACAAGAGAACTAAAATAGAAAACCCAGCAGAGGCATTTGGAGAATTGAAGCCTCCCCCCAATCCCCAAAGAAAAGGGGGTAAGAACAATTTGAATGCACACCATGAAAGAAGAAAGGGGTTTTTTGTTACAGACCAAATAGGAGAACTCATCCCAAAAGACTAGCCTATTAGGAGAGAGAGCCCATTTGGTCTATAAATCCCTCATCAGTTGCCCATACAACCGATGTAGGACAAGTCCCACACCTTGCAACTGGTCAAATCCGTAACATTCGACCCCCCCTTAAGGGCCAACGTCCTCGTTGGTCATGGCTGGCTTCCCCAGACCACCACTCCGTGGATCACCACTCCGAGTTCTCGTTGGTCACGGCCACGTTGGTCACGGCTGGCTCCCCCAGGCCACCACTCCGAATTGGCTCTGATACCAATTGTTACAGACCAAACAGGAGAACTCATCCCAAAAGACTAGCCTATTAGGAGAGAGAGCCCATTTGATCTATAAACCCCTCATCAGTTGCCCATACAACCGATGTGGGACAAGTCCCATACCTTGCAATTGGTCCAATCCATAACATTCGACCCCCCTTAAGGGCCAACGTCCTCGTTGGTCACGGCCACGTTGATCACGGCTGGCTCTTTCCCAGGCCACCACTCCGAGTCCTCGTTGGTCACGGCCACGTTAGTCACGGCTGGCTCCCCCAGGCCACCACCACTCCGAGTTGGCTCTGATACCAATTGTTACAGACCAAATAGGAGAACTCATCCCAAAAGACTAGCCTATTACGAGAGAGAGTCCATTTGGTCTATAAACCCCCCATCAGTTGCCCATACAACCGATGTGGGACAAGTCCCATACCTTGCAATTGGTCCAATCCATAACATTTTGGGCAGGGGGGGAGAAATCTTCCCAGAATGGAAAAAAAGTAGACAGGACTCTCGCTACTTCAGTTAAAATAGAAGCATGCTATGGTTCTGTTAAATGAGCCCAAATCACCTATAAACCTTCATCCCTTAACTATTAAAATTCATTAGTAACAATTTGCAAAAGTTGGGACAGACTGAAAAAGGCTGTCAGAAGGATTAAGTGTTGGACCCATCTAACATGACTCATCACCACAATTGAGGTTTGGGTCAATTACATTGGCATACAGATTTTACTTGATGTTAGTCACATGCAGCATAAGCAATAGTTGAATTTATGGCATTTGCTCAATTATCAGTCACGGGAAACCAAGACTAATCATTCTGAGATCTCTATTACAGCTATGAATCCTAAAATCACTAGTCGTGGAAAAGCTGGGATTTGCCTGAAAAGAAATTAAAATTACTAGGCTACTACTCCCTCTATAACTCAAAGATGCTCTGATTTAAAGGTCTCACTCCCGAACAGGTTTCAAGTTAAGCCCTTAAAGGCTGCATTAGTGGATTTAGTGCACAACCATCTGAACATTTTCAAGCATAAAGCTAACGAGTCTCGAATTTTCACAATCCTTACGAGCGCTGTAAAATTTTATGACAGTTATATATTCAAGATAGCCTTTTCATTTCAATGGAAACGATGATTTTAGAAACAGGATAACTGATTGTAGAAATGCTACCAAGGTTTCTAAGGCTAGCTGACAAATGAGATAGAAACAAGAAAATACATTATGTTCCTTCAAAGTCTGTTATCTTTAAATTTTTCTCCCAAAAAAAAAAAAAAGGAAGAAGAAAGAAACCTGAACTTCTGTGTCTTCTAATGGATGACCTTTTAGGGGTTCAACAATGGTCTACGAAGATAAGCATGGACTTCAGAGGCAGTGCACAAAATCAAAAGGCAAAAAGACAATGCCACAGCAGCCTTACCAAAACCAACCTCAATGATCTGTCACGATTTTCCTAAACAACTCCTTTGGTGCTGTGACAAGGAAATTAGCGACAACTCATTAAACCCATCAAGATTCGAGAAATCAGGAATAAATCAGAATTCTGGGAATCTAAATAGCGGGATAATACAATACCAGGCAACCCAGTGAATCTCTCGTATTGTTCATAGGCCTGCCCGATGAACATCTCCACCCCAGTAACAATAGTGGCTCCTGACTGTTCTGCTTCCCTCAATAGTCTGGTGATCTTCGGAGTATAGACAGCATCAAAGACCAGGGAATAATGCTTTAGAGCATGCTGCAAAACCAACAGCCACTCAGTTTTCCTAAACTGCAATTATGAAACAAGTTAATAGGATCAGCCTGAACTTTGTTTTATTACCTTCAGAAAAACACAAGTTTCAGTTATCCCTAGACCAAATATTAAGCACATTCAAGTCCACTCATACTGTTACAAAAGTACAACAGGGAGGCCTTGAAGGAACATGGTGGCATACAAGACTCTAATATAACAAAAACTCCAGTTAACACAGCACAAAGTAGACCCCCCCCCCCAACCCCCAAAAAAAAACAAAAAAGAGGCACGAAGGAACCAGGAACCAACAGATGTCATCAGCCGGGCAAAAACAAGCACCCCCTCCCTGCTGTCCCAAAAAAGAGTCCCAGTCCACACATCTAACAGCAGAAGTGACGAAATAATTTTTGCATCATCCAACTTGATAGAACTAACTGGACCAGTTTTTGCTTTTTCTACAAAAATTTCTTGCCAGTATTTGTAAATGATTTACACAGGGCTACACCTGAATGCTGAAAAGGTTTCTAGTCACTAGATCCTGTACGCACTAAGAAATTTGATGCCTCCGATTCTGACAATAGACTCCTATGACCCCTTCCAACAGCTCATCATTTCAACTCATAACGACCTTTGTCAACAAATTAAACTAGAAACAATTAATTCCAGCCTAAAGTTGCATTTCCTTTTTCTTCATATGCCAAATCTGGATTCTAGAAAGACATTTATTGGCAGAGAGTAATACGAGTGAGTGCAAAAGCCAAATGTTGAGTTTCAATCTTTCCAGAATAGACCTGGACCAGTAAAAGTTGAAGTGGAAAACCAGCCTGGATCAGCAATTCGGATTGATAGAAAACGTTTCCATAGTTCAAGGAGCTTATGTGCCTCAGACTCTTAGTATCCTGAAATATACTGAGAAAGCTGCTTCTCTGGGTATGCATACTACGTAATAGAACAGACGCATACAATTGCTACCATCATTTATGGAAAGTCATACTTGTGGAATGGGGGTCTCATCAACGTTCGGCTGCATCCCTATAGATGTTGTATTCGCAAGGATCATGCCATCTTCGGGGTAGAAGCTCTCTAGTTCAGCAAGTGAAACAGCATCCCCTCCTACTATATTTGCCAGTTCTCTAGCTCGCTCTGCAACACCACAAAAAAATTAGGATGGAGGACATCAAGTTGCATGCACGCAAAAAGTTAGTTATACCACTCCACTTAAACTTGCAAAAGCCTCATGTCAAATACTGCTATCTTTTGCTACTTTATTTTCTGGATAGGATGTCTGAATCCCTATTGTCCCTCTTTGGACCTTTTTCAGGAAACTGTATTGATGAAGATTCACCCGCACGAGTTCTAGTTGCCTTACCCAAAAACATCAATACGCCTTTGTAAAGGAGCAAACAATATGAAGGCACATGTTAGTGACAAAACATATTCATCAAACAAAGCATTATACATGCTCTGGCTGCATCAGTGGCAACAGAAGCCAGAAAAAGCAATTCAATCTTAGAAGTGCATATGCTCTCCATTCCAACAGGTTGTCAATTCTTTCTAGTCATCTAGTGATAGATATGCCACAGAACTAAACTCACACTCAAGGAGGAATGCAAGCTAAGCTAGAACAAACTGAATTCTAAGCTTAAGTTCAATGGGATCCGGTAAGAATGAATGAATGTAGATAGAACTAAACTTGATTCTTGGATACAGAAATCACCACCAAGATCAAGATTAGGACCCTTAAACTTGATTAAGATACAGAAACACCACTTAAACAAGCTTAAGACGTCACTTGAACACCACCTTACTCGGCCTAACCAAGGATAAGCAAGCTAAGTATTTCGGTTTGTTAAGGAGCAATGATCTCTTTTCTCATTCAAAGGGAAGTGCAATCTGATTACAAAAGTGACTTTCTAACCCCTTACACACACGTACACAAGCTGGTCTAGTAAGGGGGAAAGGTCTCTTCAAGATTAGGAAACCTCCTAATCTAGTAGCTTAATCCTACCAATCAGCAAAGTACAAGCTTGCTTAATCACACTAATTACAACCCTTGAGTCTAGCTAATCTTCATGTTTAAGCCTAAACTCAATACTAAGCAAGTAATTAACCAAGGGAGGAGCTGGCTGCATGTGTAAGAAAAGGGAAAAAGATGCTAGTCTCTTTATCCTTTTCGGCTAGTCAATGAGATTAATCTTGCCTTTTCTCCTTCATTTCTTATTGGATCTTCATTTGGCAGAGTTGACATGCCTATGATTGTGTCCAAACTGCCTTTAACTACCAAATGATGCTGCTGGACCAGGATTGGACGCCAAAAAGAAAGATAACCACCAAATGCACCAATCAGCTCTACCCGGGCAGTTTGCAAGCAGTTTTGTACACCACATAACTCCTGCAAAAAGTGAGCATGATTCGGATTTCCTTCCATGGAGGGAAACCGTAGCATGTCTTCTAACTCGTCCAAGTGGAAATTCAGGTTTATTACTTCATTTGCTGGTCCAAATCCTCAGATAAATCAGACCAGGTAGAACTGGGCTCCAACCAGCATGGTTTGCAAAATGGACCTGGTTCTTCAATATGCACTTGAATTAACTTGATTTTCTTGATTAGACCAGGTGGTTAACATCTTGGGGAACCAAGATATGCAAAAATTAAGGACTTAAACCTCAAGGAGGCCTAAATAATCAAGAACACAAAACCGAGCTTAAAATCTGCCTTGAACCCGGATGCATCTGTTTGTGTCCTTTGCAAAATGTGAGTGATCCTTTGGACTTTGGACATTGAATTGAGACTTCCTGGACTTGTTTGAGCATCCTCATTGAACTGGCTAGAGGGGACTCCATCATCTAGCAAGCACCAAACAAAAGGGTCCTCCCTCCCCCCGCCCCCCAGGCCCCAACAAACCCACAGGGTTACAAAAGGAAATCAAGAAAAGAAAAAGGAACTAACAAATTGCTTGTAAATTTTCCAGGCTCATGCCCAGGCAAAGTCTTATTATCATTCACCTCTAACCACAATTGAGAGGGTACAGTGCAACCTAACCTAGAGACTAAATCATTCACTATGATTACACATAACAGTTAATGCACAGAAAGTGAGGGCAAAATGTATTTCTGGGATTTGAGAGGATAGAGAAGGGGTGCCTGCTGATGGTGGAAGGGGAAGGGTCCAGGGCTATCCAGGGAATGCGTCACATAATGGCAAAACATGCTGTGGGTCTGTCAGAAGCAAGAGGGGGCTGTGATGGGTGTATGTCAGTGGTGTTAGGGGGCGAACTGGGTGATGGGAGGATAGAGGAGTGTTTTGGGTCTTTTCTTTTCCAAATTCTTTCATAAAAATATATGAAACTTTGATTCTGAAAAATTGAGAATATGTGTTCCGAAAAAATGACGAACTTTCAAGGGGGAAAAAAAAGATAAGCTGAGCTTTAACGAAAACGAATATGCTTTTAGTACAAATAATCATTAATTAACACTAGAAGTGTGATGTGGTAGTTTTCAATTGTTAGAAGGCTACCACATAGATTTTATTGGCCAAAGTACATAGGAGTTAAAGACTGATGATTATTTAGTTATTGGAAAATAGACAACACCTCCACCAGACATGCACGTACAGCAGTATGCACCTCAGAATTGATTTACACCTCAAAAAATGAATACCATGCATGCATATGGATAATATGTCTTACACTACGAAATGCATGTTCAAGAGACGTAAGATTACATAAAATTCCTTGCGCTATTGTCTCAATACGAGTACAAAATTTGATTCATGTCTAGAGGACAACGTAGAAGAAAATCAAGATATTGGTTGTTCAGTACTAGCTTACATCCGCAGGACAAAAAGGTTCACTAATACATCACTAACAAGATTTTCAGTACTCTGCTCAAGCTTTGGTGCAAGAACATGAAATAGCAGAATTTGCTATCGGCTCATGCAGAGTGTGCCTAGCACAGAGCACTAAGAAGAGCAACAAGGAAGCAAAACGTCAAGACCTTCTGTGGGAGAAATGCGATTACAAACATATATCTGACCACTAGGAATTGAAGGGCATTTCAATGAAGAATACAAAGAGACCATTAAAAAAAAAAGATACGGAGAACACAAATGCTTAACATTGAAAAACAACCACAAGCATAGAAAGAAGGGAGATTGGCAGTGAATTCATACAAGAAAATTATCCCTCAAATAGGCTTCCTAAGGACATGCCAAGATTAGATAGTCTAGTGTCTATTCAGTTTGCTTGGAACTAGTTGGAAGAGTAGGAATGAGTGTCTAAAAGGCTAAATTGCAACCTCCAATGTCAATGACCCAAATTGCCATGAAAACGCACATTTCAAGATTTTGAGGGCAAAATTAGTCCACATGGGGATTGACACAAGCACATAATGACACTTTAAATAGTCCCAAAAGAAGCAGAGCAGAGGAAGTATCATATTACTTATTAAGCTCCCCAGGTCATCAAACAAAACAGGTGATAAGTGGCAGCAGTCTTTCTGGTGTTGCGAGCTCTATATATAGTGTTTGAGCCAAGCTCAATATGACACTCATTTCTATCCCAAAATGATGAGAACCCCCGCCCCCCGGCGGATGTAGAACGGAATTCTACAATTGAAACCCAATTTGTTATGACTCAACTCTCTGTCAGCAATGATTTACAATGGCCTATTTGAAGGCAAAACCCTATATGCCATATATATCTAGCTAGATTAGAAAAGAAGAAAGATATATTAGGGAAACTGGAAACCAGTCCTTACCTTTTTTTTTTTTAAAAAAAAAAAAAGGAATGACATTCCTAATAAAATAAGAATTCTATTCCTATTTAAATAGTATGGCTCACAAAGAACATATCCAAACAATATATTATCCTAAAATAAGGAAACATTTTAACATTACTAAAACCATCTCCAATAATATTTTCTGATTGCCATTTTCCCTAAATCAAAAAAAAAAAAAAAATCCTCAATTTAAAATATTCCATAAATCAGAGTTGCCAAGATTTTTTTTCAAGCAAACCTCAGCAACCATGTGTGCAGAAGAAAAGGCATAGGCTCCACAGGCGGCACTTCCAGGAGGGTTTCAGCAGCAACGAGAACAGTACACTCCAAATCAGGCTCCAAATGATATTCCATCTGCATAGATCTAGATTTGATGGCATTGGTTAGGAGCTTACACTATCACGTGTAGTTGACTCCTCTAGAGGAGGCTCTGATCTGGTGTAACATTAAAAGTTGCTTTGGTTGCTAGAATTTCAAGCTCCAGGCAATCTTCTGGTTCTTTCTGCAATTCTACCCCGTCGCACTCTCCTTTGTTCAGTGCACATAGTCAGTTTTGCAGATGGAAGTTCACTTGTGGTACTCCTTTCCAACCACAGCCCATTCTGTTTTCCTCATCTTATCCACATTTGTGGCGACAAGGATAAGAGGAAAGCTCATAACCTGGTGCTGAGGTTTAAGTGGGTTCAATTTAGTCATAGTAACCTCAAAGAAGGCCCAGGCTTGCTGAGTGGAAGATGTTATATTTGCCCTTTATCTGGGACACATGGAACACATCTAGAGTATAATAAACCTCCCAAGCATAGATGAGAAGTATACTCCGAATTGTAAGGTGGTTAGATTCACATATGGATATGGTCCATATGTGATTTAAATTGAGCCATACCCTTTTATCCTCAGAGAAAAAGTGTCCCTAAACACTAAAGTAATCCCCACCTTTTCTTATTTTCTTTTTTATTTAGGGTTTTTCATCCTTCTGGGAAGTGCTATAAAATAGCAAAGGATATGAAGGCACTGTGGAGAATTGCTAGCAACCAAGGCCAGGAAAGCTGATGCTCAGCTACAGGTGGAATGGTTGATGTTAATATGCTGTCATGCTGTGGCAGTAACCTCACACCAGTAGCCCACACAGGGGACAGCCCCGACGGAAGGAAAGTGGCATAGTCCAGAAACAGGTCCAATACCAACTGATGTAGAACAGATATTATGTGCTCAAGTAACTCTCAATTCATCACAATTTAACTCCTCATCGATTATGATTTACAATGGCCTATTTATGGGCAAAACCCTATAGATACCTAGCTAGATTAGAAAACAAGGAAGATATAAAAGATAAAGATACTCAAGGACACTATCCTAAGAAAAATACTAGTTGCGTAAAGACCACCCGGACATGATGTCACATAAGAATTCCATTCTCACCTAAATACCGTGACAGAAAATATAGCCAAACAATATATTATCCTAGGATAATGAAAACATTTTAAAACTAGTAATAATATCTCTGATGATATTTTCTAATTTCCATTTTGCATCATTTGTAAATCATAATTTACAGAGATTGGAGTTTTTGAAGTGCCCTTTTGTACATGGGTAACATCCCCTTGGTGTCCATTTAATACACATCTTTGATTACCTACCCAAAAAAAAACCCAAAAAAAAAAAATTACAGAGATTGGAAGTATGAATTGAGAGCTGTCTTGAGGACACATCAGATTGCCACAGTGCTTGCATCGCCACTGCCACCTGCTGCCACATTTTGGTTATCACCAAAGAGTGGTAACTGATCCAAATACCCTCCTTGGGTCTTGGGCACAATGTCACAGAAACTTTAACCATGGTCAAGCTCAGTTTCCGCCCGTTGGCTGCCAGCAACTGGCCATATTGCCTTCTGCATATCCCTATATCTATTTAGAACTAACCCCAAAAAAAAAGAGAAAAAACCCAAAAAAATAGTGATAGCTTCAGAGTTTAGGCATACATGGTATCTGTTCCCCAAGTATGAAAGGCAGAGGCATGATTTAAATAAACACATACTGTATGTTACGTGTGAAACCACCAACCCTTACAAATATGAGAATATACTATATATGACATCGAGATGCTTGGGAGGTTTATCATACTCCAGATGTGTTGTATGTGTTTTTCATTTTGCATCATTCCCATCTAGGATCATTATCATATTTAAATACATTCGACGAAGTCTTTGCATCTTAGAAAATCAGACAGCTGAAACAGCTCCAACAGGAAATTGCAAAACTGCTCTAAGGCTTTTTGATAGTATTTCAGCAACGATCACAGCTCAAATTTCTCAGAAAATAATTCTCTGATAAAATTATGTCACCGGAGGCAACTGAAAATGATGATCTCAGCATGGTCATATCAGAATTAGCGATCAGAGAAGAGCTAGCATTTAAAGCAAATGTAATTAGGGCATTATAGTGGGTGGTGAAGTGGACAGTCCCACCCAAAACCCCAAAAAAACGAGGCACTGTGTCCAAACATTATGGATAGGGTATCCGAGAAAAGAAATGCAAACAGGACGTCGATCTTGGCGGAAACACAACAAAACAACACATTTCACTGGAAGACCGGCACTGAAAACTCTGCGTTTCGAAGTGCGAAAGGGGGGAGGGTAATGGAAAAGACAGGCCGTGCTTGTGCAGAGGTCATGGGACATAAGACAGGTTATCTCTCATCCCCATTTCTCCCTCCGACGTCCTGGAGTTTTCTAGGTTATGGGACATAAGACAGGTTATCTCTCATCCCCACTTCTCCCTCCGACATCTTGGGAGTTTTCTTTACCACTTTTCAAGCATTTTCCCCCTCCCAGAGCTTGTTTATAGTGTAAAATGAAGGAGAAATGTATCAAATACATATGCATTTCAAAGTGCCAACCGTCTAGCACAGATACTTTGAGCTGAACTAAAGGGCCCAGGAAACAAATACCTTGAAGTACAAGGTCCCAACTTGAATCATGGCATTCTCGATGATGCTTCATCCTTAAATTGCGAGGAAAGTTGCTTAACAGAATTAAGACAATAACCATTTGGGACATATCTAATGGTTATATTTCTATGTAGCAGTAAGGCGGCATAGCCAAACTAATCAACACAACTAGTCATGCCTCAGTAGCTAATTGACATTAGCTGTTGCTAGGAGCACTTAATTGGTGTGACTGTAGTCAGCACAAATCTAAAGTCAACTCTCTTGAATTACATCGTAAGACTATAAGCAGACTAACCAGTCTGGTCTTTTCTATTTCGTTTCATAGACAACCAGAAATAAGATGTTATTCTTTATCCTTTGCATAACAACATCTGTACTCCTAATTCTAGGCCTAACCTACCGAACAGAGGACAATTACTTTGACAGAAACTGATCATTGAAAGAGGCCATGAGCTAATCACTTCTGCAATTCTTTTTTTTAAAAAAATAAATAACAGGCATCTTCGAAATAGTTCTTACTACCTCTGACCTTAATGCATAACAATAACATGAATAAATCTGGTGAGAGCTTTGACCAATAGAATGACGTGACTGATACCGTACATATTGGGTGAAAAATAGAAGCTAAAACAGAATCTCAGTCAGTTCACAGAACTTCGGAAACTAAAAGCTGAAAAAACTACACTGTCAATAAAGATCTATGTAAGCAGAAATTTGTAATACCAAAAAACAAAATGCCTAGCCTACGCTCTTAGAATCCATTGGAGAAAGTTCAAAACTTTAAAAGGTTATATATGTTAGCCAAGATTCTCCCTTTTTCCCCAAATACTTAAAATAATTAAGATCTTTTTTAAGAACTAATAATTTTCACACTTCTTATAAAGTTTAAATTATTCTTTTCTTCTCCTTTTCTTTTTCCCTCTAATGTTATGAAGTTTAAAAACTAATAATTTACATACTTCTTATAATTTTCATATTTCTTATAAAGTTTAAGGTCTTCCCTATATCCCTTATGCATCATAGTAATAACGAGCTTTTGAAATTTTCAAGTTATTGTTAGACAGAACTATTTAGCAACAATTCAGGGGTGATGCTGGTATATGTCCACCACCCCCTCAAAAACAACCCCCTAGGCAAGACTCTCATGGTATGGACCACCCCTGAGGGCCCAATAAAGCATTCAACTAATGGGTGGAATAGAGGGGCAGATGAAATAGAATTCAATGACGAAGTAAAAAGAGAGATGGCAAAGACTTCACAAAATTTAAGGATATTTTGGGGCAAGTACGAAACAATTAATTCCATATCATCAGTGTCACTGAAATAAGTGGTTAAAAATCAGTACAGACAACAGTGTATAGTAATGAAAATGTCAAAGCTCCAACCAAAAAAAAAAAAAAAATGCGCTGGGGTTGGGGGGGGGGCATGGGGACCATATGCCGAGACCTGTTTTTTTTTTTGGGATGAGTAATCGAGAGATGAATTAATAGACACCGAGGGAATGTTGCCTATGTACAAAGGGGCCAATTACGAAAACATCATGCCCTCAAGCTCCGTGCATAATATTATCTACAAAATCCAAGAAGGTCAAATTAGTCCCGCACTCCCACCATTTATAACGTGACTCCAACTATACTTCGTGCATATGCAAGACCTTTATCTTAC
Organism: Carnegiea gigantea; assembly: GCA_029747015.1. Classification (NCBI taxonomy): domain Eukaryota; kingdom Viridiplantae; phylum Streptophyta; class Magnoliopsida; order Caryophyllales; family Cactaceae; genus Carnegiea; species Carnegiea gigantea. Next base: position 963,065 of record JAKOGI010000106.1, on the reverse strand, counting down.
ACACGAATCATCTATTGTAGCCGCGTGCTGCCTATCCGCTCCCCAAAGAGCACTCCACCAATAATCTTTGACACACTACTCAAATAACTAGAGATCCAGCAATTCTCTTACCTTTATGACTATAATAATTTTCAAAACTACAACAGTAGTAATGGAATTCACTCCTGTCATTTAATGTTGAAACAATCTTCAAATACAATAAACAAACCTCTCTCAATACCAATCCTCAGAACAAACTAATAAAAACACTAGCCTGTTGATCACTATCATATTCTACCTTCAGACTACAGCGCTTTAGGAATTCCTCCTCACTGTTATGAACGTCCTCACCCTAATGGCCAAACCCCCCCCCCCCAAAAAAAAAAAAAACATAAAGCATAATGCGAGGGGGTAGACATAAAAATTTCTCCGCCCAAAGCCTCTCTAATGTCAACTGCCCTCCCACTATAAACCAGCTCAACTGCATTATATGCCCTAAGTTGCCCAACTTCGGTGGCAACAAGAAAACAAATTACTAAAGAAATTGTTTTGTTTAATATCAAGTTCGTAACTAACAAGTTTTCAGCTTCACAACTGGTTACAGACTTATAAACTAAATCTCTTGGCCTCACATGCTTCTTTGCCTTCATGTTGTGTGCTACATGGCCAACGAATCCTAAATAATAGGAGGGAAAAGGAAGGAAAGGATTACAAATAGAGAAAAGACTGCGAAGAAACAGCTACAAATCCATGCAATAACATTTTTACATTCTCTATTCTTACCATAGGTGCGATTGGCAATCACAACTCTTGCTCCTTTCTCCTTTGCACCATAAGCGAGTGCTTTGCCAGCCCCACCAGCACCGATAACAACAAAAAGCTTCCCAGCCAATGGTGAACCAGTTGCACTGTCATTGATTTTTGCTCCTGCAAAGGAAACAGTTCCCTTTTAGATAAGCAACGAGACTTCATTACGAGAAGATTAGAGGAAAACAGAATATTTCACATCTGTAAACTCAAAATTGAAAGCTCTAATACTTGCAGAAAAATGGAAAACTTGGTGCAAAAGCAAAATCAAGTTTTGTAACTTTTGTTGTAGGGAAGCCACCGTAAACGCTAGAAATAACCATGAGTTGAAGAACAGATAGGTATCTGACTGCAAGTATCGACAGTGCAAAGCCCCTGCTTTCAAGATCTTCGGCTTTACTCAACCCATCAAAATCATACGGACAGATGCCAGGGGAGGACTAAAAAAGAATAGACCATCAACGGAAATACTTGCAAACACTAGTAAAGTTAGCCATATAGCCAAGGTTGCAAATGGAGAAATGTTATGGCTACTGGGAAGACTCTTGGTAGGGCTGTCTTTGCAATTCTTATCCTTTTTTTCTTGGATAAGCAAAAATATGTATATTATATAAAAGGATCTAGGGATGGCTGCAAAGAAAGCATCCTACAGAAAACTATAGACATCCAATGGCCAAAATATCAACAAGCTCAGCCACATCAAAAGCTAAAGAGCAAAAGCTCCCCTTATCCCAAAAAAAAAAAATGCAAATAAATTCTTATCCTAATGCTATGGTCTATATGCCATGTTCCTATTGTTGAAAAATCAGATGCAGAGCCCATATCCTAGATTTTCCCCCAAGGCGGGATCCCCATGATTGGAAAGAGGGATAACGCTCATGGCTATTAGTTGTGGACTTCAAGGTTTCTAAGTCACTGAAGGAACAATTTGAAGAGTTATTTTTCTTCTAAATTTTCTCTTGGATCTTTATCATAAGGCTCCATTCAAACTTTTAAAGTGCCACTTGGTCCATTTTTAGAATCCAAGTTTCACATGAGATGAGATATTTTCTATGAATAAAAATTTTTTTATAAGGAAAAAGTAATGTATTAATAAATGGATAACAAAAAGTCGGACGCACAGCTAGCATCCTACAAAAGACTAGTAGTAATAATACGCTTGCAACCCAAGCAAAGTGATAGTAGAAGAACTAAGTGAAATTCCAATGATTAGTTTTTCTGTTAACAAAGCAGCTGCTTCTTTGTGAAAGAGTAGTTGAAGCAGCAGGTGAAGAGTACCTCTTAACTATTTATTAAGAAAGCATGTTATCTTGCCAAACACAATGCACATAGACAATTTTTTAGGAAATGCTTTTTATGCTTAACATATTTGGTTAAAAAAGTCCGTTGCTCAAGCAATCTTACACGAGGAACAAGAAGCCTCAGTAACAAAGCTACTTTGCCACCCCCGCTACAAACTCAGCAGGGCCTGAAAGATCTTGTTTTATGTGGCTTTTTTTCCTCTTCTTAAGGTTAAGTCGGCATGCTCATTTTGAGGATCAATTTAACAGATTGTTAGCACCATCAGCATGATCTATTTTATTGACTTTCAGTTTCATATTTAAGAAGACTAGGTCCGCGCATGGTTAACTTATCAATAAGATTTTATTTTATTTACTTATTTAAGCGATTTCTTATCATAGAATGCATTTTAGCTTTATCATTGTATCCTTGCTATTTTGAAGTAGATATGGTAACCCCCCCTCCCCCAAAAAAACAAATAAAATAAGAACACAAAGAAAAAAAGTCCCCGCACATAAAAGCATACACATAGTGCAAGAAAGATATTGATGTAAAAAACCAGCTTTTCACAACTGAATTTCCAATTTGACAAGATTTTCTCCCCCATATTTCTCTCTCAATTTCAAAAAATTAAGAGAGAATTTCCATGATTACCCTTAAAGAAACTAGTGAACATGGCATAGTAAACTCTTGTATGAATACCAACAAAATAAGGAAAATTTTTATTAAGACAATTAAAATGGTAAATGCAAATCAAGCAAGCATCATTACAAAAAAATTGGGGGAAAAATCAAGAAAATTAAGAAGGGCACCTTCGGAAAAATGAAGACAAGTTAGTATTATTTACCAAGTTATATAAGTTGCATTTTCTCTCCTTCAAAGAAAGGACAATTTACAAAGAGAGGGAGCAATATTTTTTTTACTTGTTTTTTTTTTTTGGATGAGTAATATTTTATTGCTTGCATTTTTTGATACTTTGCAGTTTGATGCTTTTTGAGATTTACCATACCACGACCTTAGATTAAAAAAGCTCAAGGCGCACAAACGCGCCAAGGGTCCTGGGGCGTGGGCTTCGAGGCAAGGGCACGAACTTTTTGGACGCGAGGCATACTTTTACTCAAAAATGCTTGAAAATAATTTTCAAACCATTTTTTTGACAAATAAGTTAGATGATAACATCAAAGAAGTGATTACACATCACATCAGACTATACTATAGTATCTTATATTGGGTTCATCAATTCTGATGACATTCTAGGAAGGAGAGAAAAAAAAGGAAGGAAACAATATTTAACAGCATATTAGGACGGAAGAGAAGTACATTCTTTAATCTTTCTTTCCATATTATTAGTGGCACCATATTTCCCATCTAGAGAGAGGTAGAGACCGGCATAGATCAGCCGTCGGAAAAGTACGGGAAAAGATTGGTTAACTGTGCCTTTATCAGAACACCGTACAAGCTTTCAACTACCCTTCAACTACTGCCAACCCACCATCCAAAAATTAGAGTTTCTAAATTAGGGTTTTAGCTCAAGTGAGGTTCCAACCCACAACCAATTGGCAATAGGTGGAGTACCCCACTTAAGCTATAAACTAGCACTCTTCGTACTTATTTATCGATGTGGGACAATGGTTATATAACAACCACCACAATCCGCTACCATCGTCCTCGACGGCTTCACTCGATGGAGCTTCACTCTGACAATTAGGTAGCCCTTTCCTCTCTCTTTGTGAGACGGCTTCACTCTATTGCACAGGCAGCCCTCTCCTTAGGTAGTCCCTTCCGTTGACTTAGGCACATAGTGTGGGCTAGTTACAATTAACGTCACGCAGGGCTCGAGCCCTGACAAGCCGGACTCAGCTCCAGGGGCAAACCCAGGGACACTTCCGGTGGATCAGCTCTGTTAAGGCACAAGATCAACGGTTCTGATACCATTGTTATAGCTCAAGTGACGTTCCAACTAAAAAAACAATTGGCAATAGGTGAAGTAGCCCACTTAAGCTATAAACGAGCACTCTTTGTACTTATTTGTCAATGTGGGACAATGGTTATGTGGCAGGGTTCTTCAATTTAGTCTATACTCGAAGCAATTGCATGCAATTAGATAAGGATTTCTACCCGAAATTGAATAATATAGCAAAGGTAAGTGTCAATCTAAATGTATTTGTGTTTTTCCATTGTGTGTTCCTATTTCTCTCTTCAATGATCTTTTTCCATAAAGCGCGTGCTTGGGTCATTTTGAGCCTTAGTCTGAAGCGCAGAAAAGCGCGGACTTCTGTGAGCTTAAAGAATGAGCTAGGCTTGACCCCTAGCAAGGATTCGAGCATCTGTGAGCCTTTGTTAGCCTAGGCAAGGTGCGCTTTTTTAAACACAGACCAAGACTATAAAGTTTTCCATAAGCATATCAGGAACTCCACATTTCTTGTAAGGTTTTTTTTTTTTTTTTCCTTTGATAAGTAATCAAAAGTTGTATCAAGAAAACACCCAGGGGATGTCACCCATTTACAAAAAGAGACCATTACAAAATACCACCATGTACTCAAGCTCTCTACAGTAATCATATCGACAAAATTCAAAAAATTCAACTTTGTACCATGAATAAGAACTAGACTCCAACTATACAAAGTTCTCAAGAAATAAAGTTTGAAATCATCAATAGCCCTAGCCTTGCCCTCAAAAATCCGGCCATTCCTCTCCTTCCAAGTGCTCCACCAAATAGCCAAAGGCATCAACTTCCAAACACCTAAGACCCAACTCTTATTTAACCTTCTCCTCCATGCCACCAAAACCTCTCTTATGGTTTGAGGTTGCACCCGACCAACCCCCATCAAAGAAAAAGACAAATGCCACAAAACAGAGACCCACCGACAATGGACAAAAAGGTGGTCTACTGATTCCTCCTCCGCAAAACACATAGGACACCTACTAGCCAACTTGAAGTTTCTCCTTTTGAGCATGTCCTCCGCTGGAGCCTTTCCTTTTGTGGCTGCCAAACAAGAAAGCATGCTTTGATGGGAGCTTTAGACTTCCAAATCGCGTTGGCTGGGAAATCAAGGGTTGTCTCAACCCTTTGTACATCTCCCTGCAATAGCTTTTGACACTAAATTGTCCACCAGAGTCATGAGGCCAAAGAATCTCGTCATCACCCTCATAAGACACCTTCATATTAGCAAGTAAAGCTAAAAGACGCAACACACCCTCTTCTTCCCAATCATTTGGGCTTCTCAAGAAAGTAATATTCCAGTGGTACTGATTGCCACTCCAAGACACAACTTCATGCACTGTTGCTTCTTTCAACCGAGCCATCTTAAAAGATCTGGGAATTGAAACTAAAGGGGTTGATCGCCACACCACACAGCATGCTAAAACAAAATCCTTGATCCATTTTTCACCTTATAATGCATAAGAGAGTGAAAATGGTCGGCATCACTAATAATAGATTTCTAGGAGCCCACTCCATGAGCATAAAAGCTCTTCTTACATTTCTTATTAGATTACACAGTAGTACATTCCAAATGCGGTTCAGTTAAGCTGCCACTAGACAGACTGTCATACCTTGAATGGGAAATCTTCCTAGTTAATGACAACAGTAGAGAACTTTGCTGTAAATCAGGAGAGAGCCAAATTTTTAGAAACAAGTTTCTGACAATGAGAATGGAGACATCATTTCTCACAGCCTCAGTCTTGGGCTCCATTGAAACTATGCAAAAGGTTGCAAAAAGAAAAAGCTTTTACTAAAGAAAGGAGGACAACCATACACATCTTAACCATGAAAACAATCACATCCACCTTAACAAAAACAAAGCATAGAACAAACAAGTCCCTCTGTCCTTAGTGATTTTCCTCGTTGACCGCTTAAAGCAATTGTCCATAATTTTTTCAGAAAATACAACAGATTTGGAGACTTCAAAAAAATGTTTAACCAAAACAAATTGTTAGAAATTTTTAAATACACCTTTGAATTATTTGAATCCAGAATTATAGAAGAAAACAACAATTGTCAAAGCCAGAACTTAAGAGTCCAAGAACAAGACATGGTACACGATTATAAGCAAAAGTCTCACGTTCGAAAAAGTCACTGTGTGAACTACACACGCCATTTCTTTGCCCTTGTTCATCTTACTCTTGATAATTTTGGGCTGTTGGGAGGAAAGATAGGTGACCTTCCCCTCCAAAGAAAATTCATCATAAACAAAATGTCTGTACAAGAAGATGGCTATTTGCTGCCATTTGAAAATAATGGCCCTAACTGCTATCCAGTCATCAACCTCATTGCCCTTGCAGTAAATGTGGCTAACAATCATTGTGTAGCATTAGGCTAAAAATTCCAGTCTAAATTGAATCAGACATAAAGGCTCTGTTAACTTCATTCCTCGTTACAAATTTTACAATTGCAAGTGGCAATGACATTGAAGAAACTAGAAGTGTAAATCTATTGATAACTTCTGCTCTAATAATGCACTGCATTTCTGCTTTCCAATTCCAAAAAGAGGCATCAAGTTAACCTTGACACATGACCCAATTTGTACTTCTCCTTATAATGTACCTAGTACCTAGTACCTTTTGCTTTGGGACAATTGGTTGGTCAAGAGATCAATACATGAAACAACAACAAGATGTTATATAACCCACCCCGACCTCGTACTAAAGTATACTAGAAAAAAATCATCCAACATGATGACCTACATAAAAGTCTAACCAATCTAGATCCACATAACACATCAAAACTATAACCACCAACGTGCAAACCACCTGGCACTTGCAACTAGCAGCAAAAATTACCTCCAATAACTTAACCAAGCTACAGTTGACCTCCTACTCTAATAGCTAGACTCCCCCTACTAATGAGTTTCCATGACTGTGCTAATGTATTAAGAACCGTATTTCGCTTTTGCTCCTTCCTGCTCTTACTAATGCTTCCAGTGATTCTTCTAATAAGTTATTCCTCTTCTAATAACTTATTCCTCATCTCCACAACTAAGAGACTAACTTGCCAGCCCAAGTTCCAAGCATCAACAGCCAGTTCATAACTATTGAATCTTCTTGTGCTTCATTTGCAGGATCAATTAGTTGATTATCCTTCTTACTCAAACTTTTACTCCTGTCATTTTCAGAGGTCACCTTATTTCTTTCATTCTTCCCCAAAGTTGTTTGTCCTTACTTTTCTTTGACTCCTCCAATTCTTCCTGCAAGAGAATGTCCTCTTGTATGAGAGCATCAACATTTCCAAGTATGGCAAGGGTTACAGCATGTTCTTCTTCCCATTAATGCTTTTTTTTTTTTGTTGTGGTGGCTCAATGCTTGCACTGTAGTTCTTATTGCTTTTGCTCTTCTCCCTTTTACCGCAGGCTTCAACCTAGATTGAATTGGCATGTCCAAATGTTCAAAGCCTGGTGGGTCGTTTTGATCACTGAGATTGATGGGCTCTTCTACAAGAATTTCATCCTCAAATCGCAGTGGAACACTGCCAGCCATAATTAAACGTATCATCTGCCTTTATGATTTCCCTTCCCCACACCATCCCATGCACCCTCTCAAGAGAGATCGCTATAGTTTTGATGGCTGATATTTTTCCTGGAGATCATAAACTTGCACATAGTCTTCATGGAGATCATGAACTTGCAAATCCAAATTTGAATGATTTGATTCCACATCAACACCACCAATTGGACCTGGCTTGTTTGGCAGTGCGACTTCATTAGCTAAATTTTCCATTTCATCCACGGTGTCTAACATGTAATTTCTCATTTATGGGATTGCAGTGCTCACTTCAATCATTTGATGAAGACTTCCCACCCTATGTTCCATACCTTGCAGACTGAACGCATTGACGGGGAGGCATCGCACCAAAGAGAGGCTAGCTCCGTTGAGTAGTGATCAAAAAAGATTTTGAGGGATTGACAGCCCATACTAATAAAGTAATTGAGGGGGATGGATAAAAGCAGCCCCTAGGTGATATCACGTTCTTTGTGGAAACTGACATCCTCAACCCATCAGTCAAACCAATTCCACTTGAACCTGGAGCCTGTTCTTCTCTCTATCAATCTTTCCATTTCAAACAGAGGTGTCACAGTTAACACATGACCCAAGTCGTACTTATACTAGTGTGGCAATAGGAATATCATCCATACTAAGTCTTAGGATCTATTCTTGACATTTCAGTCTTGAATAAATTCAAATCAAAGATGAGTTAAGATGTTTCTGGAAATGAAATCATCCCTCTCTCCAAATACTCTATAACCAAGAAATACATTTTATTTTATGATTAACAGAATTTTTACAGATCATTTTTATTTCAACGGGTCATATGAGTCACATTGCCATTTTGTTTTGGGTCATATAAGCTACCACTGTTAGAAAAAGATCAGACGAGTAATCTAATAAATATATCACAAACAACATCATACAAACCAAAGTATATGCACTAATGCACATGTCAGCCAATTGGTAAGACTTCTAGCTACTAATCCAACTACAAACCTTACCCACAGCTCTAACCCCAACCCATTAAATAGTACATGAATGACCAAAGCTTGTATGCTCACTGGCTCTCATTTATGATTTAAATGACCTAAAATTAAAATAGGATGAGGCCATCTCACGACTGATTATCCTAGACAAAGCGAAACTTTATTTTTAAGAGGATTTAATGCTATTTCACATAACAAGAGATCATTCTTGCACTACTCATTAAATAAGGCCAGGGACATATCCCATTTCCTTGCATGTTGACAAACAATATGTGAAAGTAACATATGCCCTCTGAGACTCTGAATCTGCATAATGGTTTGACATCAAATGTGAACAGGAAAAGCCAGCCTGAATTACCAGAGAAATTCAGTAATTAGCAAACTTCTATTCTACTATTTAGTTATATGTATCTATACATATTTCATTAACTTCTAGGGGGAGGGGGAGGGTGGATATGAAGAAAGAAGGAGAAAGAACCTCTTAATCCATTCTCTATGGCAGTTATGGCACCAGTATAGTCTGTATTATAACCCAGCAATTTCCCATCATCTGCTCTCTTGACAATACAGTTAACAGCCCTTATTGACTGGAACCACAGTAGTAACAAAAAAAAACAATTAGCAATACAGCACAAGTAGCACATTTAGAATGACACCAAACTGCAAATACAGCATCTTAAATTACAAAACTAGGGACAGACAGGAAATCCATGTAATTGAATTAAGTCACCTTCGCAACTGGATCAACCTCATCACAGCACTCCAGAGCAGCCTCCTTGTGAGGAATTGTGCAACTGTAAGAATTGTGCAGGATCAGCTAGACTATCAGATCAATATTTGACGACAATTTCCTCTTTCTAGGGTAGCTTATCAATACAAGTAAAACCAGGGTACAAGGATCGAACAAACAAATACAGGACATGGATATATGTTACTTGTACTCGGGTGCGTGAGTTTGATACGCATGCGTTCAAGTGCCAGACTCGGCTATTCCCAAGAAAATGAAGAGTCTGAGTACTGTAAAAGTTCTGCAGGTGGGCTCTTGGCTTTTGCATCTAGGTACCATGCCAATGGATGAAAATTGCCATAACTAGCTGTATGTTAAGAAAAACAGGTCGGTCCATTTAACTTATTATTTTTAATGACAAGGAATTCAACTTCCTTGTTCTTTAGTGCTAAGTAATCATTATTTTAAGTAAACAAGGACACCGCACATAAATCTTGTAGTTCAGGAAGACACTTTTTTTGGTGGGTTAAGAATGTCAAAGCTGTCATTACAAACCGAAACAAAGCTTCCTGAATCTGTGCAGGGATTCACAACCTATACAACTTTG
>JAKOGI010000106.1:915694-943194 GCA_029747015.1 Carnegiea gigantea | reverse complement strand
CGGACAGTCTACTCAATAACAATTATTCTAACGCATCAAGCACAACATAAGTTCTTTTCTCAGAACAAATAGGATAGAAATGGAAATCATTGTAAAATATCTTAAAAGACTTTACCCAATCAAGAACTTCATCGAACATCTCAGCGAAGTAACCCGAACAATTATATAGAATGGAGTGAGTAGGGCATGTAAGTTAGTAAACATTGTTGGCCCTGATAACGTTCAACAACTTTAACTTAGGCAAGTGGGAGCAATAACCTACCACAATGAATTCAGTAGCAGAATATAAATGAGATTAAGCATGCTTCCTACAGCAATGGAATAGAAATTGGAACCCTAGTCGTTCTATGGTCATTGCCAGAACTGGTCTGGTGAACAATCTGTTAAGTTGGTACATCAAAGAACAACTGCTTGAACAGGATTGACTCAGTTTTCTCAAATGCTAAAACCTAAGAGCCTGCTTTGCAATATAAGTATCTAAATTCAAGACTTACATGCATATAAATTTGGATTAAAAAAGGTCATACTAGCATGATGCTAAAATTAATATTATATTTTCAATAGAAAAGAGATTATCAAGTCACTTTTCCAATTTATGGTCAAATGTCCCACTTAATCAAATATGATACCGCAACCTTATTGATAACGGTTGACACATTGGTCATAGTTCTAAATGTACTTCATACCAGACTGTACAGCTTGGTATGTCTCTTCCACTTCTAAGGTACAAAACATAATCTGTACTGGCCCAATGCCATACTGTACTGCCAGTTGGGGGTGATAAAATTTTTAGGGGCACATAGGCTACAGCTAGACCTAATATAAATCATAGCTGAGGGACCATTATCCGTAACCACAGGCCATTTTATTTTACAATATTCCTAAGGTCCATTTGCCTATCAACTCTAGACATGGGCCAGCAGAGCCAGCAACCTGACATCAATCACAACTCTCCTTTTGAAGTGGAGCTGCAGCCTCATTAGTAATTACTCCATCCCTAGTATAGGACACAGCCTATTCACTTCCATTTAATTACACTCTATCCTTTGTTAACCATTTTTCCTTATTATGTTAACTATCATTTCTTATTACTTATCAATGGCAGTACTGTTCCTTTTTTAAACCTTATATGATTTGGGCATCAGCTGCACATTATGTTTGTGTCTTGCTTGTTTCTCATACTTCATATGATTAGCAATAAAAGATTTAGATTTTAGATGGTGTCGAAACTCTTCATGAACGCTTAAAGGACAGTTTCATCAAGACTCTTTCTCTTTTTTTTTGGGGGGGGGGGGGGATGGAGATTTGCTCTTCCTGTTTTGATGTGACTGGCTGTGTGGATAGTCTCTATTTTGGGTGTATATAGTCTTTGTAGGATGCTAGTTGTGCATCCAATCTTTTGGTAGCTGTCTATTAATATAGTACTTTTTCCTTATCCCCCAAAAAAAATTGTGAAATTGTTCTTGGATCTTTTTTAGAACTATTGCATCAGTAAAAAAACCAGTAGAGAGTTCAGTATGGTGTTCATAACTTTGATATTAGCTAATGAATGGCCTGCAGCTATACGTTAATTAGATAGGTAGCTTAAGTATTAGTCAAAAATTAATTATTTGAAATATTAATTGTTTGGTAATTGTGTCTGTGGGAGCAGTAGTTCACACAATGGATCAATGAGGAAAAGCATGTTTCATGCATTCCATACGGTTGTCACTCAGAGCTTACCAAGTGCCCTAATAACAAATTAAAAAATGGTGCAAGTCAACCACTTCAGAAAAACTGGCTTGACCTGGAAAAGCCGCCCGGTCAAATGGGCCTCGATTGGTCATTCGCCAAGAATGTTACTGTGCATTCTGAACCAGACTGGATCTGCTCCCCAGTTGAACCGGACAGACCAGCCATCGAATTCCGTTCTCGTAACAAGGTACGTGGTCACCTTAGTTAGCAAGACCATAAATCGCAACTTGCTTCCACGATGTCTCCTATTTATTACCCATGCCATATGGTAAACAAAGACATTAGATAGATGGAAAGGCTCAGAAACGTACTTTAAAATAAAGTTAACCTTCCCCCTTCGACAAATCTTTGACTTCTATAGTGCAAGTCTGTTATGGAGCCTCTCGAGATAGCTCTCAAGCAGCTTTGCAATTATATGGAGTGCCCAGATGAAAAGCCAGGTAAGAAAATGGTATATAATCTACCAAATCGGAATAAAACGAACAGAGTGGTAGAGCTCTAGAGCTCTGGTGCCTCACCAATTGGGATAAGAATACATTAACTCTAAGCCCTACCATAGCTTGCAAGATTCATAGAACACATCTCAAGTATTCTAAAATACTCGCATCAAATTTACAAAAATTCAAGTTATCATATGCAAAAAACCGGATAATCAATAGCCCCTTAGGCCTTAAGATGGGATTTACTAATATGAAAGCGTCTAATAAAGTCAATTAAATCTCTCTGTTCAGCAATGTGCTAAGAATAAATTTGTAGAACACCCACAAGTATTCATATAATAAGGGAACTTTGCCTTACAGCGGTAACTTGTGAGACAGATACCAAGTCTATGAGGTTCCATGCTTACAAACCAAACAAAGCCAACCACTATTGGGAATTCATTTCCCATAATGTCCTCATTAAAATTAACCCCTCAAAGAAAAGCCATTCACTTTTGGGCTTAATTGTGGATAAGTAAGGGGCCTAATTATTGAACTTCGACAATGAATGCATCATGTTTCCCAACTGACTTGTTTCATTTGGTATCAAAGCCGGATCTATTTTTAGTGCCTGGACCATGGTAAGGACTACTCTGAGACCTTCACGTCTATAGTCTGGCAAGGACAAACAGTGGTAGCGGCAGCATAGGGACCGAAAGACACCCCCTTGGAAGCCTACATTGCAAGGGAGACCCAAGGCCCCAAACAAACAGACACAATGATACATGTTTTCTAAAGTGTTGGGAGTTTGTAGTGCCCTGCGTAAGTGCATGCGTATGAGCAAGAGCAAGGGGACTTTGACCCACAAAAGAAGGATACGAAGCATAAAGATTTCATATCAGCAAACCAAACAAGGGCCTTCCATTATTGAGCTTCAGTGATGACAACTAGTGGCCTAATTGTTCGACTTCTCGCGTTAGTGGGCTGTATTTCATGGTTGGCAATTGGATTTGTTTCATTTGGTACCACGCATGGGAAGCCTTTGGTATGTGAGCATGAAACCTTCTAGACTCAGCAATCAGTATCTTTCTTACAAAATTGTCATTGTGAGACAAAGTTCCACTTATGCACATAATTAGGATGTTACATCTTGACGGAACCTTCTGGATTTAGAAAAGAAGCAAATAGCTTCTACATTCATTAAAACTTAAAAGTAAAAGGTAAAGGTATAAAATAAAACTCCATTCCTCCACTTGCTTTGAAAGCCTTTTGTTCCTAAATAATCATTCAGGAATCCAAGGAAACATCCTTTTTAAAGTCAAGCCTGCATAAGACACCCATCTGATTTGAGATAAAGATCCATATACTTTTAGGGCCTGTTTGGTAGGAGGTTTAAAAATGGATCTCATACCCATTGTTTGGTTGGGCTTTTAAGGGCACGGGACTTGATACCTAAGGGTTTCAACCCCCCCCCCCCCCCCAAAAAAAAAAAACACTTTGGGAGGGGTCTCAAGTCCCATTCCTGAGGGTAATCAACTTTTTTAATTAAAAAAGGGGAAAATATTAAATTTCAACAATTTGCGAAGCAGTTGTCTTCGTTCATCACACCTCCTTAAACCACAGCTACATATAGAGAGAATGAAAAGGAGAGGCAACCACCATATCTACCGACCATCGAGGAAGAAGACGACGTCGTAAACCATTGAGAGCCCATCGAAAACCACCGTAAGCCCACCGCAATCTACCACGACCACCTCAAGGCCCCAATGTTGAGCTTCTTATCTTATTTTAGGGCTTCTTCCATCCCCCCTCCCCAGTTTTCGATTTGCTGCTTCCTTCCAGCCTGATTTGTGATTCTACTTCTTCCGCCGCCCCCCTGCTCATTTTTCGGTCTTCTTCATTTTTCGATCTGTTCTTCGATCTTCATTGTTGAGTATGCCAGTTCGAGTACGCCTAGATGATCTTTTTTTCGATCTCTTAATTCTCTGATCTCATTTCTAGCGAACTGATATAATGTTCTGTTGACATAATGCTTTTTCGATCTGATCTCTTTTCGGCCTCTTGATACTCTAATCTGCTTTAATGATTTATTTGTTGTGGATTTGATAATTAATGAAGACCAGAGGAAGATGGAGGAGAGTGAAAGATGAAGAAGAGGCAGTAGATCTTAGAGAGAGAGAGAGAGAGAGAGAGAGAGAATTGAAAATGGGTTTTGTATTTGATTTTTTCTTTTTTTTGTGGGTCACTAGTGGATTTGATAATTGATAGAACCAAAATAAACATTATGAGATTGACGAAGATCCATCCCCAGTCAATCAGTCGTCAACTTTTGCCTTACATGCATTTCCAAGAACAAACAATTAATTCCCTTGTTTTTAAGAACTGAATGATGGCTAATGAGAATTGACGAACATCATTTTGTTTGTGGGGTTTTCATTTTTATATTTTCCTTTATTTTGTTTGGCGGGGGGGAAGGTGTAGTAATTCATTGCAATGGCAACCACATCTGTTAAGTAATCCATTTTCTCTCCAGTTATTAGCAATCATTTCAATTTTCACACAACATAAGGAAGAGAGAGAACTACTTTAGCATTTCAAGATCAAGTATTTTAGTTTAGGCAGATAACTTATCTATTTGACGCCTAAAGCTAACAAGTTCTTAAATTAGATTTGGACCTCCTAATTTTGTGGGTTTATGTGGGTTTAGATTTAGTTAGCCTTAAGGATAACGAGTAATTAGACTTGATAAGTGCAACTTAGTACTTTTGAAGAACTATTTATTTGGTAATTACCACAACTAAATGGTTATTTAACTACTAATGAAATTTATTACCAAAAAAAACTAATAACAATTATTTTTACTCCGGTAAAATTTTAATTTGAGCATACCTGAATTGACAGAAATTTAGAAAATCTTCGGATATTACACTATGCTTGATCATACAGCAGCTTCATGCGCTTTCTATACTTCCTAAGATAGCAAAGTTATCTAAGGGCAGAGTATATGACAGAAACCTATAACAAGTTTGCAGACAGGGTTTGCCTGAAACTTTGAGCTGTAGTTCAGGCTATATGTTTACAAGAAGCCGCTTGGAACTGACAAATATGATATGAACTGTCTACGCTGCTTACCTGAGAATTTGCTGTTATTTGGAACATTCGTGCCACATCTGTTATATCTGTGGCAGTTGTAGCAATCTTCACTATGTCAGCTCCAGTAGATTGTATTTTCACAACAAGATTCCCAAGATCCTCAGTATCTGGGGTATACTGATAGTTATGATTAGACACAATGACTTTGAAGTTTTCAGGCTTCTTCCCAATGATAGATCTGTTGAATGCTTCTGCACACTTCACATACAAATAGATTTACTAAAATTACTAGGAATGGCGAAGATAGTTGGAAATAGATTCATACAAATATATCCACATACAATTTGCAGGACTGAATAAGTTGGAGTGTTGGACAGAAACACACAAGCAAAACATTGTCTGCAATCATTCTCATTAAACTTTTTCCTTTTTTTCTACTATTACTTCTATCTTGATTTTTTTAGAGTAATCAAAATGATATATTAATGAGACACCAAGGAGGTGACACCCATATACAAACGGGGCGCGTACAAAAATCAGCATGCCCTCAAGCTCTAATGCATAATTTTATCTACACAATCCAAAAGAGACCCCTTTGTACCACAGTTGAGCACTTGGCTGCAACTATAGAACATTCTCAAAAAATAGAGCTTGAAATCTTGAAGGAATAAAGCTTTGCCCTTCTCGGTTCCTCTGTTCCCACGTACACCACCAAATAGCCAAAGGAACCCACTTCCAGATCCCAAGAATCCAACTCTTCTTCAATCTCCGCCTCCATGCTACCAAAGCGTCTTTAACATTAGAAGGTTGTAACCCGACTAACCCCCATCAAGGAAAAAGACAAAAAGGCAAAGTGAAGAGACCCAATGACAATGAACAAAGAAGGCGGTCAACTGGTTCTTCCTCCTCAAGGCACATTACACATCTACTGGCCAAATTAAAATATCTTCTTTTAAGCATTTCATCTGTTGGAATCTTGCCCTTAGATGCCGCCCAAGCACGAAAACAAGCTTTTATAGGAGCTTTAGACTTCTAAATGGCTTTGCCAGAAACTTGGCACAATTTGACTCTTGACCAAGCCTATTAAAGAGGCTCTTAACAAAGAAGGAGCCACGTTAGCTTTAAGAACCAAAATGATCTTATCATTACCTCGCCTCCACATGTACAAGTAAAGCCAATAAGCAGAACGTTTTTCTCTTCCTAATCATTCGGGCTTCTTGAGACAACTTCCCTATTTGTCTTGAGAATGTTTTCTGCTTTCAGCATAAGGGGAGGAGCATTTTATAGACTTAGTTCAAAAAAGACTCCCAAGAATTCTATATGACCACTTTCATGTTTGTCTTGAGACAATGAGGTTGGAGAGGGGTAAGGCTCCTTCTAGTTTGAGAATATGTGGCTCGAATTTGAAGGATTCAATGATGTTATTAAAGAGTGGTGGGAGTAGGCTTGGGCGAATGGCTTTGCTAGCTTTGTTGTTGCATGCAAGCTAAAGCTTATCAAAGAAAGGTCAATAAATGGAACAGAGATAATATTGGGCACATTAAGACTTAAAAATATGATATACTGGCCATTATCAATTCTTTGGATGCGAAAGAAGAATTGAATGGCCTTACTAGCGATGAGATTCAGCAAAGGAAAGTTGCAAAAGATGATTGGGCAAAAATTACTTTGATGGAGGAGATATTTTGGAAACAAAAAACTAGAGCTTTGTGGCTTAAGGCAAGTGATTGGAATACTAAGTTCTTCCATAGGGTGGCCAATCTTCATAGGAAGTTCAATCATATGTCTTTTGTGGTAAAAGATGAGGTTCACTGCGAAGTTCTTCAAGATATGAAGTCGGCAATTCATGACTTCTATAAATATCTTTCCACTAGACCCAATCAATTTAAGGGTCGGGACGGGTCAAGTGCCGGGTCACCAGGGTTGGCATGTAAGGTTTTCTCGATTCTAACCCTACCCGACCCTCATGCAGATCGACGTACCCTTGACCTGACGCTGCGGGAACTCTCGGGCTACCGGGTCAAATCAGACCCTCAAACCTCCTTATAAAGAAAATGATATTTTTTAATAAGTTTCATTTTTATCATAAATATCAATACTAAGCATCCTATTCAACGAAAGGTCGAGTGATAATAGAATCCCAATTAAAAGTATCATAATTACAAACTTCTAATGCGCATAACAATTAATTCACTAAAAGAACTACTCCAAACCTCAGAGAGGGAGCGTAAGATGGTTAAGAGCCAGTGAGGTTGGGTGAGAGGAGGGCTAAGACGAGACGAGAAAATACAAATCCAAAATGCTTTGAACAAATGAAACCCAAGTCTTTTGTTTTGAATTTTTTTTTTTTTAAAATGAGGGCCAGCAGGTGAAAGGGTCAAAACCTCTACCCAAGGCCGCCCCTCATCATGGCCGGGTACTCTCAATTTGTGGGGCAAGGTAGAGCGAAGATTAAAAAAAAACAGAAAAAAAGCCGAAGGCAAAAAATAAAGCTGACCCGGAACCTTGTTTTTTAGAGTCAAGACGAGGCGGGTCAGGTAAGGCCCCGGCCTGTTGATCAGGTCCACTTTTCACTGAGCCAGAAACTTGGAGACCAAAAGTAGATGGTTTGATTCTCCCCTCATCGCAAGATTTTGATAGGGAGCATATTGAGCTGCCTTTCACCAAGGAGGAAGCTAATAAAGCACTTCTTGATTGCTGTAAAGGGTAAAGCCCCTAGTCCAGATGGCATGACCATGGCGTTTCTTCAATCCAATTGGAACGCTATTAAAATAGAGGTGATGAGGATGTTTTCTGAGTTTTTCTCTTCGGGAAAATTTAGCACCAGCCTCAATGCTACTTTTATTGGCCTCAGGAACGTTACCTTGGATGGGTACATTTACAAGTTACTTTCCAAGGTTTTAGCCCACAGGTTGAGAGGAGTCATTGGGGATCTTATTTCAAGGAACCAGAATGCCTTGTTGGAGAGCACCAGATTCTTGATGCGATGCTTTTAGCAAATGAGCTTCTTGATTAAGGATCAAATCGAGGAAGGTTGGGGTTGTTTGCAAGTTGGATGCCAAGAAGGCTTATGATCATGTGAATTGGGACTTCATTTATGTGATGAAGAGAATGGGTTTTGGCCAGAGATGGATAGGTTGGATCCATCATTGCATCTCCTCCGCTTCTTTTGCGTGCTCGTCAATGGTTCCCTAACTGACTTCTCTTCAGCTTCTAGAAGGCTACATCAGGGAGACCTCTTATCCCCCATATCCGCCCTTTTATTTTTATTAGTGATACAGGCTTTTACTAGGATGATTGAGGCAGCCTCTAGTGCCAACCTCATATCCGGGTTTTTAGTAGGCCATTCAAACGCAACCACAAGTGTCTCCAATCTTCTTGCTGCACATGATACCATTATTTTTTGTTAGATGCTCCATGTGTTTGGAGGAGGAAGAAACTGTGGATCATCTCCTTGTACATTATCGGTGGGTTTCTTCGCTTTGGGATTTAGCTCTCAATGTGAGAGATGTTGTAGTGGCTTGGAGGAGAAGCATGAAGAAGGGTTGGGTCCTTCGAGTTTGGAACATGATTCCTTTGGCTATTTGGTGGGCTACTTGGAAGGAGAGAAACCGTCGTATTTTTGAGGACAAAGTCTTGTCATTTCAAGATTTTAAGCTCTATTTTTTGAGGTTGTTGTATAGTTGGAGTGTAGGGCTTAGTGGTAACAAAAATTTAAATTTTTTGACTTTTGTTGATTGCATTATGGATGAGAGCTTAAGGGCATAATGTTTTTGCATTTGCCTCCTTTTGTATATGGGTGACATCACCTTGGTGTCATTTAACATATTTCTTGATTACTTACCCAAAAAAAAAAAAATGATACGATTATTTTTTATGATGCTGATTATGAATAGACGGTTAATCTTTCCTGTGATCTTACTCAGTTTGAGGTTGTTTCGCGTCTGAGAGTAACTTAGCCAAGAGCTCGTTAATACCTGTGGGAGAGGTGGAGAACACTCAGCAGCTAGTGGGTGTTTCAGGGTGCAAGATTAATTCTTTTCCGATTACTTACCTAGGTCTCCATCTAGGTGCAACATTCAAGGAAAAAGTCATCTGGGATCCCATTAATGACAGGTTTGGGAAAAGACTTTCAGGGTGGAAATATAAATACCACTAGAAAGGGGGGCGTTTAACTTTAATCAAAAGTATTCTCTCAAGTATCCCAACTTAATTCCTTTCTCTATTCTCGATAATTTCGGCGACTGCCAAGTTAGAAGCAGTCCAGAGAAAACTTTCTAGGGGGTTCTTTTGGGAGTGATTTCAAGTATCAACTTGTGAGATCGAATATTGTCAAGCAACCTGTGATCCAAGGAGGTTTAGAGGTCAAAGACTTGCTACTCTTTAATGAAGCTCTTCCTGGCGAGTGGCTTTGGAGATTAATGAATGGGAAAGGTAATCTTTGGAGAAAGGTGGTTGCAAGTTGCAACCAAACATGGTGACGCGGGTTTTGACTCCTAATGTTTCTTATGCGTATAGTCTCCAGAGGTATATTTCTAAAGGAAGGGAGAAATTCTCTTCCCCTTTTTCCTTTGAGGTAGGTGATGGATCTTCCATCTATTTTTGGAATGATCGATGGTGTGATTTTTCCTCCTTGAGAGAGATTTTCTCTGCTCTGTTTGTTCCAGCAGTGGATAGAGATGCAAAGATGCCTCTGTTGCGGATTATTGGAGACGAGCATCAGGCACCAATGTTTGGGCTACTACCTTTGTTCAGGATGTTTTTGTTGATGACTCTCTTGTCAGCTTCTTTAACAAGCTTAATTGTCACAAAATATAGGATCCAAAGTCTAACGGGGACTTCATAGTCAAATCCTACTACTCGAAGATCCAACTTTCGAATTTTTCTGCTTTACAATTCCATTGGCAGAAGGGCTCACTTACAGACCCATTTGAAGGTCTTTGGCCCTTTTAAAGGTTTCTTTTTTTTGTTTGTTTGGGAGACAACGCATGGGAAAATATTGACTTGTGACAACCTTTAAAAGAGGAGAAAGATCTTGACGAATAGTTGCTATATGTGTAAAGGGGATCTGGAGTGCATGGATCGCTTGTTGCCTCATTGTCAGTTTGCTAACGCACTTAGGAGTTTACTTTCAGTTGCTTATGTATTTCTTAGGCTACACATAATTCTATTAGCAAGCATCTTTTGGCTTGGGGAGGCTACTTTGGTAGGAAAGCGAAAAAGAAGAACGCCTTGGCCCTTCCGCATGTTATTTTTTGGAGCATCTGGAAAGAACGTAAGAGAAGAGTCTTTGAGGGAGACAAAAATGTCCCTTGAGTGATTAAAAGATAATTTCATCAAGACTCTTCATATTGGGGATAAAGGGAACTTTTGCGTGTCGGCTGATCTTGTGGACAGCTTGTATATTGGATCTATACAATCTTTTGTAAGATGCTTTTTGGGCATCCATCCCTTCTTCGTTTTATATAATTCATAT
The DNA here is from genome assembly GCA_029747015.1 of Carnegiea gigantea. Taxonomy (NCBI): domain Eukaryota; kingdom Viridiplantae; phylum Streptophyta; class Magnoliopsida; order Caryophyllales; family Cactaceae; genus Carnegiea; species Carnegiea gigantea. Next base: position 932,472 of record JAKOGI010000106.1, on the reverse strand, counting down.
TTTTCCTCATCGAAAAAAAAATTTTTCATTCAGGCTTCTTGAGAAAATAAACTCCAATGGCACTGGTCCCTGTTATCTATTTTAGTTGTGAATACTATTCTATTTTTGGTTGTTCGTACATCCTCTGTTCTTTCTTTTCTTTTGGGAGGGGCAAAATAATCCAATACCTCAGAGTTTTGACTCAGGTGGAGTTATGAGGAGGAGCCAGAAGAGTGGGAAAATATCAAAAGTCAACAAAAACAAAAACGAGAAAGAAAGACGAAGTGTCAACGACAATGATAACGATGGAGATGAGGAGTGTTTATAGACTTCACCCTAACACAAGAAACCAAACAAAAAAAATCCTTGAGTAGGTCCCACTTTCGATAGGTTTAGGAAGATCCAAATGTAGGCACCCTTACCCCCACAAGCACTTGTACAAGACTGGAAGCAGAAAGATTAATCTAAAAAGACCCCCAAAAAAAAATTCAAAAAAGCTTTAGTTAAGATGAAAACTTTTGAAACATATTAGAACATTATTTTAGACATGGAGCATTATTTAATCAAGAAAAGTAAATAATACGGAAACTAGGTGCAGAAAGCCAAAACAAATATAATAATGACAACAATGACAACAACAACAATAATAAATAAATAAATAAATAAAATTAAACAGCCAGGAAGGCCACCACAAAGACATAAAGTACAAGATAGCTAATTCACTAGAAGCGAAAGTGTAAACAACTAACTAATTAAAATCTAGCATTTTAATTCTAGACCTCCAAAAACTCCTACCCTAAGACAAGAAAGAAGACCCGTTTAAATAAATTTTAAATAACTAAAACAATTTTGCAGAAGAAGATAGATGGTGACCGGCGGAAAAATTCAGTTGGCTAAGCCAAAAGAAAAACAGATGCTTATACTTGAAGACTAAACATCGTGTCAATTTATCAATTCTTTGGCATGCTTCTTTTTCGGGGGGCCGGGAATTTAGTTGTGCATATTTTCGTTTCTTTTCTTTATGCCACATGTAGGCGGGCGGTGAGACCGTAAGAAACCAATAGATTGGAGTTGGGGTGGCGTTCTGGGAAGAATCTAAAAAAGAAATAAAAAACAACTATGAGAGAGAAAGAGTAACCAAGAGAGAAATGTAGCGATGAGGCTTGGGAGACTTCACTCCAACATATGAAAGAACTGTTCAAACAAATTTTAAAATAATTAAAGCGTGCAACTCATACAACTATATATGTGAGCTTGTGGAAAATTTACTTGGCTAAACAGAAAAGACGCAAAGTGTTCATACTTAAGGTAAAACTTCTTATCAATTTATCAATTCTTCAATATTTTTCTTTCCTCTCGTTTAGGAGTTCAGACCAATCCCGCTTGTAGTTCACCTCTTCACTCCCTCTTTCTTTCCTGCTCCTGGCTCTCCGGCCTGCTCTACCCTAAACTTTGACACTACTGATAAATCTTCACTTTCTAACTTGCAGCACCTTTTTTTATATATCAGTAATCAAAATAATATATACAAAAGAGGCAAGTACAAAAATCATCATGCCCTTAAGCTCTCATGCATAAAATTACCTACAAAATCCAAAAGAGACAACTTTATATCAATTGAGCACTTAGCTTGACGATACACAATTCGCAAAAAATAGAGCTTGAAATCCTAGGACAGTGCTTAAAAATCCATCAGCTCCTTCCAAGTAGAGAACCAAATAGCCAAAGGGACCAACTCAGCGGGACTTAAAGCAAGAGACAATCTGGCTAAGGATCGTAATGAGTGAAATTTATTGGAAGCTGAAACCTAGGGCTTTGAGGCTGATGATGGATGACCACAATATGAGACGACTCCACAAGATGGCTGATCTTCATGAGAAGATCAACTTCACGTATTCTGCTATAGTGAATTTTGGAATTGTTATGATACTGATTAAGATATAGCCGTTCACTAATGCCATTGTGGTTTCTAATGCTAAACCATGGAGGCCTAAAGGGAATGGAATGATGTTTCTTTATGGGATTCTAGTCACAAGGACATTGGGATGCCATTTTGAGAATAGACATTAAAGATCTTGCGATTATTGTGGCAACTAGGATACTATTGGCATTGATAATATGAGAATTTTTCCGATTATCTCCACAAGGGATTATGCTGCTGGCTTAAACGCAACTCTCATTGGGCTTATTCCTAAGAAACCATTAACATTGGAGACTATTTGCCTATCTTGTTCAGTTGTGTCTACCAGTTGCTTCAGAAAGTGCCAGCTCGAAGTGCTTATCACCAGGGGTCTCTTTCCAGAGAAGCAGACTACCTCATACGGGGGAGGGGACAGATTGGAAGTTGCATTTATTAGCTACAGCTAATAAGCTTAACGATTCCAGGACTACGCCAGAGATGATGGGGGTCATTAGAAGTTGGATATCCAGCACGCATATGATCATGTCTGTTTGGAGTTCCTTATTTAGGTGATAAGGAAAAACATTTGGTGAAGTCAACTAGTTGGATTAATCAATGCATCCCCTTGTCGATGGTTCTCTGACGGACTTCGTTCATATTCTAGAGATCTTCAAGATGACCCCTTTCTCCTCGTCTTTTTGTGGCTGATCGTAAAGATTTTCACCAGGATGTTAAGTTTGGTGTGAGATTAGGGGCATGGCTACTAGTGGGCAAAAGAAGGTGGCTGTCCTCAACCTTTCACACACAAGTTATTTTTTGACGGTGCATTATTATAAAAAGAGAAAATAAGTCGATTTTCACTGTTATGTCGCCTTAAATTATTGAGACTAGTCTATGGCCCTCCCTCGACACACTTTGTCTTCGCCGCTGTGTGAGAGGTATCTCTTCTCCAGCCTTTTTTTTTTAAGGAGGGGAGGGAGGGGGGATTAGGGGCGATTAGATTTAAGTTATTAGTGCCTCTCACCTCCTCTTTGTTGCTGATACCATCATCACATATGTGAAAGTAACATCAACTATGACCACAGGGTGAATTTCCAACATGTTTTTTTTTGGAGATAAGTAACCAAAAGTTATATTAAGAAGACACCACGGGGATGTCACCCATGTACAAAAGGAGGCCATTACAAAATACCATCATTGCCTCAAGCTCTCTACAGTAATCATATCGACAAAATCAAAAAATGTCAACTATGTACCATGAATGAGAACTTAACTCCAACTATACAATGTTCTAAAGAAATAAAGTTTGAAATCATCAATAGCCCCAGCCTTGCCCTCAAAAATCCGGCCATGCCTCTCCTTTCAAGTGCTCCACCAAATAGCCAAAGGCATCGACTTCTAAACACCTAGGACCCAGCTTTTCTTTAACCTTCTTCTCCATGCCACCAAAACTTCTCTTATGAATTGAGATTGCACCCAACTAACCCCCATCAAAGAAAGAGGCAAATGCCACAAAGCGCACCAACACTCGACAAAAAGGTGGTCTACTGACTCCTCCCCAAAATAAATAGGAGACCTACTAGCAACTTGAAGTTTCACCTTTTGAGCATGTCCTTCGTAGGAACCTTTCCTTTTGTGGCTTCCTAAACAAGAAAGCATGCTTTAATGGGAGCTTTAGACTTCTAAATTGCCTTGCCTGGGAAATCAAGGGTAGTCGACCCTTTCTACATCTCCCTGCAATAACTTTTAACACTGAATTGCCCACTAGAGCCATGTGGCCAACGAATCTCGTCATCACCCTCATAAGAGACCTTCACATTAGCAAGCAAAGCGAAAAGACACAGCACACCCTCTTCTTCCCAATCATTCGGGCCTCTCAAGAAAGTAATATTCCAGTGGTACTAATTGCCATTCCAAGAGAAAACTTCATGCACAGTTGCTTCTTTCAACCGAGCCATCCTAAAAAGATTCGGGAATTGAAACTTAAGAGGCTGATCACCACACCACACATCATGCTAAAATAAGATCCTTGACCCAATTTTCACCCGATAATGCACAAAAGAGCGAAAATGGTCGACATCACTCATAATAGATTTCCAACCGCCCACCCCATCAGCGCAAGAGCTCTTCTTACTCCACTACCCAGAATTATCCAACCCATACTTCCTTTCGATCACATTTCTCCAGATAGCCTCCTCTTCCTTGGCAAACCTTCAAAGCCATTTGGCCTTGAGAGCTTTATTCATATCTCAAAGACGTCCAATGTCAAGACTACTACCATGTTTAGGGTGGCAGACGTTGTCCCGACTGCCCCAATGAAAACCACTGTTTGAGTCTCTGCTGGACTAGAGGAAATCCCTCGTGATTTTCTTTAATTGGTTGGCCATGCTAGCCGGAATGGTAAATAAAGACATGAAGTAAATAGGGAAACTAGATAAGGTGCTTTGCAGTAATGCAAATCTGCTCCCTCTAGAATGAAGCTTAGATTTCCACCCGTCTAGTCTCTTATGGAACCCTTCCACAATGGTTCCCACACAGCTTTGCATTTGTAAGGAGCTCCGAGCGGAAGACCAACCTAAGAAGATGGAAGGTACTCCACCCCACAACCAAAGAAATGTGCGAGGTGAGGACACAGTGGCACCTCACCGATAGGAATAAGGACTCTTTTTGATAAATTAACTCTCATATGAAGCATTGCCTCAAATAACAACATAATACATCTTAGAAAACCCAAATTACTCTCCTTAGGTTTGACAAAAAAAATAGAGTACCATTAGCAAAAAGTAAGTAGGAGATCAACATACTTTGAGACTGGGAGTTAATTATCAGAAAACCTTCTAACAAACCGACTTCAATAGCTTTATTCCCAAGTCTACTAAGGGTCTCCATCCCCAGTGTAAAAATAAGGGGACATAAAGGGTCACCTTGACACCCCCTTGAGCTTGAGAAAAGTCTGGCTGCTTCAGAGAAGTGAACGGTAGAGATACAAAAGAAAATCCATCTCCTCCACTTGCTAGAGAAGCCCCTTTTTTTCAAGAGAAAGCATAAGAAAATCCTAAGAAACATGGTCATAAGCCTTCTCAATTTCAAACTTACAAAGAACTCCAGATTGATTTGATTTGATGCAAAAGTCAACATAGTCATTAGCTATCAGGGCGCATCCAAAATTTGATGACCGTGAATAAAATCATGCTGATTCGAGCTTATAATTTTGCTAACAACTTTCCTCAACCTAGAAGTGAGGACTTTGGCTACAATTTTGTACGCCCTCCCCACAAGCTAATAGGCCTAAGCTTCTTAATGTCGTCTGCCCTCGCCACTTTGGGAAGCAAACTAATAAAAGTGGCATTTAGGCTTTTCACAAAAGCACATCTCTCGTGAAAAACAGCAAAGAAACTCATGATGCCCCCTTTAACACATTCCAACAATGCTCAAAGACAGCAATATTGAAGCCATCAAGCCTCGAAGCTTTCTCTTTCCCTCAATCCTTGATGGTGCTCCACACTTCCTCCTCCGAAAAATGCATTTCAAGGTCCAAGGCATCATCAATATTGATAGAAAACTATAAGAAACCCATCCAGGAAAGGCCTTAATGGATGCTCTTAATTGATAAAGACTCTCATAGTAATGAACAATAGCACCTTTCACAACGGAATCCTCACCGAAAACCAAATCATCCACTTTGATTCTGAGAATGGCATTGAATTTCCTCCTATAGTTAGCCACTCTATGAAAAACATTTGGTATTACGGTCACCATACTAGATCCAATGTTGTTTTTTTTTTTTGATCAGGAAAATAAAAGAAATTATATTAACAAAAGAATGGATGCAAAGGTAGCATCGTACAACAGCTATGTACAGTCCAAATGCCGCATATCCACAAAATCTAAGAGATCAAGAGGAGAGTTACAAAAGTTCCCTTTGTCCCAAAAATAGAGAGCCTTTATAAAATAATCTTTAAAACATTGAAGTGGCATCTCCTCATCCTCAAAGACTCTTCGATTCCTCTCACGCCAAATGCTCCAAAAAATTGCATGAGGAAATAATCTAGCAATCTTCATCTTCGCTTTTCTACCAAAAGAGCCCTCCCATGCATAGAGATGTTCCAAAATAGATTTGGACAAGACCCAAGAAACTCACAGGCAACTGAAAGCTAGATCCCAAAGAGCTCTTGCAAACGGACAATGAAGCAATAAGTTTTCCACCGATTCTGCTGTAGCCTTGCATAATGGGCACCAATTCACCAAGATCTTACCCCTCTTTTGCAAATTATCAAAAGTCAAAATACTGTCATCGGTAGCCTCCCAAACAAAAGAGGACACTCTAAAAGGAGCCAGAGATCTCCAAATGAGCTTCCATGGAAAAGGCCTTTCTCGTAAACGCGAAGAAGCGGAAGGCCTAGAGGCAAGTCTCAAATAGTAAGACTTCACCGTGAAGCTCCCTTTGGGATTGAGATCCCATTTGACTAAATCAATAGGGGATTGCCTGATGAGCATCCCATTCAGCTTCCTCGACAAGCTTAAAAGGGAGGCGGCATCCACTAAGGCATCTCGAATAAAAATAGGTGACCAAATGCTCGAACCCGACACATTATCGCAATAATCAGCCACAGTAGCGTCTTTATTCTCCGCTAGCGCAAAAAGAGAAGGGAAAAGGTCCCTCAGAGGGGCACCTTCACACCAACAGTCATGCCAAAACAAAATGGTAGAGCCAATACCCACTTCAAAAGATAGATGAGAGACAAATGTATCCCATCCTTTACAAATAAATCTCCAAAGGCTAACCCCATAGGGACCGTTTGGTCTAGACGGAAACCACCCAAGTCTCTCCTCCCCATACTTTGAACATATCACCCTCCTCCAAAGGTTAGACTTCTCATTCATGAACCTCCAAAGCCACTTACCCACCAAAGCCTCATTAAAGAGTTTCAGGTCTCTGACTCCCAACCCTCCTTTTGACAAGGAAAGCTTAACAATGTCCCATCTCACCAGGTGATACTTGAAAACTTCACCAAAAGATCCCCAAAGAAACTTCCTTTGAATGGCTTCCAACTTGGCCGCTACAGAAGCCGGAATTGGAAAAAGAGACAGGTAATAAGTAGGGATGCTAGAGAGGACGCTACGGGTGAGTGTGAGTCTCCCACCTTTGGAAAGATAGTTGGCTGTCCATCCAGAGAGCTTTTTCTCAAATCTTTCTACTACTGACTCCCAAATAGATTTATCCATGGATTCAAAATGTGGCCGAATCGCGACGAAATGGCCGCGTTGGAAAGGTTTTGGAGTTGGGCGATCCGCGTTTTCATGCCGCGATATGGAACGCGATTGCCGTATTAGGGCGATTTTGCCGTACCGCGACCGAAATTGAAATCGCGACCGAAACCGCATTTTGAATCCTTGGATTATCTTTGAATTTTGCTCCCAGAGGAAGACCTAGATAGTAGGTAGGAAAAGAATCCACTCGGCACCCTAACACACCCGCTAGCAAATGGATATTGTCCGCCTGACCCACCGGCAAAATAGAGCTCTTAGCCAAGTTGACCCGTAGCCCCGACACTACCTCAAACCATATGAGGATACAATGCAAATTCACCATCTGTTCACAATCATTGTCACAAAAAATGATTGTATCATCGGCAAAGAGAAGATGGGATACATTAATGATAGTTGCGTTCCTTCAGCCCACTGAAAACCCCGAAAGGAGACCAGCTGAAGTGGCTGCGAAAAGCATTCTCGTGAAAACCTCCATGATCAACAAAAATAGGAGAGGAGAGATAGGATCTCCTTGGCGAAGTCCTCTAGAAGTTGAAAAAAACTCTGTAGGAGAGCCATTGACAAGAATTGCAAAGGAGGCCGAAGATACACAATGTCGAATCCAAGTGATCCACCTCTCCCCGAACCCCATTCTGCTCAAGACATACAACAGAAATTCCCAATTAACATAATCATAGGCCTTTTCGATGCCCAACTTGCAAACAACTCCCGGAATCCCAGACTTGATTCTCGAGTCAATGATTTCATTTGCAATGAGAACGGCATCCAAAATCTGACGATCTCCTACGAAGGCGTTCTGATTCTCTGAAATAAGAGACCCAATTACCCCTCTCAATCTTTGGGCCAAAACTTTAGAAAGAAGCTTGTAAATGCAACCGACCAGACTGATTGGTCAGTAATCTCTAATATCCTCGGCATTGGCTTTCTTAGGTATCAAACCAATGAAAGTAGCATTGAGGCTTGTCACAAATTTCCCCGTATGTTAAAACTCTAAAAACATCCTTAGAACATCACTCCTAAGAGTGTCCCAATTCGCCTGGAGGAAAGCCATAGTCAAACCATCTGGGCCTGGAGATTTATCACCACAGCAATCATGAAGAGCTTTCAAAATTTCCTCCTCCGAGAACTCCGACTGAAGTCCCTCTCTAGCAGAAATAGTCAAGGAGGGCATTCTCAAGTTGTCAATCTTTGGTCTCCACACTTCTGCCTCAGTGAAGAGGGTTTTGTAGAACCCATGGATGGAAGATATCATTTCATCCCTATCCTCATAACGGTTCCCATCCACAACCACAACAGACAGAGTTGAATTTCCTACGAAGAGTAGCTACTTTATGAAAATATCTGGTATTCCGATCTCCAACTTTAAGCCATAAAGCCCTCGACTTTTGTCTCCAAGAAATCTCATGCATAAGAATGACTCTCGCTAGCTCATCTTTGTCGGCTTTTCTTTGCACCAATTCCTCATTAGAAAGACCAGACGTTTCTTCTTTAAAGTCCAGTTGGTTAATAGAATCCATGAGGTTGTACTTCCGAACTTTGATATCCCCAAAGACCTCTCTGTTCCATTTTTTGATTTCCCGCTTTGATCACCTTCAATTTTTTTGCAACCACGAAACTCGCATAACCCTCAACACGAGCCTCTTCCCACCATCTCTTAATAAGATCCCCAAAACCCTCAACTTGAAGCCACATATTCTCAAATTTAAAGGGGATTCTCCCCCTCTGAAAAGACCCTTTTTCTAAACAAATTGGGAAATGATCTGAAAGAGGCCTAGGCAGCCTTTTTTGAATAGCATCAGAAAAATGATCCTCCCAATCTAAGGAGATGAGGAAACGGTCAAGTCTTGAGCGGGCTGGAACCTCGCCACCTCTAGACCAAGTAAAGTCCCCTCCTTGTAAAGGCAAATCAACAAGAGCACAACTATTAATAAAGCTATGGAATTCCTCCATAGAATTAGAGGGACTAAAACCGGAGCTCCTTTCGTGAGCGTATAAGATCTCGTTGAAATCCCCACCTACACACCAAGGCCCGGACCACTTGTCCTTAATAGAACAGAGCTCTTCCCAAAATGTCAATTTGTCACTCCTAGATTGAGGGCCATACACACCTATAAAAGCCCATTCAAAACCACTCTCGACCGTATGAAGAATGCATGTGATTGAGAAGTCACCACAAAAAGTTGACACCTACCGGTACACACTCTTGTCCCATATTACAAGGACACCCCCTGACAAGCCCACTGCATTAAGAGCTACAAAATCAACATATTGATTTCCCCATAAAGCTCGAACATCTAGGAGAGAAGCAACCTCCATTTTTGTCTCTTGAAGGCACACAAGGTCACATTTCCAGTCTCTCAAAAAACTTTTAGGCAAAGTTCTATTATCGCGGTCATTAATGCCGCTCAAATTCCAGGAAATCAGTCTAAACATAAAGTACTAGAAGCCCACTTGAAGAGGCATTATCTCTGTCATAGTTCACTCCGAATTCAAGCCTTCGAAGTTCTCTTTGTTTTCTAGTAGTCAGGGGTGTTCTAACCACACTATGCTTAGGCACACGGCTGTTCCTTTCAATTCTAGACAGAAGTTGAATCACCTCGGTCTCATACCCTGAAACGGCCACACCAATACAAGAAGCTATACCTTGGATTTTGGAGGCTACCCATTTAGAGATCTTATCAGAATTCACATGATGATCGTCCCATACATCTTCAACAGAAAAATTCTCATTGGAGTTTTGAATGAAAGGGAGATCGACTGCAAGAGGGGCTTCCAAAAGTTCCGACCCTAACTGGGGCCCCCCCGCGAACGAGGGGTCGTGCATTTCAAGCTCCCCCCTTGCACCATCATCTCCTGAACAACCTTCCAAATTCGACGTTACTGCACGCAGGGCAAGTGCATCACTTAAAACCTCACGGGGAGCACTAACATCCAAGCCTCCCCCCAAATGAAAAGTACTCCCCTCCATAGAAAGAGGAGATGAGATAAGAGGATCGTCAAGACCCTTGAACCTAGGAAGAATGGTCATGGTCGGGGGAGAAGCGGGGGGGACAACACTCGGGTGTAAACCCATGTCAAGACCCTTCGATGCGTCTGAGACCACAAATGACAGGTCCTTAGTCCGAGCAAAACCCATATCCTTGGAAAGCTGACCATAGATTACCACCTCAAACCTAGCAGGGTCATACAAAGAAGTTCCAGCTGAGGACAAGGAGTCCAACTGGGAATCAAGGATAGAAGCAAGGAGAACATCTGCAGAAGCATCAACTCCACCCGAGTCCACCTTCTCCGAGAGGATTCCCCCCTTGACCCTCCACTTAAAGCCAAGGGATCGATTCCGACGAGAATAAACCTTAGCCCTCTTGGCCTCCGAATCGCAATTTAGGCTTTGCTAGTTCAACCTAACAGTCCCAGAAGATAAACCCCTCCTTTGCACCACCAACGGCTCGACCTGATCAAGAGAAAAACCCTCATCACGCACCTCCTTACCTCTCCTCACAGCTGAAGAAGAAACCACCTCCGCATAAGACCGGCGAAATGAAGCTGGCTTTCCCTTGAAACCACACTTGGGGCAGCACTCAGTCAAGGGAGGGGGAGGGGGAATCATAACTAAGGAGGATGATGGAGGGGGGGCCGAAGTGCTCGACTTAACTGGAGGAGCTAATGGATCCTGGCCAACTAGTTCCGCAATAATACAGAACATTTTGGACCACCCCCATTCCTTCCATCCTGCAGGGAGAATCACAAAGGAGCGTTTCCCCTCAGAATTCACTGAAAGTTGAAGGTACTTTCCAGCTTGATTACTTCGAAACTCCAACCTAAAAACTCTCGAGCCTTTTCTCATTTGGTTGCACCAATTAGCAGACTGAGAAGTTCTAAACCTCGTCCAGACTCTTAACAGCCATAAAACAACTTCTCCAGGTAACAAGATGGAGGACCTCCTTCCCCTACCATTCTCAGATATTTTCAAAATATCCTCATTAGATCCAATGTTGTTTGGCTTGTTGCCTCTAAAAGATGTCCATCCAACCATGCACTAGAGAGAGCTCTTTCGTCACCTCAAGTCTTTCGACTCTATCTACAAGAGTAATGGAAAGTTGTTGCTGCTTTTCATCTAAGAGTTTGATCTTCTCAACCAAAGTAGCCATCTTGCTCTCTCAATGCCCGAAAACATCTTTGTTCCACTCTTTCAACATGTTTTTCAGTGCCTTAGGCCTATTTAAGCCTTTTAGTCGTTTTAGGGCTTGAGACTCAAATTATCAAAGTGCTCCATCCTACATATTAGAGGGGTCGATAGGATCAAGATTGGCATTTTAGAAGATTGTACAATTGATGTCCTGTCTTGCATCATAATTAGGTCTTCCCCTTAGGAAAAATTGAAGGAGAAATCCGTTTAGGATGCAATAAGAGATCTAGGAGAAGGCTTCCTAGTTTGAAATTCAAAAATCTCATCATTGGAGGAAAGAATCTCATGGAAAGTGTTATCTCCACCATTTCAAATTATTTTTTCCTCTCTTTCCCTGCCACTTCAATGGCTACCAAGTTAGAAGCAATCCTAAAAAGCTTCCTCTTACCCTTTAGGGTTCTGTTCGGGGCATGGATTCAAAATATGGTCGATCCGCGACGAAACGACCGCATTGGAAAGGTTTTTTAGTTGGCCGAACCGCGTTTTCGCCGCGATTTGGAACGCGATTTCCGCATTAGAGCGATTTTCCCTATTGCGAGTGAAACGTAATCGCGATCGAAACCGCATTTTGAATCCTTGGTTCGGGGTGCATTCAAGCATTATCTTGTTTGCTAGGATACCATCATGCAACCTATTGTGTGTGGTTTAGGAGTCAAGATGTAAAGGATTTGCAACTTTTCAATGAGGCTTCTCTTGGCAAGTGGCCAAAGAGATCCATGAAGGTTAATCTTCAGAGAAAAGTGGTCAGTTTTAGAAAATATCCTTAAGATATCCTTGCAAACCCTTTTTTGGGGGGCGGGTGTAGTGGCGGGATAAGGAATCAAAAAGTACACTAATAAGAGACCAAGGGGTGAAACCCATAAAAAGAAGGCGCAAATGCAAAAATCATTATGCCCTCAAGGAATCCCCCATGAACCTAATAGTTCCCATCAGCTTAGCATTTTGAGGTATGTCATTGAATGATGCGAGAGACTCTTTCCTTATTTTGCTATCAAGGGTTCTAATGGTTCTTCATTATCATTGGTGTGTTGTTGCTTCCTCTAATAGATTTTCACCCTCCTATTTTGCCCTTGCAGTGCACAAAATACTTCTAATATTGATAACTATGAACAAGATAATGGCACTTGTGTTTCATTCCTCTCTTCATCCATAATGTCTTCTTATAGACAGCCTTGTTAGCATTTCCAAAAAGCTTATGGCCCTCTTTGATAAACAGCTGTTAGCTGTTTGTATTAACTGTTAGCTGTTTGAGTTAGCTGTTTGAATTAGCTGTTTGTTGAAAAACTGTTTGGTAAAATTAGCTATTTCTGATAAAGTTGTGAGACAAAAAATTAATTCTTCAAAAAACTCTTCCAAAAAGCTCATAGAATTAGCTTTTTCAATTAGCTTTTTGGACCCAAAATGCTTTTTTAAAAAACTCTTTTATCAAACACCCAAATTAGCCTTTTCACCTGGTCAAACATCTAATTTTAGTCAAGAAAGCTCTTTTTGGCCAAAAAACTCTTCAAAAAGCTGTTTGCCAAACACCCCCTATGAGTTTGCTCCACTGAGTTTGCTCCACTGACACAATTAGCAGAAATCTCAACTCTAATGGGGTTTTTACGATCAAATCCTACTATTTGAAGCAACAATCACTGCTGGCTGCACCTTTTGCTCAATATTTAGAAGACCAGTTCCCTTAGAAAGCGTTTTTTTGGGTGTGGGCCACCTATTGGGCCCCCTATCTCAGGGAAAAACTAACAAGCCAACAAGCCCAAGGGAAGGAAAACAAAGCTGCCAAGCCCAACCCACACCCCTCACCCTCCGAAATAATTGGCAAAGCGACCCCCCCTAAAGATTCGAACCTGAGTGGGGTGGGTGGAGCAAAGCACAGGTGCCAATCTGCTACAAGCATGGATTCCAAATGTGGCCGATCCACGATGAAACGGCAGTATCGAAAAGGTTTTTGAGTTGACCGAACCGCGTTTCCGCCGCGATATGGAACGCAATTTCCGTATTAGAGCGATTTTCCCGTATCGCGACCGAAACGCAATCGCGACCGAAATCGCAGTTTGAATCCTTGGCTACAAGCATATCGAAAGTTACCTTGGAAGCTTATTTGCAAGGTTAGGGTATCTACAAAGTTATCACTTTTTGTTTGGGGAGTATTTAATTCAGTTCAAAGCCCCAAAGGGTTTGCAGACATACAATCAATTCAAGAATTCAAGTTCTTTGTTTACTTAGACCTAGTGAAAGGAGTGGCATTATCATGATTCATGAATACACCAGATTCAATACCATTGCTGGCCACGGATCAGAATCCATAACTTGTAAAAAGAACTTTCTATGCAGCGATAAAGCTAATGGAACTGCTTTCGAGGGATCAACATTAAATACCTGTAATTCAATATCAACATAATCAGCTCCTTGCTCCATCGCTAACCGAAGCACATCGAACCGCTTGTTCTCGTCACCCTCATATTGACCACCTTCCCACTTAGGTCTAGAAAATACAAAAGATCAGAAATTTTACCAGACTAATGTTCAACGGAAATTAACTAGCAAGACGATAATTGATTTCCACATATAAGAGATAATATAAAGAAATGAAAGTAGAAATATTCTAGAATGATCAAGTCTTTGATCCACATCAGCTAATGGCAATGTAATTGCTCCATGACAAGAGAAGGACATCTTGTAAGATGGCATACGATTCAGCCAGTTTGCAACTTACTTTTTTCTAGCATTGTAGTGTAAACAACTAGACAGACACACACTCTCTCTTGCTTTGTAGGTTCTTTCATTCCCCCATCAGATAATTGATTCTATGACACCAACGATGTCACACACCTGTTACTTAGTAACCGAGAAGCTTTTTCTTAGGTCATAAGAATCGACACTGCCAGTGCATGAGTCAAGTATTGGTAAAGGTGCTTTGGTGTTTTTTTTTTTTTTTTTTTTTTTTTTGGCTTGGGGAAGGGGCATATATTATCTGTACCTCATGAAGGTTCCTTTCAGCTTAGCCTCATATCCAACAACCCATCTCCATTAAAGAAAGGAAAATTAAATAACCATTATCTTTACATGTTCTTCAAGACATTTTGCAATATTCCAAAAGAGGGATGGGAGAATGCCCTTTAATTAGATTCCATTTCGTCCCTAGTTCAACAGTTGTTTCAATGTTAAAATAAACCTTGTATAGCAACAGATGACCTTGTCAGACGAATTTAACCAACAAATGCACCCTATGGTCAACATAAGTTCAACGATGTCATGAAAGCGGTTCTTTGTTCAGAATCGTCAGTGAACCATAGACTTAAGATAGTTTCTTCCTCCCAAGACCAATTTTAATGCACCATAACAATACTAACTGTGAATCCTACCGAAGCAACATCTATTTCGAAGATACAAATGCCAACCAATTTTAAGATACAAATGTAGGTAGTCTTTATCCCTAAAAAAGAAGAGACTATTTCGAAGAAACCCACCAAAAAAAAAATAATTTAAAAAAATACATAGCTAGAATGCAGTCCTATTACTTCTATAAATCAAATGAATATGCCAATTAATGCCAACCGAATACTGCTCAAAAATTTTCATTCACAGTTGGGGAGAGCTTACTTAGTGGCAACAAATTGACAAGGTGATGCTTATACAAGGTTTAAGATAGTAATAATAGACCACCACAAACTCCTATTAAGGGCCATGTCCTTGGTACTTGGCAAGTTACAAGCAACCCTGAACCTAGTATATCAACCTCACTGAACTTATCTTAGGTATTCCTTTCCCTCTCTCACAATCCGAATTTCAACCTTCCCACACCTTCGTACTAGTGCACCTAAGGACCTCCTCTTCAATCCTCCACAAATCTAAGCCTCACTTCCTGCATCTTATCCTCTTAGGTTCAATCCCATAATGCTTATTATCACTTCATTCCTTATCATACCAATCTAGAACAATTACACATTCAACATATCATCCTCATTTTTATAACCATCATCTTCTGGACATATCTGTTCTTGATCAACACTGTGCAATGTATAAAAGGCCAGTCTAACAACCCCGCAGTAAATTTTTTCCCATCAATAGAACTAGAATGCTTTTGTCACACAGGACTTCGGACACACTCTTTCATTTCAGCCATCTCACCTTTATATGTCGTATAATGCCATTATTGATCTCCCCATTACATTGCATGATTGACAGGAGGTACCTAAACTCCTCCATCATTCACTACTATAAATAGCATCAACAGTGACTTCCCTTCAATTCCATCCACTGCCTCATTGAATATGCATTCCAATTTCTGACCACTTTGTCTTGAACACTCTAGAGTTACCCAACAGAGCTCCAATTTCTTGCACCCCCCCTCTCTTGATGAATAACTTTTTGTAACTCCCCTTAACCTATGAAGCATAACTAAACTACGACTAAATGACTAATATCATATGTAGAAACCACAAACCATGGCCCATCATCTTTAATCGCTTTAGTAGAAAACACCTTCCATATGAAAACCTTTTGTAGACCCACAAAAGAACGAATAAATGAGAAGAGTAACCAGCAACAAATACAAGTACGGATTGTTTTCAAGCAAGCAAGTCATAATTTTGAGCTTTGAATATTTCCAATCCAAATAAAAGGGTGAATGCTATAACTCTAAAATGTGATTGCGCGCACCTCTTTCTTTTCGAATGGGAATATTCTATCCTTTCG
This sequence comes from Carnegiea gigantea, assembly GCA_029747015.1. Taxonomy (NCBI): domain Eukaryota; kingdom Viridiplantae; phylum Streptophyta; class Magnoliopsida; order Caryophyllales; family Cactaceae; genus Carnegiea; species Carnegiea gigantea. The sequence continues at coordinate 916,441 of JAKOGI010000106.1, read as the reverse complement.
TCAAATGTGCCATGCCTCAATTATTCCCCCCCCCCCCAACCCACTCCCAAAATCAACATGAGTCCTAGCAAACCCATAGTTGTAGCTCTTATCTGCCATTGAAGTTCACACCAGTAAAAACTTCTCACTCTATGAGACGGTAGCCAACCTCATCAAATCTTCCAACAAAGCTTCATTTGCCAAAATTCCAGTGTAGAATCATATTGAAGGGTACTTCACAGAAAAGTTTGCCCATACACCACTTGAAGAGGGGGGGTATAACTAGTTCATCTTCTAGACATTCAATTACACACGCGTCCCATTATCAACTGAAAATGATGAGTCATACAAAATTAAGAAAGAGATCTGAACATGGACTAATATAGAAGACATCAATTAGATAGATGGAACTGCAGCCCCAACTCCACTTTAGCCACCTTTCTAACTGAACAGGATTAAGTTAGCATTTGAAGCATTAATTTCAATCACTTAAAAACCAGAAACACTAACACGCATATAAAAAGCAAACAGACAGCTGATATACCTGGATCAAGAACTGGACACCCCCATTCAGATCGAGACTGAAGTACAAAGAGTTTGTTTCAACCAAAAAAAAAAAAAAAAAGAAGCTGATAGAAGGAAACAAAGGCTGAAATGCACCAAATAAAAAACACTCATAAAAAATGGAAATTGAAGAGAAAGTATAACCTGTAGGTAAAGAGTGTAGGCAAAGGGCAGCGTTTGATCAAGACATTGACATCTTTAAGA
>JAKOGI010000106.1:873194-910694 GCA_029747015.1 Carnegiea gigantea | reverse complement strand
AGGCTCTCTAAAACATGAAGGATGAATTCTAGAAAATACAACTCATCTTGATTATAATTATTTTAAGCATTTTGATTTATTTTTCTAGGATGTTTTGTGAGCCCCCCATTAGCCCACTTGCCCTACTAACGTAACAACTAATCCATCTCTAATTGGGTATTTACAGACCCCATTACTTTCATGGAATTTGAGACTTGTTGAATGATGTGAGATATTAAGACTTGGTGCTTTCTCAAAATCTCAAAATTCTTTCTCTCTAAGGAGGGTGGTGATTTGAGTTCATCCCTTTAATCTAATCTTTGGTGCTAAAATTTTAGAGGATTAGAGGGTAGGTTGATTTAATCTAGGTGGTGGTTTTACCTTTAGCCTGTATATATCTCCTTTGATTATTATCGTTACTACTTGACTCAAACAAACTAACAAAAAAAATCTCTAGTGCTTGATGGATGATATTGGCTTAAGGTTGTGACCTTGTTAGATTATCATTGTTATTTTGTCATTCTTCTCTCTCTTGGGTCTTCTTGGGGTAGGTTGAACTTCATCAACATCCTTTGGGCTAATCTCCATAGATTTCTCACCCTTTATATAGCCAAAGGAAGTCACCCATGCATCATTTGCCATCAAAGTAAAAGGATCCTTCTTGTTGATAAGCATCAAATTCATCCACCTTGTGTTTTATTTACTTGGATTTCAATCCTTCTTTACTACCATTTTGTCTTTGTCTCTCCCTGTCTAAATCTCTTATCTAGTCCGCAAAGAACCCTATAATAGCCCAAACATAATCTCCAACCCAAATATATCCTCAGATTTAACAACAAAACCCAAAAACCATCAAAAATACCAAACTAGATATTTGGCGTGGCTATCTTGTGCTGCTTGGCGCCCGTACCAAAATCCTACGCTTTGAAATTTTGACCCAAAAATTTGGCACGGCCACCCCATGCTGCCTGGCATGAACGTGCCCCTTTCCTGCACTCTTGATTTCTCTTCCAGAGATCTAGCACGACTACCCCCTGCCACAGACGATGACCATGCCACCCCCTTTTCACTATTTCTTGTCCATGCCATCTATAGCACACCCATGCTTTCCCTGTTTCCATTCTTTTTTAACTTTTCCCCTTATAAACTACTGCCAACCAAAGTTAATGAGAGAAATGCTTCTCAACAAGCCCATGAGATAAATAAGGCCATTGTTGGTCTTCAAGCTCAAATAGGGAAGCATAGTTAGCAAATGGCCTGTATGAAGAAGGTCAAGAAAGAGTCTCCTTACTTTGATGGTACTAGTTTGGATCCTACCATCTATTTGAGATGGGTTAAAACACTTGAAGAATATTTTGAGGCTAAAGAATGTTCCAATGTAGAGAGTTTTTTGATAGCTACTCAAAAACCCAAGGGTTATGCCTACTATTAGTGTAAATGCCTTCGGAGGGAGACAACTCTTCAAGGTAAGCCCAAAATCAAGACTTTGAGTAAACTTAAGTCACACATGGATGCAAGATTCAACCCGTATCAACTCATTAAAGAAGAACTCTTGGAAGAAAAATCAATTGCTCTTAGTTCAAGATGAAAATGAGCATATTTTGGGTTTTAATGAAGCAAGATAAAGCTTGGCCATGAATGAGAGCTCCCTTAAAGCTCTCATTCAAATAGATTCTACACTAGTTCCTTCCTTTGAAGAAACTATGGAGGTTCAAGTTCAAGTTCAAGAAGAAGATGGGCCTATCAAGGTTCAAGAAGAGGCCATGGAAGAAAATGAGATCCTTTTGGCCCTTGAAGAGAAAGAAGTTGAATCAAAACCCAACTTGAAAGTTATACTACCTTTCTCCCTCAATCTCACTCTTACCCACTCCATTTTCCCAATTTGAGAATTAAGGTAAACATCACTAAGAAAGCTCTACTTTCATTTCAAATGAGCAAGTTGAGGAATAACGCTATACATTATATGTTTTCTATGGATGCTTGGTATTTATTTCTTGAGACACTATTGAAATTTGGCCCCAAGATTATTTTCCATAGGAGACCCAACCCCCATGACCAAACTCTTACTCTCAATCTTCTAAATCCTCCTCAACCTCAAACCCCATAAAAATTAAAGCTTCACAAAGAAATCATTTGCCTTTCCAAACCAAATATTAAATTGTTACCCTTGTTAGCACAAACATCATTCAACTCCTTTCCAAATGTAAGTCTCTAAAAGTCAAGCTTGTGAATCATAGGCGAATCCCTTTTGAGATGAGTTGTGATTAGTATATTGAAATTTTCAATAGACTGATAAATGTCAAAAGATCTTTCATCCCATTAGAGTATCTCCTATATCTTTCAACAATTCATACATGTTTAAGAGGGGTGATACTCTTAGCATAATGAGTTTTCTCAAACTCAATAGGTGCAACAAGTTATCAAGAGTGGTATACTCGGATTACACATGCAAGGATTTGAGGTCAAATCCTCTTCAAGGGGGAAAAGATGATGCGAAGCAAACCACGAAGATCAGAACTTTCTCCAAGCTAAACCCATGGTCCAAATAAGAACAATGATGACCTTTAAGAGTAGGACTCACAGTCTGGAAGCTATAAGGTTATTATGGATTTGGGGCCTTTAAGATGACAAGTAAGATAGGAAAAGGATGATTAGGAAATTAATAGTCTTAAATAAGGAGTTTAACCACTCAATCCTCCCAAAACTACTTCATTAGCTCATTTTCAGTTTTCTGGGCAGAACACCACACCTCACTTCTAGCTCAGTTTTGACCAAGAAAATGAGCTTCAATTTTTGCAAATTATAAATGGATAGATATCTTGAGACATCTATTTTCCAACAAGCCTTACATCATGTCTAAACTCCGAGTATTGAGAAAGTTATGGACTGATAATCCAGCAAAGGTTGGTCCAGGGTTGGAAAATGCACAGTTTTATTTATGAAGTTCAATTAAGGAGGATGCAGCTGCGACATTGGGGATTAATTAGCATGGAGTGATTTTGCACACACAAAGGAAGATTTGCTAAGTGGCGTGAAGACATCCCCAATGCGCACGTCTCACTATTTGTATACTCTTTAATTAAACTCTTAATTAAAACTAATAAGCCCGATGATTGGGGTGTTACCGCTGTCCAGAAGGACGAAACTTTAAGCCTAGCTGTTCAAGTATTATTAAAACATAATCCCAAGGCTTCATTATATAATTGTCATACTTGTTTGTTTGGATGCATATACATGGTTTAACAAAAGAATGTCACATCTAGCTGACTACTCAAAGTCAGCCTTTACTCCTACCTGCTAACTAAAACACTACCTAAGCCCAATAAACTAAGCCTGCCACATGCCAGAAAGAAGGCGGGATTAGTCAACACAGTCGGAAGGATCTGTCTAACTATATATGATATCACAACCTGCTCAAAATTCATCTATCCAATCGACCATACCATATACATGTGGGGCTTATGCTCAAAATGTAACCTAAATGAGTAATCAACACCTAAATCAATCTGGCAATCCCTAAATCGATCATAGTCTGGGTCAGACTCATCTCCAGACTCCTTACCCGAGTCAAAACTGTTGTTTAAAGCACCCGCTTGACATCATAATCAGGTTGATGCTTCCCAACTCTGGGTCCACCTGTGGATCTTCCATGAGCTCGTCATCAGGGCTAAACTCCACTACTTTTGGTGTGTCAGGGAGATCCATGACAATGTGAACCTTCCTGATCCATCAGATAGAGGGATCCCCTTTTCGAATTCTGATGACTCTGGACTGTCCGGCAGCTGAGGAACGCCCAGTGCAGATGGTGATGGTGGACCCTACACAAGTGCAGGTGGTGCAGGTGGGGGGAGTGCAAAGTATAAAGGAAATACATACTACAGAGTGTCCATACTAATCCCCCTCTACTCAAACTCCTACCTGAGTAACAACTTGGTGGTAATGGTAGCCTAAGCCCGTCTGAAGCTAGAACCTAGGTATGTCCCATCCCAGGCTCCAATAGTCACAAACTCATGATATCGGATCCTAACCTCGATCTAAGGGGCAACTGTAGGTAAGGACCACAACTACCTACGTGTAGAGACTGTAGTGCTATGAAACTCAGAAAAAAGTCTTGCATGTGGCCTACCATGTTAGCATGGAGTAAAGAGATGTGAGTAGCCATAGAAGCACCCGACATCATATTCACTTTGTATGGATCCATCTAATAAAGAAGAACATAACAGGAGAACATACAAAAGATAGCAAATATTTCTAATATCATAAATCTCTAATAATATATTATTTACCTTCACTAACCAACCTCCTCACCCTCCTATCTCTACTCTCCACACTCCATATCCCATTAAGAAAAATCAAACCTAGCTCTGATACCAAAACTGTAACACCCCCAATGTGTATGTCGCGCTGTTTGTATACTCTTTAATTAAACCCTTAATTAAGACTAATAAACCCGACGATTGGGGCGTTACCGTCGTCCATAAAGATAAGGCTTTAAGCATGTGCAGTAGATATAACATAAGTAAGCATAGATCACAATCATAAACATTCAGATATTATCAAACTATATACAAGTAACTGCTAACCACCATAAGGTTTATACTGCACAATAGAACAATTTTCAACAAAGTTTACAACTTCATCAACTAAAGATCTCAAAGTACAGTTCCCAAAATATTCTTGAGCTAATATCATTAGTGATCCATCCATATTTCCTTACTTACTTTCTTCAGCTGGTTTGCTAGCATAAGGGCGATTCGCTGAGTGTTTGCCTAAAACAAAACATGACAAACATGTCAAAATGTGAGCCGAAGCTCAATACATGCATTCATGTATCGTTAAATGATCACTGAAAAATTGGTTGGGTGCTTGCTTTGCAATTTATTTTACTTTAAAACAGTGAATGAGATGAATGTAAAACTGCATTGCTAGTTATTATCTGGTAGTGAACCCCTTGTAACTATTACTATCTATAAATAGGTGCACACCTGCCAAGCCAATCGGGAGACCTGGCCTAAGGTCGTGCCGGCAACTGAAGGGCGAGTGCTCTAGAAATGATAACTGATGGGGTTGCTGATTAAGGGATAAATCATTGAGTAAACTGATTCATTGATATACTTACCAAGATACTATAACTTTTGTAAATGCATTATGATTTCTAAAGATACAGGCAATGGGCGTACTTGGGGTGTTTAAAATGTAATCTCACTTGATAATATTTATGCACAACAAGGAACGATAGACTATGCCCGATTCTGCTTAAGAAATGTAATGGTAGGTATATGTAGTTAATAAACAATGCTCACTTTTATAATTTGTAACTTTAATAGAAATTGATTAACTAAATGGCATTCATAACTTAACATTTCAGTATAAGATAGATTGCACTACGATGATTTGAAAACTAATTTATACTAAGGTACTCTAATTCGAGGTAAAATAAATTGGAGCAAAATAGACCAAAATAAAATAATTGAGGTTATAATGGAAAGACTTTAATGGTCATAAATGAAATATGAGTTTTTCATATTTCTGAGATGAACAACAAGGGTTTAAGGCTAAGAGGGGTGTAATTGGGTTTGGAATTACTTTGACCACACTGACTTGGCCCAATAAGCACTGTTCTTATGTCATTACTCTCCCAATTTCTCTAATTTCAATTATATGCCATTTAACTCGATTCTCAACCCAACTAGGTTTTTAACCACAATTCAAGTTCTTGAACTCCCTAAACTTTATATCTTCTTTGCAATGCCCATAATTACTTATAAACTTTACTTAAGCTCCCAAGATTTATGGTTTCATTCTTCCTCTCATAAATCAAGCCAATTTCCTCCTCTAAAATCGATGAACATTGGTTTTCATCTTATTATCGCCTTACTTAAGCCATAACACTCAAATCCACATCATGATCATCCTTACATATTTTCAATCTTTTTCTTCACATCATTACTCAAAATGCTCCAATAAACTCATTTGCTTGCATAAATAAACCGAACAACCTCTTTGGTTCACTTATGAGATTTTCCATAATCTACTAATTTTGGCCAAACTCACACAACATCATTTTTCAAGCTAATAGCACATCCAACCTGTAAAAATTCCATCTAATTCAATACAAATAACATACTTGATTCAAATGTCAAACTAAGTCATGTATGGTCATGAAACCCTAGGTTATGTCCAACCCATATTTACATCTAACCCACCAAAGAAAAGACCTAACATGATCACAATAACCTTAGATTCAGTTTCTTTCATACCAACGATGAAAACAATCAAATAAATAACACAGGCTTACAACTTCTTGATTCAACCCACTTGATCAAGTTCAAACTCAACTCCATAATATTCAACATATTCAAAAACAATAAAATTTGCATGCTAGGCTTGCTAGCATTTATTTTGATAATGAGAACATAAATCATAACTAGAACAATCAGCATAACAAAAAATGCATCAACATAGAGTTAAGGTTTTAACTCACTTTGAGCCTGAATATAAGAAGATGAAGGTGGTATTTGGTGGTGGTATGAGTTGGCGATGGTGGCTTATGGTGTTGGGGGTGGGGACTGGTGGCTGGTGGTGGCTGGGAGTGGTAGCAGCCATCTGAAAATAGCCGCAAACAGTGGCAGTGACAGCTGGGGGAAAGCTAGCCATGTGGGTGGAGGAGAAAAGAGGAAGAAGAGAATTTGCATTTTGTTTGCTTGAAGATTTTTGCCTTATCTAAATATTTGGTGATATGTAAACTCCCAAAAAGTAGCTTTTGCTAACTATAATTAGGCACAAATAATAATAATTAACTAAATGCAATCATACCAACTTGTTGAGCCTTAAATTGGACCCAAATGAATTGGGCCCAAAAAAATAACACACCTTTGCAATAAATATTTTTCGTAGCTCAAAATTAAATTTTTATAATGCTATAGAAAATAATCTAACATTTAATCATATGTACCGAGCCTATTATGGATTCATCCGAAATTGTGATGATAATTGAAACTCGAATTCCAAAGTGCAGCCCAAAATAAATTTTTTCCAACCGAAATGATTAAATGCGATAAATAAATGCGAGAAATTAAAAATATCACTTAATTAAATAAATAAACATGATTTAGGGTCGAATTGTTACATGATGGCACCTCCATTGGTGGAGTGGAGCCTTCTGAAGGCTCACTAGAATATGGAGGATGAATCCTGAAAAATACAACTTATCATGATTGTAATTATCTTAAACATCTTAATTTATTTTTCTAAGATATTTTGTAAGGCCCCTATTGGCCCAATTGCCCCACTAATGTAACAGCTAATCCCCTTCCAATTGCATATTTATAGACCCAATTGCATATTTATAGACCCAATTGCATCAATGAAAATTAAGACTTGTTGAATGATATGAGAGATTAAAGCTTGGTGTTTTCTTAAAATCTCAAATTCTTTATCTCTCTAAGGAGGGTGGTAATTTGAGTTCATCCCTTTGATCTAATCCATGATGATAATGCTTTAGAGGATTAGCGTGTGGGTCGATTTAATTTGGGTGGTGGCTTAACCTTTAGCCTAGATATATCTTTTTTGATTGTTGTTGTTACTAGCTTACTCAAACAAAATCCACAAAAAAAATCGCTCTTGCTTGATGGATGATGTTGGCTAAAGGTTGTGACCTTGTTAAATTATCATTGTTATTTAGTGGTTTCTCTCCCTCTTGGATCTTCTTGGAGGAGGTTGATCTTCATCAACATTCTTTGGGTTAATCTTCATAGATTTCTCACCCTTTACTTAACTAAAGGAAGTCACCCATGCATTATTTGGTATTAATGCAAAAGGATCTTTCTTGTTGGTAAGCATCAAATTCATCCACCTTGTATTTGATTTACCTGAATTTCAATCCTTCTTTGCCACCATTTTTCCTTTTTCTACCTCTCTAAATCCCCTATCTAGTCCATAAAAAAACCCTAAAATAGCCTAAAAATAATCCCCAATACAAACACATCCCTAAAATTTATAACAACAGCCAAAAACCATCAAAATGCCAAACCAGAATTTTGATCCTTTTTTCTCTTTCCCCCTTATAAACTACTGTCAACCATGGTTAATGAGAGAGATGCTTCTCAGCAAGCCCATGAGATAAATAGGGCCATTGTTGGGCTTCAAGCTCAAATAAGGAACTTAGCAAGCAAGTGGCTCATATGAAGAAGGCTATAAAAGGGCCTCCTTACTTTGATGGTATTAGTTTGGATCCAACCATCTATTTGAGATGGATTTAAATACTTAAAGATTATTTTGAGGTTAAAAAATGTTCACATGAAGAGAGTTTCTTGATAGCTACTCAAAAACTCCAAGTTATGCCAACGGTTGTTTTAAAGCCTTAGGAGGGAGAAAACTCTTCAAGATAAGCTCAAAATCAAGACTTTGCCTAAACTTAAGTCATACATGGATGTAAGATTCAACAAATATCAACTCATTGAAGAAGAACTCTTGGAAGAAAAATCAATTACTCTTAGTTCAAGATGAAAATGAGCCTATTTTGGGTTTTGATGAGGCAAGAGAAAGCTTGGCCATTCCCATTCAAACTGATTGTGCACTAGTTCCTTCCTTTAAAGAAATTATGGAGGTTTAAGTTCAAGTTCAAGAAGAAGAAGGGCCTACTAAGGTTCAAGTAGAGGCCAAGGAAGAAAATGAGATCCTTTTGGACCTTGAAGAGAAAGAAGTTGAATCAAAACCCAACTTGGAAGTTATACCACCTATTATCCCCCAATCTCACTCTTACCCTCTCCATTTTACTAATTTGAGAATTGAGGTAAACATCACTAAGGAAGTTCTACTTCCATTTCAAATGAGCAAGTCGAAGAATAAGAGTATACATGGTATGTTTTTTGTGGATGCTTGGTATCTATTTCTTAAGAGACCATTGAAATTTGGCACCAAAATTCTTTTCCATCGGAGACCCCACTCCTATGACTAAACTCCTACTATCAATCTTTTAAATCCTCCTCAACCTCATAGCCCACTAAAATTAAAGCTTCACAAAGAAATCATTTACCTTTCCAAACATAATGTGAAACTCTCACCCTTGTTACCACAAACATCATTCAACTCCTTTTCCCTGAAAAGTAAGTCTCCACAAGTCAAGGTTCTGAATCATAAGAGAATCCCTTTTGAGATGAGTTGTGATGAGTATATTGAAATTTTCAACAGACTCGTAAATGTTAGAAAGATCTTTCATCACATTGCAGTATCTCCTAAATCCTTTAACAATTCATAAATGTTCAAGAAGGCTAGTACTCTTAGCATAATGAGTTTTCTCAAAGTCAATGGGTGCAACGAGTTATTAAGAGTGGTGTACTTGGATTACCCATGCAAGAATTTGAGGTCAAATATGCTTAAGGGGGGAGGATGATGTGGAGCAAACCACGAAGATCAGAATTTTCTCGAAGCTAAACCCATGTTCAAATAAAAACAACGATGACCTTTGAGAGTAGGACTTAAAGTCTGGAACGCCAAGGTTGTTATAGATTTGGGGCCTTTAAGATGACAAGTGAGATAAGAAAAGGGTATTTAGGTAAGTAGTAATCCTAAATAAGGAGTTTAACCACCGAATCCTCCCAAGATCACCTCATTAGACTCATTTGCAATTTTCCGACCAGAATGCTTCACGTTAATTCTGGCTCTGTTTTTACCAAGAAAATGAGCTCTAATTTTTGCAAATTATAAATGAATAGATATCCCATATGTCTATTTTTCGACAAGCCGTACATCATGTTTAAAGTCCAAGTATTGAGAAAACTATGGACTGATAACCGAGCAACGGTTGGCGAGGATTAGAAAATGCGTAGTTTTAATAATGGGCTTAATTGAGGAGGATGTAGCTGTGATATTGGGGATTAATTAGCATGGGATCATTTTGCCCACACAAAGAAAGAAATTAGAGGATGAATACTGAAAAATACAACTCATCTTGATTGTAATTAATTTAAGCACCTTGATTTATTTTTCTAGGATGTTTTGGAAGCCCTCCATTGGTCCATTTGCCCCACTAATAAGACAACTAATCCCCCTTTAATTGGATATTGATAGACCCAATCACATCGATGAAATTTAAGGCTTGTTGAATGATATGAGAGAGTTATGCTTGGCGCTATCCCAAAATCTCAAATTCTTTATCTCTCTGAGGTGGGCGGTGATTTAAGTTCATCCCTTTAATATAATCCTTGTTGATAAGGTTTTAGAGGATTAGAGGGTGGGTTGATTTAATCTGGGTGGTGGCATAACTGTTAGCCTAGATATACCTCCTTTGACTGTTGTTGTTACTAGCTTACTCAATTAAAATCTGCAAAAAAAATCTCTTTTGCTTGATGGATGATCTTGGCTTAAGGTTGTGATGTTGTTGGATTATCATTGTTATTTATGGCTTTTCTCTCTCTTAGGTCTTCTTGGGGGAGGTTGAACTTCATCAACATCCTTTGGGCTCATCGCCATAGATTTCTCACCCTTTACTTAGCTAAAGGATGTTACCCATGCATCATTTGGTATCAGAGCAAAAGGATCCTTCTTATTGGTAAGCATCAAATTCATCCACCTTGTGTTTGATTTACTTGGCTTTCAATCCTTCTTTGCTACTATTTTTCCTTTATCTCTCCCTCTCCAAATCTTTTATCTAGTCCACAAAGAACACTAAAATAGCCTAAACATAATTTCTAACCCACACACATCCCTAAGCTTTACAACAAAAGCCAAAAACCATCAAAAATACAAAACCATAAATTTAGCACCGCCACCCGTGCCAAAATCCTTAATTCTGTAAATTTGACCCAAAAATTTGGCACGGCCACCCTGTGCTGCCTGGCATGACCGTGCCCCTTTCCTAGACTCTTGATTCCTATTCTAGGGATCTAGCACAAGCACGCCATGCCAAAGAACATGACCTTGCCTCCCTCTTTTTCACTATTTCTTGTCCGTGATATCCGTATTATGCCCATGCTTTCCATATTTCCATCATTTGTTCCCTTTTCCTCTTATAAACTACTACCAGCCATGGTCAATGAGTTAGATGTTTTCTAGACAGAACACTTTACCTCCCTTCCAGCTCAGTTTTGGCTAAGAAAATAAGCTCCAATTTTTACAAATTATAAATGGATATATACCCCCAGAAGTCTATTTCCCAACAAGCCTGGTATCATGTTTAAACTCCAAGTATTGAAAAAGTTATGGACTGATAACCTAACAAGGGTTGGTCTAGAGTTGGAAAATGCATGGTTTTAATTATAGGCTTAATTGAAGAGGATACAGTTGTGATATGGTGGATTAATTAGATGGGGTGAATTTGCACATATGAAGGAAGATTTGCCAAGTGGCAGCACCTACATTGGTGGAGTAGAGGCTTCTCAAGGCTCTCTAGTAGATGGAGAATGAATCTTGAAAAATATAGGTCATCTTGATTATAATTATCTTAAGCATCTTAATTTATTTTTCTGGGATATTTTGTAAGTCCTCTATTGGCCCATTTGCCCCACTAATGTAACAACTAATCCCCCTCTAATTGGGTATTTATAAACCTGATTACCTCCATGAAAATTGAAACACGTTGATTGATATGAGAGATTGAAGCTTGGTGCTACCTCAAAATCTCAAATTCCTTAACTCTCTAAGGACGGTGGAAATTTAAGGTCATCCCTTTAATCCAATCCTTGGTGCTAAGGCTTTAGAGGATTAAAGGGTAGGTTGATTTAGTCTAGGTGGTGGTTTCACCTTTGGCCTGGATATATCTCATTTGATTATTGTTGTTAGTACCTTACATAAACAAAATTTTAAAAAAAAATATCTCGTGCTTCATGGGTGACCTTGGCTTAAGGTTGTGACCTTATTAGATTATCATTATTATTTTGTCATTTTTCTCTCTCTTGGGTCTTCTTGGGGGAGGTTGATCTGCATCAACATCCTTTGGGCCATCTCCATAAATTTCTCACCCTTTGCTTAGCCAAAAGAAGTCACCCATTATCATTTAGTATTAGAGCAAAAGGATGCTTCTTGTTAGCAAGCATCAAATTCATCCATCTTGTGTTGAATTTACTTGGATTTCAATCCTTCTTTGCTTCCGTTTTGCTTTTATCCCTCCTTCTCTGAATCTCTTATGTAGTCCACAAAGAACCCTAAAATAGCCTAAACAAAACCCCAACCCAAACGCATCACTAAACATTATTGCAACAAAAGCTAAAAACCGTTAGAAACACCAAACCAGAAATTTGGTACCGCCACCCCATGCAGCTTGGCATGCTCGTGCTAAAATTCTACACTTTGAAAATTTAGCCTGGAAATTTGGCACAAGCGCCCCATGTTGCCTAGTACGACTTTGCTCCCTTTCCTGCATTCTTGATTCCTACTCCAGAGATGGGACATGACCACCCCATGCCATAGACCATAACCGTGCTACCCCCTTTTTGCTCTTTCTTGTCTGTGCCCCCTTAGCACACCCGTACTTTTCTTGTTGCCATCCTTTTTTTCTCTTTCCCACTTACAAACTACTACCGACCATGGTCAATGGGAGAGATGCTTCTCAGCCAACCCATGAGATAAATAGGGCCATTGTTTGTTTTCAAGCTCAAATAAGGAAGCTTAGCAAGCAAATGGCTCATATGAAGAAGGCCATTAAAGAGCCTCCTTGCTTTGATGGTACTGGTTTGGATCCTATCATATATTTGAGATGGGTTCAAATACTTGAAGATTATTTTGAGGTTAAAGATAGTTCCCATGAAGAGAGTTTTTTGATAGCTACTCACAAACTCCAAGGTTATGCTAACTGTTGTTTTAAATGCACTATGTGGGAGAGAGCTCTTCTAGGCAAGCCCAAAATGAAGCGTTGGAGTAAACTTAAGTCACCCATGGATGCAAGATTCAACCCATATCAACTCATTGAAGAAGAACTCTTGGAAGAAAAATCGATTGCTCTCCAAGAGAAGATATTAGTTCAAGATGAAAATGAGCCTATTTTGGGTTTTGATGAAGCAAGAGAAAGCTTGGCCGTGGATGAGAGCTCCCTCAAACCACCCATTCAAATGGATTCTTCACGAGTTCCTTCCTTTGAAGAAACTATGGAGGTTCAAGTGCAAGTTCAAGAAGAAGAAGGGCCTACGAAGGTTCAAGAAGAGGCCAAGAAAGAAAATGAGATCCTTGTGGACCTTCAAAAAAAGAAGTTGAATCAAAACCCAACTTAGAAGTTATACCACCTATTCTCCCTTAATCTCACTCTTACCTTCTCCATTTTACTAATTTGAGAATTGAGGTAAACAACACTGAGGAAGCTCAACTTTCATTTCAAATGAGCAGGTTGAGGAGTAAGGCTATACATGATATGTTTTCTTTGGATGCTTGGTATCTATTTCTTGGGAGACCATTAAAATTTGGCCCCAATTTCCATAGGAGACTAACCTCTCATGACCAAACTCTTACTCTCAATCTTTTAAATCGTCCTTAATGCAAACCCCACAAAAATTAAAGCTTCGTAAAAAAATCATTTGCCTTTTCAAACCAAATGTGAAACTCTCACCTCTGTTAGCACAAATGTCATTCAACTCCTTTCCCCTCAAAAGTAAGTCTCCACAAGTTGAGCTTATGAATCATAAGAGAATCCCTTTTGAGATGAGTTGTGATGAGTATATTGAAATTTTCATTAGACTATCCCATTGCAGCATCTCCCAAATCCTTCAACAATTAATGCATGTTCAAGAAGTGTCGTACTCTTAGCATAATGAGTTTTCTCAAACTCATTGGATGAAACAAGTTATGAAGAGTGGTATACTTGGAATAAACAAGCAAGTATTTGAGGTCAAATCCTTTTCAAGGGGAGAGGATGATGCGGAGTAAGCCATGAAGATTGGAATTTTCTCGAAGTTAAATATATGGTGCAAATAAGAACATGTTGACCTTTGAGAATAGGACTCAAAGTCTTAAAGCTCCACAGTTATTATAGATTTGTGGCCTTGAAGATGACAAGTAAGATAGGAAAAGGGTAATTTGGAAATTAGGAGCCCTAAATTTGTTGTTTAACCACCCAACCCTCTAAAAACCATCTCATTAGCTCATTCTTAGTTTTCTAGGTAGAACACTTCACCTCCCTTCTAACTCAGTTCTATCCAAGAAAATGAGCTCTAACTTTTAAAAATTACAAATTGATAGATATCCCCAAATGTCTATTTTGTAACAAGCCTTGCATCATGTTTAAACTCTGAGTATTGAGAAAGTTATAGACTGATAACCTAGCAAGGGTTGGTCCAGGGTTGGAAAATGCATGGTTTTAATGATGGAATTAATTGAGGAGGATGCAGCCATGATATTGGGGATTAATTAGCATAGGGTGATTTCACACACACAAAGGAAGATTTGCTAAGTGGCGGCACCTACATTGGTGGAGTAGGGCCTTCTCAAGGCTCTCGAGAATATGGAGGATGAATCCTGAAAAATACAACTCATCTTGATTGTAATTATCTTAAGCATCTTGAATTATTTTTTTAGGACATTTTATAAGCACCCCTTTAGCCCACTTACCACATTAATGTAACAACTAATCCCCCTCCAATTGGGTATTTATGGACCTAATTACATCGATGAAAATTAAGATGCGTTGAATGATATGAGAGATTAAAGCTTGGTGCTTTCTCAAAATCCCAAATTCTTTCTCTCTCTAAGGAGGGTGGTAATTTAAGTTCATCCCTTTAATTTAATCCTTGGTGATAAGGCTTTAGTAGGGCTGTCAAAAGTTGACCCGACACGATTACTGACCCGAATCGAACACGAAATTATATGGGTTTGGGTAAAGATTTTCAACCCGTTTAATTAAATGGGTTGACACTATTAACCTGTTTAATTAAACGGGTTAGGTTCAGGTTGAAATTTTCGACACAAAAAAAATACCTATTTAACCCGTTTAAATAAACGGGTTAAATAGGTCAACCCGTTTACCTATTTACAGTAACCCATTTAACCCGTTTAACCTATTTATCAATATATAATTATGTGTAGTTTTTTTGAACGTTTTTGGGGGCCATCGAAATTTTAATTTTCAGATTTTTGACTGGGGGGCGGGGAGTCAAATTTTATATTTTTCACATTTTTAGTCCCTAAGCCCATAAAGCCCACCCTATCAAGTCAAAACCCTATACATAAAAGGCTTCTTGCCTTCTTCAGTTCTTCATTCGCAATACCACTTTTCCACACAGAGCTAGAGCTTGCTTGAATTGCTTCAGCCTTCAGTCGCCCCTCTCATCTCCTCTCTACTGATTCGATCTCCCCATCTCCTCTCCACTCCCCTGGCCCCATCTCCTCACTACTGATCTCTAGGACTTATTGATCTCTTTAGAAGCCAGTTTATTGAGTAGTTGGTATACCAAGAATTCATGCAATCATGTTGTTTACAAAGTGTCCAATTGTAGTCTCAGGCTCACACACATGTTCATTTAAAGTTTGAAATTTAAGTGGGTTAAGCAGGTTAAACAGGTAAGTGGTACCTGATTCTGATCCGTTTAACTTAAACAGGTTAAACAGGTCAGAATCAGGTTGACTCGTTTTAATGTTAAACGGTTTCAGGTTGGATTTTTCAACCCGTTTATTAAACAGGTCAGGTTCAGATCGGGAGATTTTCAATCCGTTTAACTTCGACCCGAACACGAACCCGACCCGACCTGACCTATTTGACAGCCCTAGGCTTTAGAGGATTAGAGGGTGGGTTCAATTTAATCTAGGTAGTGGTTTGACCTTTAGCCCAGATATATCTCCTTTGATTATTATTGTTACTAGCTTACTTAAAAAAAATCCACGAAAAATTCTCTCTTGCTTGATAGATGATCCTAGCTTAAGGCTGTGACCTTGTTAGATTATCATTGTTATTTTGTGGTTTTTCTCCCTCTTAGGTCTTCTTGAGGGAGGTTAATCTTCATCAACATACTTTGGGCTCATCTCTATATATTTCTTTCCCTTTACTTAGCCAAAGGATGTCACCCATGCATCATTTGGTATCAGAGCAAAAAGATCCTTCTTATTGATATGCATCAAATTCATTAACCCTGTATTTGATTTATGTAGAGTTCAGTCCTTCTTTGCTTCTGTTTTGCCTTTATCTTTTCCTCTCTAAATCTCTTATCTAATCCACAAAGAATCCTAAAATAGCCCAAATACAATCCCCAACCCAAACACATCGCTAAACTTTACAACAAAAGCCAAAATCCACCAAAAAACACCAAGCCAAAAATTTGGCACCGCCACCCCATGCTGTATAGCGTACTCATGCCAAAGTCCTACACTTTGGAAATTTGACTCAAAAATTTGGCATAGCCACCCCGTGATTCCTGGCACGACCGTGCCCCTTTTCTGGACTCTTGGTACTTGCTCCAGAGATTAGGCATGACTGCCCCATCCCCTAGAGCATGACCGTGCTAGCCCTTTTTTCACTATTTCTTGTTCGTGCCACATGTAGCATGCCCATGCTTTCCTTATTTACATCATTTTTTCTCTTTTCCTTTTATAAACTACTACCAACCATAGTCAATGAGAGAGATGCTTCTCAGCAAGCCCATGAGATAAATAGGGCCATTGTTGGGCTTCAAGCTCAAATAAGGGAGCTTAGCAAACAAATGGGTCATATGAAGAAGGCCATGAAAGAGCCTCCTTACTTTGATGGTGTTAGTTTGGATCCTATAATTTATTTGAGATAGGTTCAAACAATTGAAGACTTATTTAGGGCTAAAGAATGTTCTCATGAAGAGTGTTTCTTGATAGCTACTCAAAAGCTCCAAGGTTATGCCTACTATTATTTTAAATGCCTTAGGAGGGAGAGAGCTCTTCGAGGTTTGCCTAAAATTAAGACTTGGAGCAAACATGAGTCACACATGGATGTAAGATTCAGCCCATATCAACCCATTGAAGAAGAACTCTTGTAAGAAAAAATCAATTGCTCTTAGTTCAAGATGAAAATGAGCCTGTTTTTGGTTTTGATGAAGCAAGAGAAAACTTGCCCATAGATGAGAGCTCTCTTAAAGCTTTCATCCAGAGGTAAGTTGAGGGAAATTCCAAACTTATATGGATGGAGCTGAGGATACTTCCCATCCAGAGGTGGAGGAATAATCCCCATGATTATCACTCCCATCAACACCTTTCCCCTAGCTATACAGGTAAGCTGAGGGAAATTAGGGGTATTTCTTCTAGGATTAGCGATGATGCTAGGAGAATTGCCCCATGATGCCCTTTTAAACATTATCGAGGGTTCTTCTAAGGGTTCCTTCATCAATTCAAGTATTAAGGGCCTTCTTCCGAGGACCCCTAGCATCCCTTTAGAACAACTCATAATAAGAGAGTAGAGGAGTAAAAAACTAAATGAAATTTCCTCCTAGAAGGCCATCATTCCTATTGCTTGCTCTATGCTAAAGAAAAAAAGAGAGATTCCCTCCCAACTAAAAACCAAGCTCCCTCACTAAGCAATGACCTGGGGGAATCTTGAAGGCAAGGGACTGTTAGTCTTAAACTATCAACAAAGGAAGCAAAAGATGACCTTTGCCTTCTTTCCAAAGAGAGGCTTGAGAAAGCCACTTCTAAAGAATTTATGAGACCGTCACTTCTTTTCCTTGCCTCAAAACTCTAGGTTATTACTGGGAAGTTGTAGCCTAATCCTTTTGCTCCTCTTTTTGAGTTAGAGTCTAGCAAGGCTCAGAGTGCCCTTCTAAATGTCCAACTTCAGGAATCTTAAGAGGCTTTAAGGAGTCTCTAAGATGGGAATGAGGGTGTGAAGGAGAAGCAAGAGAGGGAGCATGATACTACTCATTTCTATAAGGAGGATGTGACCAAGACTTTGGCTAGTCAATGTCCTAATGTTCTAAAGTGAATAGAAGCTAAGATGAGTGCACAAAAAAAAAAAAAATCCAAAAGGATAATGACTGATTGGCCAGCTATGTAACTCTTATATCAAAAGTTTGTATCATGATTTTATTTATTTAATAAAGTTTTGTGAATTTAATTATCGCGTGTCTTCCTTAGTAGAATTCTCATTCCTCTCAAGTATTGATCCAACCTTGTGGAATTTATGTTGTCAATTCCTAGTTAAATTTCTTGATTTGCTCTTAGGAATTTTGTTCCTCACAATGTACAAGTCTTAATTTAGCCTACTGGAATTAAAAGCGATTTCTTAACTGAATTTAATGACCTACCTTAGTAATTTATTATGCTTTTCCACCTAATGACGTCATTGAAACTTAAATTAAATGATTCATAATAAAAATTAAATATAAAGGGAGGTAAACATTACTTTAATGATACTACTAGAATTTAAAGTATTAGTCCTTGGGAGATGCAAAGTTCTCTGCTTGTTTACGAAACTTAAGTAATTCTTACACAGAAACTAAAACCATCTTGTAGTTTATGCATAGTAGTGTATGATATTATACGTTTGCTAAGTGTTTGGAACCTCTTTGTCCTCATGGTGAGAAGTTTATTGGTAGCTATATAGACTTCTTCTTTGATAGTGTACGACCCTTCCTAATTTGGTTCCAAGTTATCTGGATGTTTTCTACCCGCTTTCATGCTTCCAAGGACTATGTCACAAGGCTTTTCCCTTATTTCCGATAATTAACCCAGGGCTTCAACTTGTGCCCCTTCATTCTATGCTGGTGCATACGCTTGCAACCTTAGATAGGTTACACACTATATTGGAGCATAAAGGTTGTCTGACTAGTGGAGGTCTTAACAGTTGTCCTCAGAGACCATAAGATGCTTGGTAGCTGATAGGCCCGCAAGCGCACAGTGGGGTTGTAGCAAAACAAGGTCAATCCCACAGAGACTAGGTTGATCTATTGGGCTATGTTCTCTTAATATATGCTAAGCGAATCCAAATTTGAGAATGAAAAAACTGAACAACTATCCAATCTAATAGATAATCAATCAAGGATTTTAATCAAATCAAACAATTTTCCAATTCAAGAACTAATCAAGCGCCTTTTCTTTAGATGGGTAATTCCAAAATCGATAATCAAATTATCAAACCCCTCTTTCAAGGTGGAATTTGATTCTTAAGTCTAATCAACTACCATTTCTCAAGGTTTTATGATTAAGCTAAGATCATTAAGAACGCGATTATCAAATGTAGAGGCTTCTTAAACGGTGAGTCTTTCTCAAGATCTCACTCACTTAAATCGAGTTTTAGTTTTCCAACATCTAGTGTCACTTTTCAGATTTTCACCAAATGTCTAAAAACAAGTAAGAAGTTGATTAAGTTCCCTACTCGCAAATTAACATCTAAGATTCAATAGAATAAAACCAATAAAACCAAAGCACTTTTAGATCAAAACAAGAATTGGTTCAATCACAACAACTCAAATCAATTCCAAGATTAACAAATGTATGAATGTCATGTATAAATTAAAATAAGGTTAATAATGTGTCGGATCATTTATGGGCCAACCTATCTAGACCATGCTAGTGGGTCGAGGTGATTTGGCCTATTAATAACCTGTCTATTAATTTGATATTTTTACTAGTAAACCCACTTTTATCCATTAGGTACACTCTATTAATGGGCTAACTCTAATATGTACATGGTCAAGCCATTTTCCACCAATTGGCATTGTAGTTCAATATCAATTACAATAGAAACCAAATAAAACGGAATAAGAGAAGGATAACAATCATCGTTAATCATGAAATCAAAAATTTAGATTATTGTAAAGTAATTTGTTAAAATATGATTCGGTGTATTCTTTCGCTAGAAATAAACAGCAGGAATTTCCCATTTTTAATATTTGTCATATTCTAAAATTATTTTTTGAAGAGCAGGTAGTTATTTCACATCATTTCATACCCACTTTTTATAAACTATGTATGGTGTTATATTATGAAAATGAAATTTTGGAAAGAAGGGGTATTATTCTTTAATTTTTGAAGGAATGCAATAGATTGTTATATAATGTCTCTCAAAACGGTTCGATATAAACAATAATCGTAATTGTTGAGAGGGATAAATTAAAGAAAATTAAAAGATAAGGATATAATGTTCAGGTCCAGCGGACATGTTCAGGTTCGGATCAGGTTTTACGCACTAATTTGAAAGGTTCTTGGGTTCGATTTATTTCAAATTTGGGTTGGGAAAATTGTGTTCAAAACCTAAAATTTTCGAGTAGATTTGGGTGAGCTTTTCGAATTTGGTCAGTATTTGCCACATATACATGTAGTCAAGCATATGTTTTTTCTTCTATTCTTCATGATTATAGTTTAGGCAAAATCCTTATGAGAATGACTGTATGAGTTTCCACTATGTACTTACCCATTTGAAAAAAAAAAGCATATGATAATCAAGCTACAATATCATAATTGATAAGTCAAAGCGTTTATAACTCAATATTCGTATAAATAAACTAAGTATCACCCAAAATTCAAGGATGCAATGACATGACAACATATTTATTACATGTGAGTAGTAATACTAATATGACATTATATTTATCGAATCATTAAGTCTATGTATTTTCAACGCAATTATGGTATATACAAAATAAATATTCTTGGAACACAAATAATATGAGGATTTTGTTGAAGTGGGGACTGTTGGAATCCAATACCCAAGCCACCTCGTGAGCCATCCTACTATTTAGCTTGGCAAGCTAGGCTCGTGGTGAGCCTGAGTTGAGTTGAGCCAAGTTTTCTTCATTACCTGAGCTGAATTTGAGCCTTATCAAATCCAGGCTTGTGAGCTTAGGAAGCCCAAATAAGTTGAGCTAACGATTGTTGGTTCCAAGTAAGCTTAGTCACCCTAGAGGGGGGAGAATAGTGTTATCACAAATATTTGCGCATAAAAACTTAATCATACAATATAACAGACAATAATGAACTTAAGGATGTTAAACAATAAAATGAAGGACACTAAGCAAGCAAATGAAAGAGGTTGAGCTGTGAGACAGTAATTTAGAAAGCAAAGCACGCAGAGTTTGTTAATGTGGTTTACCTCTCTAAGTAGTATATCTCTGCCTAAGGACCCTTTTTCAGGATTCAACCACTTGTATTAATCTGCTTCAAGATTTACACAATCTGTAAGAATTCACCCAATGACCTTGACTAGAACACACCCTTCAAGACCTTTCTTAAAGTGATTTATCCTATGTGCCCACTCAGGAAGGATGAGACTCCCTATCAACCTTCTTTGTTTATAAGCAGGATTCTCACAACCTTCTTCCCTCACAAGGAATCTAAAATGTGTGTATAAAGATTACATTAAAGTTGTTCATCAAGAGTACAATAACACTTAGGATAGGAGTTAAGCTTTTTTTTCCCTTGTGTATTGCGTACTCTTTATCGTCCGCTAGGGTCTCCATCTATAGCCAATGAGAATAAGATAGTTGCAGGATGCTCAAGATGTAACCGTTGGATGCTTCAGAACATCCCATTGGATGTTTCTCTCTAACGGCTATCAGTTGGTAGGGTTATTCATTATTCAGTCCTAATCCGGACCGGATCGAAAACCAGACTGGACCAGACAGAGTAAATTTTGTCCGATCCTCAGTCTTGAGGTTTGTTTTAGTCGGTCTTCGATACAGTTCGGACTGGGACCGGATTAAACCTAAGGTTTTTTTTTTTTTTTGGCTTTTTGCGCTCCTCGGGCTCTGCTTTTTTGTTTGATTTTTCATTTCAGTGCCTCTGTTTCAGTACTCCTATCCTGCCTCCTGGACTCCTCTACTCTCGTGACTGAACCATTGCCGGACTCCACCTTACTCTGCTGCTCGCTTGCCTTGCCTCCACCCTTAGTTTCTCACCATCGACACCCATTCGTTGCAGCCCATTAGACTTTACTGTCTTTGGCCGCATCTGAGTCGAATCCTTATATAATGCCCCGGCCCCCTCCCAGGTCAGGACAGTTACCAAGAACGGCTTTAAGGATCGTCGATTGCCCTCACAAATCACCAGAAGTCTTTCCGACATGCTTCGTTCTCGCTCACATGCTACTTGGAAAACTTCCCTGGAGGTCACCCATTATAAGATTTCTCCACAGTAAGCACGCTTAACTGTGAAGTTCTTATGAATGGGCTCCCCGAAAAGAAAGGTGCACTTTTGGTGATATAAGTAGTCACTTCGATCCTTTTAAGCCACACCCAGGATATTAGATTCACCCTCACTTGAAGCACACAATGTCCTCGTTGTGCCTTACTAATCGATCGACTTACATGTCCTCTTGGCTGACGGTCCATCCCAGTATCTTTGCCCAACTAGGTGACTGCCCATGGCTCTCCCATCCACTGACAAAACTTATGGTCGTGGGTCGGCTGTGATACCATTTACAATGCCTCGGCCCCCTCCTGGGCCGTGGACAGTTATCAGGAACGGCTTACAGGATCGTCGACTGGCCCAACAAATCATCACAAGTCCTTCCGACGTGCTTCGTCCTTGCTCACAAGCTGCCTGAGAAACTTCCCAGAAGGTCACTCATCATAAGATTGCTCCCCAGTAAGCACGTTTAACTGTGGAGTTCTTATGAGTGGGCTCCCCAAAAAGAAAGGCACACCTTTGATGATATAAGTAGTCGGGTCAAATCCTTCAAGCCACACACGTGGTGTTACAATTTAGTACATAAAAAGGAGTAGGAATTTGGGGGTGTTACAAAGTGGTTAATGTAATATCGCGAATGTGGCTTAAAAGGATCGAAGTGACTACTTATATCGTCAAAGGTGCACTTTTTTTTCGAGGAGCCAGCTCATAAGAACTCCACAGTTCAGTATGCTTGCTGTGAAGAAATCTTATAATGAGTGACCTCCTGGGAAGTTTTGCAGGTAGCGTGTGAGCGAGGACGAAGCATGTCGGAAAGACTTCTGGTGATTTGTGGGGCTAGTTGACGATCCTTGAAACTGTTCATAGTAAGTGTCAGCGACCTAGGAGGGGGTCAGGGCGTTACAGATGGTATTAGAGCCGACCCATGACTGTGTGCTGCGCCAATAGACAAGAGAGCTCTAGGCAATCACCTAGCGGGGCAAAGACACTGGGATGGATCGCTGGTCAAGAGGACTTGTAAGTCGGTTGATTAGTAAAACACAACGAGGACATTGTGGACTTCAAGTGAGGTGATTGTAACACCTCGTGTATGGCTTGAAGGATTTAATGCGACTACTTATGTCACCAAAGGTGTGCCTTTCTTTTCGAGGAGCCAACTCATAAGAACTCCACAGTTAGGCGTGCTTGCTGGGGAGCAATCTTATGATGGGTGACCTCCTAGAAAGTTTCCTAGGCAGCATGTGAGCGAGGACGAAGCATACCGGAAAGACTTGTGGTGATTTGTGGGGCCAGTTGATGATTCTTTAAGCTATTCATGGTAATTTCCATGACCCGGTAAGGGGTCGGGGCGTTACACCTTAATGCCTCTTGTTCATAGCCTTAGAGCTAAATTATCTAGGCATCAGGATATCTGAGTCAAAATCCCCAATCTTTCTAAATTCTGGCTTTCAAAATGCTTAAACGCAATAAGCTGACATTTCTTCTGCCTCAGTTGTGAGATCCGTCAACCAAGTTAACAATAGTAAGTCTCTTTTTCCCGTTGTCATTTTGCACAAATCGGTGTTCGATTCATTTTTCTTTCATTATTGTCTAATCACTGTGTTTTAAGTCTAATATATGATAAATTAATTGTTCATTCTTGTACATGTTGTACACAGAAGTAGAATGATTATAATTTCAGTGTTGCTGACCTACTATTGTTGTTGCCTATGTGGAAGTTGAGATGTGAGGCTTGAGCCTTATCTGACTTGATTCTTCCTCCTTGTGTTGTAGTTGGTGACTTGTTTTTAATAAAGTAGGTCTAAAGGGTGATTCAAATGTTGAACTTCAAAATAAAGCTAATTTTATTTCATGGGTTTGATTCATCGCTTCTTGAATTTTTAGGGGACAAAATGTGAGCACTGGCTTGGATTGTATTATTCTATTTAAGGTTTGAACTTTCATACTCAGGGCCTGTTCTTTTCGTTAATAAATCTTAATTTACCAACTTCAACCAATTTTAATAAAAAAAATTTCCAACTTCAACCTACTCAAATTGACTTTTACCCACTTTAACCAACTTCAATTCACTTCAACAAAAAAATACCAATTTCAATCCATCATATAAAA
The DNA here is from genome assembly GCA_029747015.1 of Carnegiea gigantea. NCBI lineage: Eukaryota > Viridiplantae > Streptophyta > Magnoliopsida > Caryophyllales > Cactaceae > Carnegiea > Carnegiea gigantea. Next base: position 886,604 of record JAKOGI010000106.1, on the reverse strand, counting down.
GAAAATATACCAACTTCTTCAACTTTAACCCACTTTAACCTACTTCAATCCACTTCAATAAAAAAAAATAACAATTCCAATCCACTTCAACCGATCTTAACCAACTTCACCCATTTCCCAACGAAAAGAATAGGCCCTTAGGCTAGATTTGAGTATTCTATTTACATTTGGTTCATGGCATAGTTTTTGATATTGTGATTGATTATTGCATTTAAGTATTCTATTTTTAGTTGATTCATGGTATAATTTTAGTATTGTTTTTTTTTTGTGGTGAATTGAGTGCTCAAACTTGTGCACGATAGTATTTAAAATATGGAAGTCAGAACATGGATATTGGAGTTTTGTTACTTGCAAGCTCTAAACGAGTTTTGTTCAGAGTTAAATGTAATTACTAATTAGTTTGGAGTTGGCTTGTGAGCATTTATCTCTTAGTTAGATCTTTCATAGATGTTTAATATTTGATGAAATCATGAGTTAAATGTTGATTTTCTAGTTGTCTCTAACTTTGAACATTTAATATATCAATTAAATCACCGTTCTTTGTGTTATTTTTAGGTGTAAAGTGTGCTCTTCAACTCCAACTTCCTATTGGACGAGTCATCATAGGGTCCCTTACTGCTTGTTCTTGAAATGTGAGTTTTATATTTTAATTTTTTCTATTTACAATAGCAAGATACATAATGTAGTTGCTTATTTTTTTAGTCATTTGTCAATGCTTGTTGTCGAACTCCAAATCCAAAAAAAAAAGTAGTTCAGAACTAGAAGAATTGATTGATATGGATACCGATATTCCAAGTAAGCACCAAGTAAATGAGCCCGATGAAATTGAGGAGGATGAAGAACTAACTCAAGGAGCGCCAAAAAGCAAGAGTAAGGGGAAATAAACTGTTAGAAATTATACTCAAAGGGCAAAGCATTGGGAACATGTCATAGAGATGAAATAAAATGGCAAGAGAGTGGCCGGTAAGTGCAAATATTGTAATAACTTGTATAAGGCCGACTCTAGGAGGAGTGCAATGAACAACTTGAAAAATTATTGTTCGTGAATTTTCAATGTAACATATATGCTACAAGCGTACAACTTAGGCTATAACACTTCAGGATTGTCTCCTTAGGGATGAAGAAGAAACTAGGCCGCTTTAGAGTCTGGTAATGCAACATTATTATCTAACAAAATTAACTAAACTCGTCAACACGATAAAAACTACCCTCTAATTCAGACCCTAAATCCTTTCTTCTTTTTTTGGTTTTAATACTAGAAATTCGCCATTATTCATCAAATTACACATGAATCCTAAAAAACACTAATAAATACCTATTAATTAGCAAACCAAGAGAAGGATTGTGTCCACAAATTAGAGAAAAATAAACTCTATTGGTCCTAAACTAAATTTTTTTTTATTGAAATCACCAAAAAAGGATGCATTTCTACACTAATCCATCCATATGATTAAAGAGACACACTCATCTCATGAAAATAAAACAAAATAAAGTACGATAACAACAAAATAAGTGAAAAAAATAAAGTAAATAGCAAAATAAATTAAACATGAAAACAAAACCTATTCTATTCTACCTTCTACGATTGTGATTCCCAAAATAATCAAGGCGATCAAAAAACAACAAAGTAATAGGGGATTGAAACATATCAAAACTAGGGAAAAAGATAGGAAAGAAAGAGGTAGAAATCATAGGCATCCTACGTATGGACTAGCTTAGCCCAGCTAAATATTCACAACCTTTAACCTCCAATCAACCTCCATTAATGGAGGGCACAACACCAATAAGCAAAAATCCATGACGCAGATAACTCAAATATCAGGCATACACCCAAATATTTCATACCAATACTAGGAAAAGTGAGAGGGAAAAAGAGAGATGGAAGGGATAGTCATGGACTTCCTAGCTTCATTGAAGAGTTCAGCCTAACACACCATCCTCCATTAATAGAGGTAAAACCCTTCCTCTCACACCAACCCTGACCAAAACAATGGAACGAAGGAGGAGAAGTTAGAGGCCATTAAGCCATTGGCAATAAATAAAAAACAATTAACATGGAGACTAAGGATAAAACATCAAAATGATCAATAACAGGCGTGAAACAGAGGAGTAAATATATGGCAAATTCGAAGACCAAACAGGGGAGGGAAGGTTGCCATTAACCAAAGTCAAACCCCAAAGTCAGTGTTTTTGCATATTAAGAATGATAAATTTATACTCTAAATTGATGAATTGAACTCCAACTACATGAAATTGAGGCTATAGAAACAGATTTCAAAATAGAAAAGAAAGAAAATCAAAGCATAAAATGCTAAAATTTACCCTAATTACTCTTTGCTAAGATGAAATTTAAAAACCTAAAAACCTATTTAGCCAGCAAAATTGCTATTGCCCTTGCTTTTATAAATGCCTCAAATTCAGTTCCTTCATCAATTTAAGTCGTTCGATTTGACGATGGTGAATGGTGGAGATGGATGTGGATGCGTTGATGTCGATGGAGCGAATTTGCTATTGCTAAGGTGCACGTATGATGGTATGGGTGTGGCTGGTGGTGATGCATGTAGCTGGTGCTGGCATTCGCTAATGGTGAAGATAGAGTCTGATGGTTTTTGAAGAAGACAAGGAAGAGGGGGAAGTATTGGGGCCTTATGGGGAGTAGGAGATAGAAAGTAAGAGGGGGAGTAGATAGGTCACGTGAGAAGGGGATGGATATTGGGGTTTTTATTTTTCCTTTTTTTTCTTCATTTTGTGCTGGGCTATGGAGAGTGTGCCAAGAGTTGGGCCTTGTTTCAATTTCATCTCTTGGACCAATTTCTCCATTTTTTAAACCAATTTCTTAACTTATCTGATTTTTCTGAGACCTACAAAATAATAAAAATTGAAATAAAAAATATAAAATCATAATTATTAGAAGCTAAATTAGGAGTAAAAATATTGCAAAAAATGTCATAATTTTAGTGCAAACAAATGCCCTTATACCTAGACTTTGCTCGTGCTTGAGTAAAACAAACTAAATTACCTAAAAAGAAATGAAAAATAGGAAAACTAAAATTCTAACTCACTCTCATAGGAATTACAGTTTACATTTAGTGTATGCAACAAGTCCTTCAAACCTCTCACTTTTTCAAGTGGACGAGTGAGGTCTCGTGAGAATTTTTAAGACATACGTCAACAATCTTTTCAAAAACAAAGGAAAATCTTTTTTGGTCTTGCAAAACATAAACTTGTATATAAGTAATGGAGAAGTTATGTATACAACTTGGGTAATTGCATCACCTTAGTAACCAAGTCACCAAACTATATATAGATAGAATGTACAATCAGAACATATCTAAGTCGCAAGATGGTATCCCGATTCTCATTTTTCATCTCACACACCAATATGCAATGATATATACACGTTAATGCATGTGCAAATGTGTATCAATCCTTATGAATCAAGCTGCTAACATTAACATCATCCCCATTTCCTTGCCTAATTGACTTCTTTGCTCCCTTTTTTTCCCTTTTTTCTTTTTCAAGACTAAAAATGCACAAATCCTAGCCCCACTTGACTTACAAACATTCGAGCCTTTCCTAAAAAGGGCTATCTAGTAGATTGTGTAAAGCGTTCATTTCATTGGCCAAATAGATGTGTAATCAAGAAAAATATCACATATTCAAGCAAATTATAGATATGAAATGAAGATAGTAGCTTTAAACATTGGTGCCCTGGTTTTTATTCATATTTTTAGGCTTTTTTCCTCTCTCTTCTGTATTTTTTTCAAGAGCTGAGATGGCAACTTTGAAACAAAAAGTTCACATGCCAACTTTGCAAGTAAACTCGAAGAATTGATGAAAAGGTGGGCAAGATAGGTACAAAATCACACATACGAGATGGGGTTATTATGAAATATTGAATCTACATTCTCAACTAAATATCTTATCATGCAAACTCTATTTACATATAACTCAATAACCTAGCAATATGAGATCACAATCACCTAAAAAAACACACAATTTCCCAACGAAAAATAAAAATCTTTTTAAATTTTTCAAATTTTTTGAAAGAAAATGTGCAAGTGGGCACCTCAACCCCATACCAAAACTCCACAATGTCCTCATTGTGGGAACTAAAGTGTCAAAAAGCACTCACATAACCAACATAACCGTAAAAATAATACAAACTCACAAGTATATACAAACCTATGACACCACCAAACAAAACACAAAACCAAAGAAAGCACTAACAAATATTTACAAAACAAAATACAACATTAATAAACAAAAACACACAAAATAAACAAGAGCGACCATAGCCAACTGGGCTTAAGAAATTCCAAAGGTCACCTTAAAATTGATCACCCACACAATCACAATCCTATATATCCACAACTATGTACACAAAAAAAAAAAAAAAAAAACAAAGCACAAAAAGAAAAATGAGAATAGGGAAGGAGTGGAGCGATCATAACATGTTGGGTACCGAATGTACCCAAACTAATGCCTTCTTAGATGGTGTCAAGGAGTTCCATGGAGGATCAGGCACTCCATCACAACTCACAAGTTGCTACTCATATCAAAACCCATCATGGCTCATAATAACTTGTCCAATAATGGGAACAATGCTCACAAAAATAGAAGTAGTAGGAATCAAGAGGTGCACCCCAAATATAACACATAAGTGGCATGCAACTCAAGGCTCTCTTAAGCTTGTCAAAGCTCTCAGTCTAATCATATGAGAGATGTGTATTTGCCAAATCAAACACACAAGTCAATGGTCTAACAATGATGTGATTATATGAAGGCGTAGACTATCTAAGGTAGTCTGTATAATGTAAGAATCAATGACCATAGGATGGCCTAAAGTCAAGTCCTCTACCTTAATGTAATCCTTAAGTCTTTTTATGTCAATATCATCAAGAGTCTGATATAAACAATGACTGGCAAGTACAAAAATCTCACACTCTACAAAAGTAGACTTGAGAGGGTCTAAATAAGGTGAAAACTCAAGGGGAAGAAAGGGGTAAAATGGGAGGAGCAGGAACTAAGTCAAGGGAAGACTTAACACAAATGGGGTCAACAAGCTCCATAGGAGGTGTAACCTCACTCAACTTTATAACATAAGGCTCCTCAAATGAATGCTCCTTAGCAAATGTATTCTCTAACTTAACAAATATGCCACACTGATTATTAAAGCTAGCATCAGTCTCAAATCTATCTCCCTCATCTGCGGAAATTAGAGCAAGAGCAGGGTTAGGGAAAATCATGACCTCCTTAGGGGTGTCTATCAAAATGCTAGTCTCAAGGGGCTATGCACATGCAAAGAAGGTGAAGAGATGTCATTCTTACCCTTAAAGTCACATAAAGGGGTATCACCTTGAAATTCAGTACTCAAAGGGTAAGGAGACTCAAAATCACCCGATAAACAACCCTCAGATGTGGTAGGTCCTACCCTAGGTTGATTTCACGCGAGACAGGCATAGTGCTCTCTACATGACTGTTAACAAACTCTGAGAATCGGTCAATTGAGTGTTCTTGTCATGTTCTCTATTAAATCTCTATAGCTTTTCATTTCTTGCTCAATTTGATCAATTCTATAGTCCATAGAAGTAATATGAGGACAAGAGTCGACATCATGGTCAGAGAAATAACAATAATCACATGAAAGAGGAGCACAGGGAGCATGAGGGCGGTCATGAGCTAAATATTCAAGAAATCGTAAATTTAATCCAGAATCTTAGTAAACAAACTTCCCCAAGCCTCAAGGTACATGACCACAACATGAACACGACATTCATCATTATGGTCCTCGAAAATCACTTGGCAAGTTTCCCATTTCTCAAAATATTAATCCAAATATTGAGCGCAAAAGTCATTGAATCTAGTCGAATATTGCCAAAACACTTCATGCTCTTATTGAGGGAAATAGATAATAGCCATATTTTCAAAAATTTTAAAATTTTCAATTTCTAGGGGATTTTTAAATTTTCCAATTTTTTTGGTCAATTTTCAATTTTTCAATTTTTTGGATTTTTTTTCAAGAAATAAACTAAATTAAGTCACTACTAATAAAGAAATAAACATAGCAAAATTAGAATATGGATACAACTAATGAGAAAGCATCAAATTAAAAGAAAATGTGATCTAATCTCATTCCCTATCCTCGATAACAGTGCCAAAAACTTGTTCATGAACTTTCAATGTAAAATATGTATGCTACAAGCATACAACTTATCGCTATAGCCTTTGAGGGTTGTCTCTTCAGGGACGGGGAAGAAATTAGGCCACTTTAAAGTACTAATGATGCAACATTATTATCTAACAAAATTAACTAAACTCATCAACACAGTCAAAAGTACCCTCTAATTAAGACGCTAATTGCTTTCTTCTTTTTTTTGGGTTTTCATACTCAAAATTCAACATTATTCATCAAGTTACACATAGCACCCATTAATCAGTAAACCAAGAGAAGGGTCATGTCCATAAGTTAGACAGAAATGAACTCTTCTGGGTCTAAACTTTTTGTAAAAAAAAAACTGCTGAATTCACTAAAAATGAAGCATGTCTACACTAATCCTTCCATATTATAAAAGAAACACACTCAGGTCATGAAAATAAAACAAAATAAAGTAAAATGGTAAAATAAATTAAACACGAAAACTAAACCTATTCTACTTTCTACTGTTGTGATGCCCAAAATAAGCAAGGCTAGTCATGGGCATGGAGAGTGGGCCGAGGGTTTTCAGGTTTTTATTTTTCCTTTTTTTTCCTTCATTTGTGTTGGCCTATGAAGACTGGGTCGAGGGTTGGGTCTTGTTTCAATTTTAGCTCTTGAACCAATTTCTTCATTTTTTAAAACCAATTTCTTCATTTTTTTGATTTTTTTTGCAAGACCTACAAAACAATAAAAACTCAAATAAAATTCTAAAAATCATAATTATTAGGAGGTAACTTAGGTGCAAAAATATTGTAAAAAATATCATAATTTTGGTGCAAACAATCATTTTCCTAAGTGCCATAATGACGCAGATAATCAAAGCAAACAAAAACAAACTCAGTTGATTTTTGAATAGGATCAAGATAATGAGGGAGTCGTGGGTATTGAATCCTCATGAGGCAATAGAATCTATAGTTAAAATAATCATAATTGATGAGTTATACTTTAGATTTGTTGAAAATGTAGGATTTAGGCAAATGATATCTATTTGTTATCCTAAACTTACTATGCCTTCACGCATTACAATTGTAAGAGACATTTATAATCTGTATGTGGATAATCGGGTGAAGTTTGAAAAAATATTTTATACATATGTGTCAAAGGGGGTGTGTGATAACAGATGCAAGGGCTTCACTTCAAAGGACCAACTACATTTGTATAACTACCCATTTTATTGATAACCCTAGTAAATTGTATTAGAAAATCTTGAATTTTTGTACAACTTCAAGTCATAAATGCGATGATATTGCTCTTGTTCTTGGAAAGTCTTTATGAGGATTGGGGTTTTGAATCTAACCTCTAGATTATCATTGTGGATAATGCTAGGAGTAATACCACCATTTGTACTACTCTTGTTAGTGAATTTAAGTGTTATGATCATTTTCTTTTCTCTGGTGGAGAATTTTGCATGTTAGATGCGTTGCTCTTGTGCTTGATTTAGTTGTATGGCATGGTTTGAAGGTTGTTGAGAAGTCAGTTAAGCATGTTCGAGCTACTATGTGGTTTATTAGGAATTTCTTATGAGGTTGCAAAGATTTCAAGAATGTGCAGCAGACAAAATTAAGAGCAAAGCATCTTTCTCTCTTAATGTTCCCACTAGATGGAAATCCACTTATAAGATACTTAGCACTGCTTTGGTGTATCAGCATGCATTTACAAGGTATAGCGAAAGAGGCCCATACTATAATGTGGATTTAGCAAAAGATGATGAAACAAACAGACCTCCTAATTCTAATGATTGGAAATAAGTGAAACATTTGTTAGTATTTGTGGATGTTTTCTATAATGTTACTTTGCGTTTGTCTAGTACTTTATATGTGACATCCAACCTGCTTTTATGTGGTTATTCATACTATGTTGAAACACTTGGAGCAAGCTTTCGTGACCATTGATGCTAATGACGAGGACAGTGAGGAAATTGAGGAGATTAGACCTAGAGTCACGCAATTTAAAGAAATGACGAAGAGGATGAGGATGAAATATGCTAACTACTTTGACACACCTAAGAAAATGAACCTCTTGATACATATTGCTCCCACCTTTGATCCTAGATACAATATAGCAGGTCTTGAGCTTTCACTTTGTGATTTGTTTGATGAAGCAAAAGATAGTGCTATAGCTTTAAAAGTGAAGGTGAAAGTAAAAGTTTCGTTTGAGAAGTATTGGCAATTGAATAATCCATTAACTCCTAAAAGTGGGCAAAGTAGTGGTGCACAAACTAAAGTTAAGTGGTATCCATCCACTAGATCCAACTCTTATTCACAAGAGTTAAGAAAGAAGTTAAAGGGGCCAAATAAAGGAAGAGGAATCATCAAAATAGAGTTGTAAGACTACCTAAATGAGGAAATTGAACAGGATGAACTAGGAGATGATGTGTTGGGCTGGTGGAAAATGCATGGCCCACGATATCCTGTGGTTACTCCTATGGGTTGTGATGTCTCGGTCGTGCCTGCTTCTATGGTTGCATCAAAGCCGACATTTAGTTCAGGTGGACACACTTTTGATACCTTTAGGGCTTCTTTGACGCCCAAAGGTAATTAACTTTATTAATGCATATCTTTACATGTATCATAAATCTATAATTTACTTAACTTTTGTTAATTTATGAACTTTATTGAATTGTGATTGTCAAAAGATAGTCCAAGCTCTTATATGTGCACTAGATTGGCTTTAACCAAACACTAGGATGGATGTGTAGGACTGCTTTGATGAGTTGGCCCTGAAAAGGTTAATCTTCAATTATTCATTTCTTTTTTAGTTTAGTTTATTTACTTTATAACATGATTACATGTTCTAACTTTTAAGTTTTTGTTCTTTTTATTTTGATCATTTTAGACCTTAATAGGTTGAGCCTTAAGCATAACATGATTAGTGTGGGTGATATTTTGAACGATTAATATTGAGGTAACTTCGATAAATTAATTTGTTGACTCTTCTTCTTCTTCTTCTTGTTCAATAAATTATTTTGTTGATTTTTTATTGAATAACTCGATCTTTCATTTATTTTCATGTACTACTTGAAGAATTAATTGAACATTTGAAAGGTGTTATCCCTATTTATCAATCAATCAGTTTTAGAATTATGCCTTTTGTACTTTTAGACTTAAGACTTTGGACCTTTGGTTATGTATTAAATTTTATACTTCGGGAGTCGCTTTAGATGTGTAGTAGTTGCATTGGTTTGGTAACTTAGTTATGTACTTACGTAACTAACCTTGTGAAATAGGTTGTGATTTGTGATCATAAAATAGTCAAATGTGCATGCATGACACTATGATAACATGAGCATGAACATGGTGATTGTGAATGGAATTGATGATGGGTTTTTATGGGCAATGCTTATTATAACCTACTGATTTCTGAATGAAATACGAAGATGCAAGCATGTACCCAATGCAAGCTAGACCACAAATGGAGTAAAAAATATGAATGAAGCCAATGAACTATGGAAAATTGATAAAAAGGCCAAGCACACAGGCAACAACCCACTTTTATGGCCTTTTAATAGAGGAGCCCATCCATTTTATACAACCTACTCAATTTATGTGGCCCACTTTTATGACCTTCTCATTACAGGCTTACAGGAGGACCACATCACGCAATTTGCAAAATTGGTCCGTCCATTTCATACAGCCCATTTGAGTCTAGGATACGTCTAAAACCGGTCCAATCTCAATTCAGTCAGGGTTTTCCCGGTCCGGTCCAGGTCTGACAGACTTTGGACCGGTCCTTGGTCCTCCTTTTGGAATAGGTCCGCTCTTCAGTCCAGGTGGATCCGATTTGGTCCTAGACCGTTGAACAACCCCTTCAGCTAGTTCAAGGGTCTTGACGTCCGTTCACTTTTTCTGTATTTGCTAAGTTAGTTATTAGCATCCTATGTCTCGGAAAGGTGGTTCTTCAATCTTCATTTAATGCCTTAGCCATCACGTCCCTTATTTGCTAGGCATAAACCACTCATCCAAACTTTGATGTTAACATTATTCAATTCTTTCATAGTTAACTACATTCGCCCCCTTTCAAGAAAAGTGCTTTTAGGCTTTGCCTGATCTGAGATATATTTGAATCTGCTTTCTAAGTATCCCAAATGTTACCAGCTGTTATCTATTACTATACATAATAGTAATCTTTTCATAACTGGCATATTCTAAAGCCAAAGTGAGTTTTGGAATTTAAGTGAATTGGTGCCGTTGATCAAGCTTTTGTCTTAAATTAGGATCGTTGGATCAAAAAAATAATAATTGTAAAATTTCACTCATAAAGGTACAAGTAACTTCCAGTGGCATGTCTCTTGGTCTCTCGTCTTCTCTCTCTCTCTCTCTCTCTCTCTCTCTCTCTCTCACACACACACACACACACACACGCAAAGACATCTTATCATTTCGGCACCCCATAACTGCCCATGTCATCCAAAAACAAAAATCAAATCCTGTAACATTGTTTCCACTTCAGCACTTCTATATCCCTCTTTCCTCCTCTTTGGTCCATGCTCCATGATTTTTCTTCCTCTCTTCAATCGTCTCTTCTTTTAGTCCATAGCTTCCTTGCTAAAATTGTTCGCTTCAAAGCAAACTCTACTTGCTCACCTCTTTCTATTTTTTTCTGATTTTTTCCCCCTCAAGACAAATGCTACTAATAAGTGAATTAATTTCAAAAACTCAGAATTCAAATCCCTGAATTTGGCTTCAAATTTGTAGTTAGAGCTTTTAACTGCATTTTTGAAATTTTATTTTGCTGAATCTATGGATAAACAATTTTCGGTATCAATACTTACATAATTTTTTGGATTAAAGTTGTTTTGATTTTGGTGACTTTTGGTTTAATATCATTTTTATGTTCTTTGATTTTGATTTTGATGTTCAATTCTAATTTAGTTTATTTTTTCACTGTATTTAGGAGATCGATTATGAAAAAGAATTGAGAAGTAACTAAAAAAGTGGGTAAGCGGTTATAGTTCCCAATGCTATTTATAGATTCAATTTTCGTTTGCCTTAAGTTAATATATTTCTTGGACTTTGAATTTTTGTACCAATTATCCACTAGATTTTCCTTTATAATTGTCCTTTGGAGCTAGAGGCATTTACACAAGGTTGTAGATATTAAGTTAAAATTTGAGTAGTCAAATTGAGGATACACTACAACAATGTATATTTAATTTAGATGGAATTTGTGAGGGAAAAATTTTTTCTGTTGAAATATCCCTTGTGAACAGTATAAAAAAAACAGAAAAAATCGAGAATTGATAACCGTCGATTTCTTGATTTGCTTTTCATCATCGACAGGCACGCGTGCTTGTTGTCTACACTCGACAGCCCCCTGCTCTCTCTTCCATCAATTCGCTTTACCCTACTGTGCACAGCTTTGTCGTTCGAGCGAGGGTCCTCCCAAGAGCGAATTGAAGGCGACTCCAAACGAGAACAGGCATCTCTAGATCTGCTCAGAGTTGTCTCGTCGGTGCAGGTTATGGCGGAATCTCTCAGAGACAATAATGGCACCTTGCTTCGTTGCCCAAATCGGTCAGTTCATTAGTTCTGTCTACAAAAGGTATGTAGCCCTTCATTTAATCCACTGCCCTTCTTCATCTCAGCCAATAGCGAAATTTGAAGCTTGCAAGGAATTGGCGAGTGACGAGGCTTGCTTAAATTGTTTCCACTAATATTAACCTAATTCGTGCGTCCCCCTGTGGTAGGTGTTTGCTCTCAGTTCCAGATCTGTCAACAGCCGCTCCCTTTGAGGGTTAGGTACGATTGGCTTTCAATTCCCTTAATTTCTTGGTTTTGATTCGAGTATTTTCAATATTATTTTGGGAGTTCTTGTGGATTTAAATCAATTTGATGCTAAGCTAATCGTTTTCTCAATTAAAATTAGGGTTAGATGGGTACAACATGTTACTGAGATTAAGATATCAGAATTATTATCTATATATATTCTAATGAGAGATAAATTTTGGGAGGGCAAGCAAGCGTGGGTGGTTGCATTTGCAAATACAGATCGAGACGCAGGAATAAGAAACCGAAATATCGAAGGACAAAAAAAATATGCAGAATCATATATATGAAGTATATGATGGACGAATAATTGTTCATAAGTGTCCATGAATGTGTGGTTGACCACTAGATGTTTAATCATGAATATATGCCTTTGCAGATCTTTTATAGACACTTTATTCCTGAATAAAAATTTCGAATTTCTTTGTTCATGTTCAAGCAAAAAGACGAGCAGGGGGAGCCCTCTTTCTTTATGTGTAACTAGCATATTAGTGTTGTGTTGCTTTAATAAATAAAGAATAAAAAAGCTTTGATGCACAGATAGAGGTTAAGTAGCTGTTGTTTTTTTTCCAAATCACAGTAGATTTACTCCAAGCATATTTGACTATAGATTGGAATTGAATCAATTTTTTGCTAAGATAATATGCTTCATTTTAAAGTCATAAAGGGAAAAATAAATGTGAGAAGTCAATCCAGAATATTTAGAGTACTCTCTCTCTTATGTGGTGTACAAACTTTATTTCCAATGTATGCTTTGTATTTGTGGCTAGTAATTACTCTTCTTTCATGTTGGACTTTATAATCACTAACATAAACTCATTTGTGGTAATTAGTCAGATATGATGTTATTATGAATGAGTTTGATTTCCTTCAACGGTGTGTGGGTAACATCTTTATATTGGTGTGTTCATATATTTGACAAAGGAGGCGCCCTTGTTGGCGGTGTGCTCATTTTTGTGGATTTAGAGGTTGTGGAGGCAAAACTTTCACCTGAAGTAATGATCTCTCTCTCGCTTTTTGTATGTGTGTAACAATGTTTAACAATTATCATGGATAGGCAAGTTATTCCAACTAATATTATAACTTATAAATATTGTCAAAACTTGAAAAGATAATATACTCTTTACTAGCTAACTTTCTTAAGCATACAACCTGTTTCTATCTCGAGCAATGTATTTAGTAAAGCAACCAAGTTACCTAAGGTAGACAATTTTCATCCCTAGAATTTGTGTTTTGCTTTATGTTTTCGTTGCCATCTCTTTTCATTACTTGTTAGTTAGGTACTAACAGAAACTTCCTAGTCATATGACATCAACTTGTGCGTTGCCTTTGGAGTAGGCATTGATTCATATCTCTTCAACTATGTGGCTAACTAATTGAAATTGGTGTCTTCTTATATTTGGAGCAGGAGGTACCCTTGTGAGAGGCGTTACACTATTTTGCATT